>CM045571.1:9547546-10147546 GCA_024721245.1 Mitragyna speciosa
CTAACTCAAACGGCACAACATCTAGGACAAATGGCTGGGCTGATGAGTTGGCGGCAGACAGGACTTCTTTTAACACAACCGGCTCTTTTGGTTGGGTTACAGGTGATGCCAATTTCCTGCCAAAACGTCATCCATATAATGACTCATGAAGTCTTTTCCTGACATCGTCATTCTAGCTCGCCTGTCATCTCTATCAGTAACACCCACCGTCTCTTCAATTGCTAACTATCATTTCAGAAGGGTCACCAAGCATTTCATCTGAAGTAATCATTCCAACAGTAGACCCGTGCTGAGGCAAAGGATTGTTATCCACATTTGGGGCCTGCCCTCTCCCTCTTCTCAATACTATCTCTCCATCGTCAATCATATCCTGAATTTTGTGCTTCAAAGCCCAACAGTTAGCTGTGGGGTGCCCACGACCTCCCGAATGGTAAGCACAGACGGCTTGGTGATCATAGTCGTGGGGTAACCCGTTAGGAAAAGTTTTCTGAGGTATAGGTGCCAATTTTGCCCGCTGCTCTCAGTTGGTCATATATCTGGTCTAGAGGACGACCAAGGGGAGTGAAAGCCCTAGGCCGTCTTTGTGGGGGGTTGGCTGGACCGGTTGTATTTGGGGGCTGATTGGGTGTAGTATAGTTGTTAGGGTAAATAGGTCTCGGGCGGTTTTGCACGGGTGGGCGAAAGTTATTTTGTGTGGGTCGAGGGTTCTGAAACATGGGTTGAGTGTTTGGATAAAATGGTTGGGTATTTACTGGTTGGGCTTGGGTATTGAAAACAGGTTGAGGGTACTGGGGATAAGTAGGTGAGGGATGTGCCAACTGAGGGAATCGTGGGTATTGAGAATGGTAATTTGGCTTGTTTTGGAACCTGGGGTTGAAATTTGGGCCTTGATTTATCACAAAAGATATTTCTTCTTCTCTTTTCTCAGGCTTTTTCCCAATTGCTTTCTTCAGATTATTGCCATTTTGCAACGATTCAACTTGCAACTTCACAGCAGCCATGTCTACTACCTTTCCCTTCTTCACCCCTCTCTCAATAGCTTCTGCTTGCTCAATAACCTGGGCGAAGGTCTTTCCAATTGAGCCTACGATGGCCTGGTAGTAAGGTGGGTCTTGGGCATCGATAAATAATTTTACCATTTCGTTCTCATCAATTGGCGGATTTACTTTAGCTGCCACACTCCGCCAACGCTGCCCATAAGCTACATAACTTTCTGAGGGCTTTTTCTTCAATTCTACCAGTGAGAATCTATCCGGCACCAAATCACAGTTGAACTCATACTGTTTGATAAATGCTCGGGAGAGGTCGGTCCAGTTTCGGATCTTTGAAAAATCCAACTTCAAATACCATTCTAATGCATCCTTCTCCAAACTCTCTCCAAATAGCCTCATCGGCAATTTCTCATCCCCGGTCGGCTTGCCCAACTTGTTGCAGAACATCTTAAGGTGCACAACAGGGTCGCCAGCACGGTTGTATTTAGAAAATTCTGGCACCTTAAACTTTGGAAGGCAGTTGAGTATCAGGGAACATACAGAAATCATCGTAATTCAAACCGCCGTACCGATCCAATCCCTGGCTCTCTCTGATGAAATCATCGAATCTCTCCAATCTTCGCAACAGGGCCTTTTCTGTCATGCCTGGATTCTCATCCCTGTTATACGGCTCCACATCCACTCCTACTTGATACCCCGGGTCTAGCACAAATTGATGTGTGTTGAGGTTCGGTAGTGGTTGAGTGTTCAGAGGGAAATGGTTGGCTTGTTGTGCATATTGTGGTTGGTTCAGAGTGTTTTGGGTGTGTCTAGGATTGGGTGGGATTGGAACAGTCATTTGAGGGTTTTGAGTGTTTGGGGGTGGAGGAGCCATCTGAGTATTTTGGGTATTGTAGGAGTGGGGTTTGTACTGGAATAGCTGAGACATTGTTATTCGCATCCGGGGCATTTCCGCTCACATCAGATTGGGATTGTGGAGGTTCTCGAATGACCGGTGCAGCAGAAGTAGAGCCGTTGTTGTTCATGTTACTGATGAAGTGGGCAATGATCTGACTATGGGAAGACACTTCATGAGTCATATTATTCATCTTGGCCAACATTTCATCCATCTGAGCCCTCAACGCCGTTAACTCTGAAGACTGATTCCCGGCAGGTCCCTCGAATGATTCAGTGGGAGCACTCATGTTTATATGTAGCTGTCTAGTACGGGACCGTGTACGAATGGGGCTTCGGTGAAAAGAAGCTATGTTTTACAAGTACCTGAAATGTACACCAGAAAGAAGAAAGGTTTAGTCGCCCCATCATCATTGTCACTGTCAATTTTATTATCACAAAGAAAAAGAAAAAGATTAAAGTTAGTAAGTATATAAATAATTCGGTGCATGTCCTAGGAGGTGCCCTTATTATGCCAAGGGTAGGCCTAATCATGAAATGCAATCCTTTAGGGTGAGACCCCCCTTCAGTATTGGAGTGAGAAGCATTTCAGTTTGGTAATTTAGCCAATGTTCATTCCACTTGATCATTAAAAGAAAATACTCCACTACTTTTACAGCCAGTCAGACATAGTGAAGCAAAATAGTACATCATTCGGTCAACTCTCCTATACAATCTAAAACTCTCTTCAGTTGGTCCTCTAGGCGTTGAGCTTTGCTGCGATCTGGCTCCCAAGAGTATCTGTTCATCGTGTGATTGATGTTATCTTTCAGCTCCAAACATTTCCTCTTCTTTTCTCGTAGTTCTTGTTTCGCTTCTGTGTACAGTTGCTTGACAGATTCATATGCTTCCTTGTTCTTTTCAGAATTCTGCTCTGCTTGTATTAGTTCACGATCTTTCATTTCTAACAGGGTTCTTAATCGAGCAATCTCTTCAGCAGAATCAATGACAACTTGTCTTGTTGAAGTATTTTGATTGTTGAGCCACATCTCATACTGCGGAGTGGTAACAGGAGTAACCCTGTTTTTTGCATCGAACGGTAAGTTTTGGTCTGTACACTGGCTTTCCCATGCTTTCATCAGCTCTGATCTTCTAGGAATCTCAGTGGGACAGTTTCCTTTGTCAAAGATAATGAGAAAGTCTGATAAATCAGGTGTCGGCGGTAATCCTTGGATACGCCCTAACTGTCGAAGAAATCTTTTCGGAGTGTAAGCGGCAATGCCCTGAGTCCCTAGTAGCGGTATGAAATCGGCCAACTTAGTACGGAGAGCAGCTTTGATGCAGTCTGTCCAATCCAGAACCCATCGAATCCTTCGATCAGGTATCGTCATCAAAAAGTCTAGACATTCTAAAGCTGTCCTCATCGAGCTATTTCCTTCCACCCTTTTGTGATGCGTGACTATCCAGTTGTATCCGATCAATGGCAAACTGTTGGGAATAGCCGAGTGACTCTTGAAGTGTTCCATGGCCCAAATGTGTAAGATCCTGTTGGATGCATGAAAGAAATTGGTTTTCCTTTGGCAATTGGTGCAGGCAGTGAATATATCGGCTAACACAGTTGGCACTATAGAAGTCCTTTGACCTCCGATTCCAAAGAAAAGATCGGAGATGAGCTTAGTTATCTTAAAACTGATTTTTTTGTCTTCTCTTGGAAATAAGTAAGTTCCTGCCATGGCATACCCATACACCCAAAGTCTCTTGTGCGCCCATGCTGCCTTGGATGCAAGCGTGAAATCCCCTGAATACTTCTCAAACCCGTCCTTATCTGCAAACCTATCAAACAAGAATTTCACACTTATACTCTGATCGGAGCCTTGTAGTGCAGACTCCCTCAATCCAGCGAAATGGCAGAACTCGGCTTTTCCAGAAACAAATGGAAAGATTACGGTTGTCCGTTCTACTGGCAAATTAAGTAAACCGGCTACCTCTTCAATTGTAATGGTCAATTCCTTGTCTCTAATCCTAAATGCTGAGCAATCAGGGTCCCACAGATGAATCAGAGCTTCCACCAAACATCCGTTTGTCTCTATTTCCTTGAAGTCACCAATGGGTCCTAAAAATGCTGCTACTTGGTTGATCTCACTAGGCAGGAGGAGCCCTGGCCACCTCCGGACTTCAGGTAGGACTGTTAGCATTTGCTTGATGCGTCGTGGGTTATTCATTCTGGTGCAAAAATATGACTTTATCAAATCACCTTACCTGGGGTCTCACCCATCAGGATTTACTGAAATTTAAACGTGCAATGTCTTTTAGGGTTACGTACCCGAGACAAAAGGATGGCCTTCCTATCATGGGATTCCCAAAATGGCATTCCCTCTAGGGTTTATGTATGATGCCAGTTTATTAAAGCAAGCTAAAATATACAAAAAATGTCAAATTTGAGAAAGTGATGTGGAATTTTCTTTGAGAAAGATGGATCATGAACTGTAGAAAAGAAATTATTGACTCTAAAAATGTTTGATTGAAAAATCGAACCTGCAAGAGGTTACGGGACACAACGTTGAAAGAAAACAAAAGTCCTGACTTTATCTAGAAATATACAAATCAAAATGCCAATTTATTAAAATCCAATGAAATATGTGCTAAAATCGCCTTTTGTGTAATGTGGGATGGGAGGGCGGGGGATACGGCAAAAACGACATGTTAATTTTTGAAAAAGGGTAAATACAAGTTGTGCAAAAATTTGACCATCTGAGTGCAGTTATTAACTAAAAAAATTAGTTCGAGTAAAATTGACAAGTACAACAAAAATGAGTAAACTTTGAAAAGGATTTAAAAACTAAGGATTTAAAAACTAAAATTTTTATTCAAGAATATACAAGACGAAAAATCAAATTTTTAGGATTTTTAAGAAATTCACAATGATTGATCTCTTGGGTATTTATAACAAAATGCAATTTGCAGAAAATTCATGAAATTCTATTTCCATCTTTCTCAAAGACATTAATTATCAAAATGAAATTTAAACGTGCCAAAAGAGGGTTGTTTCTTATGAGAGCACCATGCCAGGGCTCTTTGTTCTATGGTTGTGAATGCAATCAAAAATAAGAAGGAAAGAAATTGCGTTAGTTTATTCAACAAATATCACATAACACATTGGCAAAAACAAATAATACACATAGATAACAAGGAAAACAAATGAGGTTGGTTCCCTCCTCTCGTGCCTTAGTGTGCCTGACAGGGTAAGGCTGACACTACCCTAGGCTTATTCTACATGGATGCATGGGGTTAGGCTTACTAATGCATCTAAACTCGATTAAGCTGTTGGCTCCCAAGCCTTCAGACCTAAGGGTAAGGGTCATCAATCCCAAAACCCTTGGTCGGTGGCTCGAGTGATCCCCTGGACACTGCTACGCGCACGTCGGGCCACGGCCACATGTCCAAGCGAATCGATTTTTAAAGCCCAAATCTCTAGACTTGTGGACTCAAGCCAAGAGTTTGGGTGATCTCCTAGACAATGTTACGTGCACGTCGTGCCACGGTCACATGTCTAAGTAGATCAATCCTAATTCCTAAAGGGACGAGTGGGTGACAACCACCAAAAGATAGAAACGGTAAAAACATCGAATGCACGTATGAAGTGCTCCTTATGAGAGGAAGGAATGTAATATTAACACGCGTGGGCTCTAAGGGTGATTGACCCCTTCCCCAAATGCAAGCGCGGTCGAATAAAGCAGTAATAAGTAAATAAATCATACATACATCACATAAGTAATCGAGAGACGGGAAGTGTACGAGATGCGAAAGAAAAACCTAAAAACCTAAAAAGAAAAATGCAATCCTAACATCCAAATGCGATAGAATAGAAGGGTTAAATAAGAAAAAGGTGATTAAACCTAGTGCTCGGACTCACTAGTGATCCCCAGTGGAGTCGCCAGCTGTCGCGCCCCATTTTTCGAAAATGAATAGAAAGTGTAAAGAAGATGTCGGGAAAAGGGAAAAGGAAGTATTAAATGAAATGTTGTGGTTATTAAATGTAAATTTTTGTAAAAACTAATTTTTTGAAAATGCTTTGTAAAAGATGATTCGATAAAAATGTGACAAAACAAATGCTTTACTTTAAAAATAAAAGAAAAAGGGCCTAAAATGGGACTTTTGAAATGCGACGATTTTTGGGCCCGAAAATAGAGTCTAAAAAGGGTTTTCTAGTGAAAAAGGAGTCGCCACTTGGTATTGAGTTTTGGTGTACCAAGTCACCCGAAAATATTTTATAAAAGGTAAGAAAATTAAGAATGATTCATTTAAAGAAATGATTTTGGCAAAATATAGGAAAAACAAGAAAAACCCTTTTAGACGACTCCAGGTCTTTGAAAACAAGAGAAAAAGGTTCGGGAGTCACAGTTGAAGAAAGGGAAGGCAAAGGCTCGTGCCTAAGGCACCCTTTCAACCTAGCCGAAACTAGTTGCGAGGTTTAGTCTAAAAATTTTTCTAATGTAACCCTAAAGTTTTATCACATTTGGATGCAACTATATGAATGCAAATCTAATCCTAAAAATGATGTCGATAAGGGACGAAATGTTCCACTGAGGTTTGGTCGGAGTTATCGCATTGATTGCGAAACTCGAGTCTAGACCTCGATGGAGTCACGAGTATAGATGCAAAATGAAATGCAAAAGAAAAGGAAAATAGTAATATAGGTAGTAAATGATCAAAGAGAGTAGGAATGCAACATAACGGGTACGGGGGACTAATAAACTCGTGACTAACTGTTTCTACTCACGGAGGGGGGAACGACATGTACGCCATCGCTTCCCACGTGAGTAGATTGACTATTTCTAGTCAAATCACACAAATGACCTAAAATTCTATGTGTAGTGGAATCTAAATGTTATGCACTAGGTAGATGTTAAAAATAGATAATAAATGATAAAGTATATAAAAATTATACAAAAATGAAAAAGGCCTAAAAGATAAAAATGTGTGTGAAATATCATGAACACGCGAGAAATGATCCTAATACTAAAATGATCTAAAGGCCTAGCATTGGACTAGCCTATTTTCTAAAAATTCTCCGCTAGCGTTGGACTAGCGAAGAAACCGGGATTAACCACAACTAGCGTTGGACTAGTGTGGCGACGATACACATATATAATGATAAAGCAAATAAATAAATAAAGCATAGATTGAAATAATAATCACATAAAAAAAAAAACACATAATAGCACATAAGAGCACATAACACATAAGCATGATATTCTAGATGCAAGTTCCTAAGGAAAGCGAATAAAACACACAAGCACATAACACACATAGCACACAAAAGCCCTAACTATTACACCGGAGAATAAACTAATTACAAATCTAAAAATAGAAAAAAGAATAAAAGATATCCTATCTAACCTATCTATTACACTTTCTATCTGAAATACATAGGTTTTAATTCAATAGATAAAACATAAACTATCTATTACATTAACTATCTAAATACAAAGAATTTTGCTAGATAGAATATATTATCTATCTATTACATTTCTTTGAATAATCAAAAATTAAATTCGAGTAAATAATACGACATAAATAAATAAACACTCGCACATGGATAAAATTATAAGCACAAAGATACATAAAAACACATAGAAAAACACATAGGAGCACGTAAAAGCACATAAAGGATAATAAAAAAGGTAATAGAGGTACCTCCTATTCGAAGACCCGGTACAAATTGCTACTAAAATGAACAAACTTGTCAAAAATACCACTATTTAAATAAATCAATCACTAATTTGAATAATTTTCTACCGATCACTATGAGCTTACTACGATAATTCAAACAATCATAGCAATAATGAGCAAAATAAGAGGAAGAAAATAATGATAATAATAATTAATTATTTAGGAAGAAAAAATGAAAATTGTTTAAGTCAAAAATAAACAAGCAAATAGATAAATAAAGCAAAACAACAAAAATAAAATAAAAATAAAATAAATAATAATAATAATAATAATAGAAGATAAAACATAATAATACATACATTGAAATTTTAGCACCTCGAATAAGAATTATTAAAATAACTAAAAGGAAAATAGAGAAACTAATTTGAACATTAGTTAGACTAACAAGACCCAATTTTAGAACATTAATTATAAGCTTGATAAAAATAAATAAAAAAATGTAAAAAGAAATAATTTAAAGCTTTGAGAACTTAACTAATTTTAATTAATACTTTTTTGGCAAAAATAAAATATTATAAGATTTGGATTAAAAGTGGAAATTTAAGCAATATTCTAAAGTGAAAAATGTAATTTGCAACAAGTAAAAAGGTAAAATTATAATTTTAAACCCTACTTACGGTAATGACATAGTTTACAACGAATTTAAAGCTAAAACATAATTTTCAGCAACTATAATGCCCAAAAAACAAAAATTCCAGCAATAAATAAGTCCAAGAATATAATTTCAGCAAAGTCATTAAATAATACCTAATT
The DNA here is from genome assembly GCA_024721245.1 of Mitragyna speciosa. Lineage (NCBI taxonomy): Eukaryota > Viridiplantae > Streptophyta > Magnoliopsida > Gentianales > Rubiaceae > Mitragyna > Mitragyna speciosa. The sequence continues at coordinate 9,555,898 of CM045571.1, forward strand.
TACAACAATGTCAAGGGTCAAATTATAATTTTCAGCTATACAAAAGGGCCAAAATAAAAATTTCAGCAACTACAAGTATTAAAATACAAATTCCAGCAATAAATAAAAGGCTAAAATATAATTCTAACAATTAAAGGAGGTCTTAAAACAAATTCCAGCAACATAAAGGACCAAAATATAAATTCCAGCAACAATAAAGGGCCAAAAATAAAATTCCAGCAAGTTTGGGGACAAAATGCAAAAAATTCCAGCAATAAATAAAAGGCTAAAATATAATTCTAACAATTAAAGGAGGTCTTAAAACAAATTCCAGCAACATAAAGGACCAAAATATAAATTCCAGCAACAATAAAGGGCCGAAAATAAAATTCCAGCAAGTTTGGGGACAAAATGCAAAAAATTCCAGCAATGTGAGGGACCAAATTGCAAATTCCAGCCACATTCAAAGCCTAAAACAAAATTCCAGCGACATTTAAAGCCTAAAACACAATAACAGCAAGCTTGGGAGGTAAAATTGCAATTTTCATAAATATCAGAGGGTAAAATTGCAATTCCAGAAAAATCTAGGGGTCAAAATGTAATTACCGAGAAATATAGGGGTCAAAAATAGAAATTGAAAAATACAGGGGCCAAAATTATAATTAGATAAAAGTTGGGGGACCTAAATGCAATTAATTGGGACCTAATTGAAAAGAAAATAAAATTATGGGGGTCAATCTATAATAAACAGAAATTTAAATGCACAAATCAAACATTTTCAGGGCCACAGTAGCATTACTGAAAATATAAGGACTATAAAATAAATACCTATTATTAATTAAAAATAAATAAAAAAACTAACTAACCAAAACGACGTAGTTTTGAGTGAAACTACGTCAAAACGACGTAGTTTCACCAAAACATTTTTTTTTTTTTTCCGGCTGATTTCGGTTTTTTTTTTTTTTTTTTTCCAGATTTCCTTTTATTTTTTTTTCTTTCCTTTTTCTCTCTCTTTTTTCTTTTCTCTCTTTTTCTTTTCTCTCTTTTCTTCTTTCCTTTTCTTTCTTTTCCCTCTTTTCTTTTTCTCTCTTCTTCTTCCCCGATTCCCTTCTGCTTCCCCCCCGATTCCCTTCTGATCTTCTCTTCTTCTTCCTCCTTTCTTCTCTTCTTCCTTTCTTCTCTTCTTCCCTTTTCTTCTTCTTCTTTTCTTCCCTTTTCTTTTCCCCTCCCCCCGATCTGCTCTCCCCCTTTTTCTTTTCTTTTTTTTTTCTTCTTTTTTTTTTCTTTCTTCGCCGTCGTTTCTCTCTCTCACAGGTCTCTCTCTCTCTCTCTCTCTCTCTCTCCAACTCTCTCTCTCTCGGCCGGACGTTTTTCAGTTTTCTTTTTTTTTTTGTTTTTCTTTTTATGGTTTATACAAAACAAACAAAACAAAACAAAAGAAAAATTTGAAAGCAAGAGTAGGAAATTTACCTGGAATAGGGGCGGTGATGGTGCTGTTGCTGTTGCTGTTGTTGTTGTTTGTTGATTTTTTTTTTCTTTTTTTTTTTTTGCAGGTGTATGTGTGCGGGTGTATGTGTTGTGTGTGCAGGTGAATGTGTGTTGTGCGTGTTTCTGGTGAAGTGTGAGAGTGAGGAAGAAAATGCAGGTGTGTGTTTTGTGTGTGCGTTTGTCTGTCTGTGTGTATCTGTGTGTGTAATGTGTGTGGTGTGCGGAAAATGCAGGGGAAAGAAATGCAGGTGTGTGTGAGTGTTGTGTGTCTGTGCGTCGTGTGTGTTGTGGCTGTGTGCTTTTGGTTGTGTGAATGTGTGTTTGAATGTCTGTGTGTCTGTTGTGTGTCTGTGGAGGCAGAGGGAGTATGGAGGGGAAAGAAACGCAGGTGTGTGTGAGTGTTGTGTGTCTGTGAGTGTGGGTTGTGGCTGTGTGCTTTTGGTTGTGTGAATGTGTGTTTGAATGTCTGTGTGTCTGTTGTGTGTCTGTGGAGGCAGAGGGAGTATGGAGGGGAAAGAAACGCAGGTGTGTGTGAGTGTTGTGTGTCTGTGAGTGTGGGTGATCTGATTGCCGAGAGAGTGAGGGAGTGAATGCAGGTTGTGTGAATTTGTGTGTGAGGCGTGTGTGTTGTGAGAATCTGCCCAAAATCCTGAAAATCTGGTGAATTGAGTGTAGAATGGGAGAAAATGTGGAGTTGGTAATAGGAGGTATGGGTTAGAGATGGTGTTGATGATGGGAAGAGGCATGGCTGCCATCAGCCATGCCAGAAAACAAACAGCAGCAGCAACGCTGCTGCTGCTGTTCATTATCTCTTTTTTTTTTTTTTTTGGAAGAGCAAAGAAAAATAAAATAAAATAAAATAAAATAAAACAAAGTAAAAACTACTAGAACCTTTTTTTTTATTATTATATACTAGAAAAAACTGAAATACAATATTATAAGAAAAAAAAATTGAAATAAGTAAATAATAAAAAAAAAAGTGCATTGGAAAACGTGACCTAAAATATGGCAAAAATTATAAAATTTATGAAAATTAATAAATGACATCACGAAAATCTTACACAACATATATTATCACATAAAGCACATATAGTATAATTTTTACTCAAAAATTTTAAAAATTAACGCATTCTTGGGAAACGTGTCTTTAAAAGGACAAAAATTAAATAAATACTAAACGACCTCTAAAAATTATGAGATTTTTACAAAAAATTTATAAATATTCGAAATGCATATATAAAATTTTTCACTTGAAAATTCTCATAAAAATGGCGCATTGGAAAACGTGCCGTTGAATAAAAAATACTAAAATTTTAAATAAATAATAAATGACTCCTAAAAATCATTAAAATCATAAATAATGATAAAAATAGTAAAATCAATGTATTTAAGAAATAAAATAAAATAAACTAATATTTACATGGTGAAATTACCATTTTGCCCTTGATGTAACAAATTGGACGTGATATACACAAAAATTACAATTGGCCCTTGAAAATCAAAAAATATCTCCTAAATAAAGTAATACGCATACTTTTACAAAAGGTGTGTCAAAATTTGGTGTCTACAATCACATACTTGCTATAATATTTTTTTTTGGGTTAGAACTTTTACAAAGTTACGTAGTATTATTGCCTTAACTATTATCTATAATCGAAGATTCTATGGAAATGTTTTTATAGCATAAGCAAAAATAAAAATAAATGTTCTCAATATTTTCACTCAATTATTATTTTTCCTCCACAAAATACTTAAATGGACATGTAATATCAGATGGGACTAGGTTGTGTCTTCCACAGTCAGGCTCCCCTAGTCGACTAATAAGATAAAAGAACATATAACATATAGCACCTTTGAGCGTTGACACGTGACATGTCTCATTGAAAGTCATTTCGCTTGCCTCTACTAGTAAGTATTAGGTGCACCACGTGTGCTACAGGCATACCAAGTGGTGTATTAAAATCTATCATATATTATCAAATAATGCAAAATATAACCCACTATTACTACATGATGATAAATTATTAGTTTTAATATACCACGTAATAATATATGTGGTGCATTTAATACTTTTTCTTGCCTTTACCCTTAGTTTGACCAAGAAAATTATTACTTGCTTTTTTTTGTCCTTTTTATTTTTGTAAACCCCTTTCGTTTTACCTTTCTGTTGGACTTCGCTATCCTAGATAAAAGAACAAAAAGGAACTATAGATGTTTTGTCCAATGTTTTAAAAACCGGATCGGTTAATAAACCAGAGGGGGAGGGGTTCAAGGTCGGATCGGTCGGACCAGGGTTCAATGATTTTTTTCTTTTTTAATTTAATTTAATGTATAATATAAAATAAATACTAGATATACATCACCTTGTTGAACTAGTCAACCCATTAATTGTTTAAATATATTCAACTATACAAATTAGTAAATTTATTATATTCAACTATACAAATTAATAAATTTATTATATTCAAATTCACAAGTTAATGAATTTATTATATTTGGTAAAAAAATTTATGAAATATTCTATGTCCATAACAATTAAATTAACAAGGAAAATACCATTACAAGTATAAAAAAATATAATAACTATAAAATTTACCATTAAAGTATGTTATTATATTTTTAAATATTTTAAATTACAATTTTGAATTTTCTAAATTTTTAAATCATATTTGTTGCTTGCTTTCACATTCTCTACTTTTTTAATACCGTCAAGACTTATTTTTTAATATAAAATTCAAATTTATTTTTAGTACCAAATAATACAATTAACTTTGTATATAGGGCGGTTTGAGTAAATGTAATTTTTTTAAATAAAAAAATTTCTTTTGCCCTATTTTTTAAGGTAGGTTTGTATATCAAATGATTTTCAAATTTCAATTTGATTATCTTACTATTAGTTTAGATCTATTTAGTTTTTAAATTTTTTAGTTTTTTACGTTTTTTGTTACAACATACGAGAGGTAATTTCTAACAATTTTATATGAATCAAGAATTTCTTAAAAGAGTCTAAACTTTATTTAAAATTGGTTCTCTAGCCTTAACTTTAGACGTATTCTCTCTAAAAGAAATTTTATTTTTGACGTATCGGACTATTGAGCGAGTCCAATTTGACTTTATACAATAGTCTTAAAAATAAAACTAATAAGTAAATCTATTTGCTTATTAGTTCTTAATTTAATCAATTATGTTTAATTTACACATTTTCTTTTAGTATGTCAAGAAAATGTAGATATATGATGCTATAATAATTGGAATCAATATATTGCATAGAAAAATATGATTTTAATAATCTGAACTGATTTTTAATTTTTTAATAAGGGAAATAACTTTCGATCCACTTACTTTCAAGATGTCATAGGTGCTTATTATTGAATAATGATTAACCATAATTAAAAAATGTACACCTTACAAAAATACCAATTTAAACTTTTAATTAGGCGAATGTTTTGGGCATATAAATGAATAATTAAATAATTTAGATAAAAGGACTAATCTTAATGGGAGAGTTTTTGTTTAAAGTAAATCTAAGATTTTTTTAACATAATAAATTTGGATGCCAAGATAAAAGGGTAAGAATTAATTAATTTCATTAAACATGTTTTAAAAAAAAGAAACTAAAAAAAGTAAAAATCAATTAAAATCAATAAATGTGATTAATGAAAATAAAGAAACTAAAAAAGTAAGAATGAGTTGATTTTATCAAAAGGAAATAAAGAAAATAAAAATGTAATAATCAATTAATTTATTAAAATTATTAAAGGAAAACTAAAGAAAGAATAAATAAAATATTTGCAACATAAAGAGCAACAACTTGGACCGTGGCTTGATGGTTTCACACTTGGAAGACCTCCCACCAGCGCTACAGTAGCCTTTTTTTTGGAAAAAAAAAAGGCTGGAGTCCATAACAACCAAGGCTAAAGCCAAAAACCGGCGGCTCGCCAGTTCTCCGGTTTAATACCAGTTCGTCGGTTCAATCTGGCTCACGACAATTCTAGGATTTTACAGTAAATTATATAGAATCAGACCGGACACATGGCCAATTCGCGGTTCAACCGATCAAACCGATCGATCCGGTCTGGTTTTAAAAACATTGGTTTTGTTTGTTTGCACGTCCCATGTCCATTGAATTTCCTTAGTTCGACCAGCAGAATTGTTACCCGTTTGGCTGCCTTTCTTTTGTTTTAAACATTTTTCTTTCACGTTTCTTTTGGGCTTTGCTACTTGCGACGTGAGAGGATAAGAGAGGTGTTAGGCCTTACTCGCAAATTCCCCGAAGCCGAAGGGTGACCAGTCATTGTTTTCTATGTCATATAGGAGACATTGTGGGGCCAAGGATTATCTCGGCCCCAATACACCTAAGCCTTTTAGTCAATTTAGAAAATGATGAATAACTCGAAACCAAGTTCATAGTTGCTGAGCTGTTAACATAACTATCGAGAACTAATCTGTTAGAGTGTTAAACTTGCATATATTTTGTATTTAATTCCTCCCTATTTTAGTCAAAGATGATGTTTAATCTTTCCATTTTTGGTGATTGGCTTGGTTTGTAGGAAATTAATGAGAAAAGACCTTAAAATCATCAAAATTCCAGAAGACTTGATTTGATAGAGCGTGGCCACGGTTTACTCACGTTGAAGTGCAGGATTTGTGAACGTGGCTTAGAAGAAATCTGCAATTGAAGGGTCCCACTTCCCTAATTGTGATAAATCTCATTGGAAAGAAAAACAAAAAGGGAAGAAGTTGAATTGGAAAAGGAAGAAAAGAAAGAAAGGAAATTGATTTTGAAAAGGAAACGAAGAAAGAAAAGGAAAAGACGTGAAGGACAGAAAGAGAAAGGAGGGCATCTGCAATATTTATTCTTATAGGGGAACGTAGGTTTGAGTCTGGAGAATTGAAGAACTTTTTAGTTCTTAGTTTTTTTTTTTTCTTTTTCTCTCTAGAACAAATTCTTGTTATTTTTCTTTTGGTATTTGAAGACATATTATCTAATTGAAGGATAATCGAAACTCTTGGTTCATCTATTACTGTGAGATCTAATTGTTTTTATTATTTTCTGTGTTTTTTGGTATTTATTTATTCTCTGTTTAATTCCAAGGTGATTGTGTTCATTCTTGTGTGATTATTTTTGCGCAGTTAAATAATTGGCCACTATTTAATTGTCAAATAATCTAGGGCCATTTAAAACGTCAAATCCGTAATTGTTTGATAGTTTTAGTATTTGTGGCAAGTGATTAATTCAACAGTAATAGAAACTTTTGGATTATATCACGGGAATAAATAATCTAGTTTGAACAAAGTCTCGTAGGTATTTGCTGGTTAGAATTGGTAGCTTTTCTAGATTCAAAGCTGTTGAATAATTGAATCCTAAGGTCGTACCGCGGGTTATTATTTGATTACCGACACAGTAAGGAAATGTAGGTTGTTAGAGCTTCTCAACAACCATAACCAATTTATTCATGAACGTAGAAATTTATTATTGCATTGAGGATCAGTTAAATTGAACCAGAGTGGAAATTATTCCTTTGACTAGAGTTTAGGTTTTATTTGATTTCGTTTGACTTAATTTTGTTTTTTTTTTTCCTTTGAGTTTCTTAGGTTTAAATTTCTTTAATTTAATTATTCTCCAAAGCCCCCATTGTTGTGATTTGAAATAGATAAATCGACCAGTCTCTGTAAATACGACCCTACTCACTACTATACTTGAGTATATTTTTCTTAGAGTAGGAAATTTTATTTTGCTGGTTTGACACCCAACATAATCCTAAGGTTGTTCAAATGTGATTGATATGATGGGAGCCACTTATGTTAGACAACTATCTTAGTTAGATTGTTAGAGTAGGGCAACAGTCTTGTCAACTTTTATCTTTCCTTACAGTTATAAATACTTCTTATTTGTCTTTGCTCTCGTACACATTTCTTTTAGCGCTACAAATCATACGAGTCTTATTTTTTTATTCACTTCGAATCCTTTACTAACTTAAGCGTTGAAAATATATTCATAAAGAAGCCTCCGCATTTTACTCATCTTTTCAGTGTTGTAGGTGACTTCAAATAGCCAATTCAGTTAAGCAGTTCGGCCTCGCCCAAATTCAGTCACCACAATGACCGACAATCTTTTATAGGTCTTTCGTTTCTTTTCTTATGCTTTATGCTTACATTTCTTTATATGCACGTTTAGAGCCTTTTTTTTTTTTCCATTTATAACAAATCTTCAAAAAAAAATTAAATAATAATGTTTGGTTGGACCTTATACTATAGATGCTTTGTTTGATGACACGTGGCATATATTGTTGAAAGCCATTGCGCTTGCGTTGGCTCTGTCCTTCATTCAGCTACCAGAATTATTACTTGTCTTTTTTTTTTTTGATCTTTTTTAATTTTTTAACCTTTTTCTTTTGCCCTTCTTTTGGCTTTGCTAACCTCTTTTGCCTTTGTTTTAAGTTTTGCTTTATAGCCAGTTAATTAATGTTGGTCCACTTTATTGACACTTACTTTTCATCCATATTTATTTGCTGATAAGACCTATCCATCATTAGGTTTAGATTAAATTTTTTTTTTAAATAACTAACAGTATACTATTCTACTTCTAACTTATACTAAAAAAAGAGAGGTTCAACTGAGTCTCGAGAGAACCGATAGAAACTGAATCACAATCGGATCAAACGGGTGCATTATACACCCATTTAGATTTTTTGATGAAAAGTAGAGTTTGAACCCCTGACATCCCACCCTACCTAGCCTTTAAAGACTTTGTGATGGCCAACCCAACCAAGTTGGGTTGGTTGGTTTAGATTAAGTTTGTCTTAATTAATTTTTATCAAATTTTTAAAGGGTTAATAACAGTTTACCCCCCTGAACTTATGAGATTTGCCCCCTTGAACTTCAAGTATATACATTTCACCTCCTCATTTGTTTGATTTGACTTTGACCCACTCATTTACAATTTTTTCTTCCAAAACTACCCTTGCCCATTCCTAAATTACTTTAGCTTTATGAATTTTTAGTGATCAACTTTTGACTATTCTATTATTAATTTATTTTAACCCTGCTATATATTCCCCACATCTTATAGAAAAGATAAATTGATATCTCTATCTAAATTAACAAGAACAAATATGTGAATTGTTCCAAAATGTGAAAAATAAATATGGAAAAAAAAACGATATATCTTTCCAAATCAATAAGAACAAATATATAAATTGCTCCAAAATGTCAAAAATAAATATGTATTTGCCATGATATTTTAACCATTACTATTTTGGAAAGAATATGCTCTTTCCAACAAAAACACAAACTAGAAGGTTTTACATGACAATAAAATATTCCAAAAGCAACATATTTTCCCTACTATAGTACACATAAGACTATAAAAATCTATTAAATTGTAGTCTAAAATAAAAGCATGAAACAACAAAAATTACAGTCTAAATTTGTTGATTTAGATAGAAATATCGTCTTGTCGTTTTTGCTAGATTTATTTTTTTACATTTTGGAACGATTCATATATTTGCTTTTGCTAATTTGGATAGAGATATCGATTTATCTTTTCTATAAGTTGTAGGGAATATATAATAGGGTTGAAAAAAATTAATAGAATAGTCAAAAATTCACTACTAAAATTTCATAAAACTAAAGTTAGTTTAGGAATGGTCAAGGGTATTTTTGGAAGAAAAAATTATAAATGAGTGGGTCAAAGTTAAATAGGACACATGAGGGGGTGAAATGTATATATTCAAAGTTTAGAGGGGGCAAAATGTGACTACCCTATTAGTTTAAGGGGGCAAACTGTTATTAACCCATTTTTAAATGATCTCCCGGATGTGGTTGATGGAACTGTTTCATTTGCCAGCTTTTTCAGTTTTGTCTTCTCTTTAACTTTTGAGGTGGAAATTTTTCTCGAGATTAAGGATAGATTTGATGGGTGCTTTTTCTCGGTTTTCGATCATGTTTTCGATGGTGCAATGTCGGTTGGATGCATCGTCCGTCCTCTGCCTCTTTTGCACACCAACTTTTTTTTGATCTTTTGTCAAAGTCAACTGAATTTTTTTTTTTTTTTTTTTGCACACCAACTTCTCTAGTATGTTTATTGTCCAATTTTTATTCATTTTTTAACAAATTTATTTTCCTTTTATTATTGAAATTAAAAAGTCTCAACTGTTCCTGCCGCTGTGCTAGCTTTGTGCCGTTAAAAGGTGTTAAATTGTTGATGCCACTCTATTAATTTGTTCCCTTAATGTTTTAGTTTTCAATTTGAGAGAAATTTCTTAGCAGGTTTTGCCTATTAATATTTTCTTTGTCGTTTAGCTTTGCCATTTTAGTCATCTTTTAAATTTAATTGTTACATTAGTTGTTTGCTTGTAAATTTATTTCGAGTATTTTTTTTAAAAATCAAAATGACTTCTTAAAATCAAATCCTTTACTATGGCATAACATTGATAATTTTACACCTTTTCTCTTTTTCTCATGGACAGTAAACGGAATTTGGGGTTTCAAGAAACTGTATGACTTTCTCCTTTAGTTTGCTTTCCTCAGGTACAGCTGACCTTTGATGCTCAAACCTTTGTGTTTACTTGGCTTGCAATTTTATTAATTTCCATGAAAAAATATCTTTTGTAGGAGCCCTTATCTATGTTGTTATATATTTGTTGTTGGTATTTACTATTGAAAAGAAAGAGAATACATAAACAAGAACTTCAATTTGCATCTCAGATAGTTCACGAGCCATGTCACTCTGATATGCTGTCTCCCATTGATGATAATTAAAACGTACACAAAAAAGAACACAGGAAACAAGCCATTATGAAAAAGAAAGAGATTGCGCATGAGAGTTTCCTGTATACCGAAAAAGTCTACAATCTCGTGAAACAAGATGCTTCACGAAAAGTAATGATGTTTTTCTGTGTATTTTAGGCACTGTGTTTTTGCACCGGTGTCTCTTGTTCAATGTCCAATAGTACAAGAATCTATAAAATGTAAACCATATGAGAATAAATCATACAATTATAAGCATTTGATAAAAGTCGATGTAACCATCAAATGCATGAATCGGTCTCCTTATATAATTTTATTGTTTGCCAAAGTCCCATAATTTTATTCTTACCAACTCAAGATTACAATATAAATCCAAACTTTTTTTTAGGATGATAGATGTCCCTTCACAATTAACAATAGCTGAACATAAAGCAATAATGTTTTAGAGTACAATGAACCATGAACTGGTCATTTACTTATAGAACTCCATAACCCATAAGTTGCATACATAACATTCTAACCTTATACCTTTAAATCCAGCTGCGGTAGCCAAGGCAAGAAACTCTGGTTCAGATCTTTCTTTTCCTCCCGGATTTTGAGTCATCATTATCAGATCAGATTGGCAAGTGGTTTTCACACATGGACTAGTATCAGGAATCACAGGAACAAGTGCATCCACAACTATTACCTTTCCATTGTCCGATAGAGCCTTGTAACAATTCTTTAGCAACTTCAAGCAATGACCATCATCCCAATCATGAAGTATCCACTATAAAAAAAATATACATGAAGATTGTTTCTAAGAAATCCAGAGAAGACACTGTCCGTAATTAAAATATAATGATACAATGGATATTTATAGATGCAGTGGACAACTTCAGGGACACCTTACACGCGATTAAGCAAAATGATAACTGTTGTTGCATGGCTTACAAAGGGCACTCAAAGTCAATTTGAAGTGGCAAAACAAGTAAATCAAACAACACGCAGGGTACACATTTAGATTGAGGAAATCCAGTTAATATTGTTTAAATCCAGCATTCGTTTAAACAACTACGATGAGCTCGATTATTGTGACTTGAACGTCAAAAGGAAAGTTCCTCAGATTTCAACTTACCTTCATAAAAATGGCTTCCCCTTCTGGAACACTTTCAAACATGTCTCCTCCAATATGTTCCACACCTGCGAATTCCACTTACTAAGGATCGAAGGTAATGAACTATGAGATGCAAGAATCCTATGCTAGCAGTAGTAGATTATGAGATGACAGAATACCATGCTAGTGTTATTGAATTGCCAGATGAAAGAATTATGTGGCTTTCAAACAATTTTGATACAGCCTGCAGTTCAGGTTATCAGCGCCATATGACATATTGAAACCTCGATCCGACAAAAAGAAGTAACCATAAAAACTATGTCTTATCCAACAAATCTCAACCTATGCTAACATGCATTTTGCATTTTAATGGAGTCCATTCTAATATTCCTGCACCTGCTTCTTTATTTTGTTCTCTGCATACTGTCCTCTATTCGTCACTCAGATGGTAACGAATCAGAAATGCAAACATAACCAAGCAAGATTTCAAGAAAAGATAACACTATACCAGGATAGCCCGGAGCGCGTTGTATAACATGGGGCAAATCAAAATTAATACCCTTGAGATTTGGGTATTTAGTTGTAATAACATTGAGGGTAACTCCAAGACCGCCACCAACATCTACCAAAGTTTTAAGGTTCTCAAAACCTTTGTATCGTTCAAGGATTCTGTTTATCGCAATAGTTGTGTGGTCAAGCATTGCCTTGTTGAAGACCTCATTGAATCTGGGGTCTCTTCCAGGATATTCAAATGCATGTGTACCATATACCCTATCAAACGGAACTCCCCCTTCACGAACTGCATCTTCTAACTGGTACCTAAATTTTGGTTCGAAAGCAGATTTCGCTGAGATTTTAGTACTACAGATTAAATTATTGTAAACTGCATACTAGTAATAGAGACTGATGCTATGCAAAGCCCATGAGTAGGATTGTAAGGACCAAATTATGCTCTGACTTGATAAAATTAGCAACATTCAAGGCGTTGTTTCTCTGCGGTCAGTAAGCCTTGAGAAATATAGTAAAAGCTTAATGTTTGGGAAAGTCACAAGATCGTAGCTTCACACACCTCATATTCAATCAAGTTGCCAACTTGAGTATCAAAGAATTGGTAGAAAATTACAAACCTCAAAAAGAAAACAGGGAAAGTGCATCTATAGAAAGGGGAAGGACTGGGAAATTTGCAATTGTTAAGTACTCGTTAGCAATATGTTCAACAAGTATTGTATTGTTTTAGAATGTAACTTCCTAAATCCACCAAAAGACAGGCAAGATAAAAAATCAAATGAAATTGAAGTGTCTTACCATATCCAGTTGCAAGATCCTAGTAACAAATTCACTCAACTCACATTGGAAACCGTGAAGAAAAGGGAATTTTTGTCAACCGCATCAAATGTATAGCCAGTTTATAATTCAACTAATTATGGATTTCAAATCCATCAAGGAATATGTGAAACATCCACTCCCCCCCCCCCCCCCCCCCCCCAAAAAAAAACCCCAAAAAAAAATAAAAATAAAAAAGCCTCAGTACCTGGTAACTTATGTTGAAAAACAGTACGAGCAGTTAGAAAACTGACCAGCTGTCAATAAAGACCTTATCTTGAATCAAGGCCAGCAAAGAGCCTAGTGTACCTCCTCCATCTGCTTTGCTCTGCACAAAGTATTTGGCCACAGGTGCCAATCCATACACTCTTCCTTGGCTCCGAGCACCACAGCTGAGCACCGAGTGGCTAGCCAGGAGGCGCAGCATCCGATCCAGCATGGCAGCTGCATCTTTGTTTTTACCAGATACCTGGGCCGCAATTTCTGAAGCCGATAGTTGTGCACCTGGACCAGCTTCCGCAATGATCTCGAACACACGGAGTCTGAAGGCTGCCAGCAACACCCTGGGCAATGATACCGAGGTAACCAGCTGCATGGCGTAGGAAAAGAGCTGCTCCTCTTCTTCCACCTTCCCTCCTAATTCTACTACTTCACTGTTCTCATTGCTATTTGTTTTAGCTAAACAATCCTCTTTCTCCATGATATTAACTAGATACAAACGCTCAGCCAGCTAGTTAGATAGTAGCTACTTTTGAAATTCTTCACTGTAATTCATCTCATCAGTCTTTACAGGTTCCTATATATATACAAATCCCGCTTGCGTACTGTAATTTTGAAATTAACATTTGTACATATCGTAACTGAGAGGTTAAAAAATTGAGTGGTTGTGCTTAAGTCTCACTTTAGAAGAATGAGCGTGGGAGTGTTTAAATTTAAGTTCTATGGACTCTTCTCTAATCAGTAATTGTCTAAATAAATTTTGTAAATATTACTAAATTTGATCGCTAATTTACTTATTTAATCACTACGTCTATCTATCCAGTGACTAACCATTTGAGTCTCTATTGGTTACTGCTCAAATTGGTTGAGTGTAGAGTATGATTCCCCCATAAAGAAAGACTTCCGGTCCACTCCACACCCCGCGGCAAGGGTCACAGTCTTAAAGTTAAGCTGACTTCAATTTCCTAACCACTCCTAATTATTTTCGGACTTAACTCCAAAATGCCCCTGGCAACGGTCACAGTCTTAAAGTTAAGCTGCCTTTGATTTCCTAACCACTCCTAATTATTTTCCGACTTAATTCTAAAATGCCCCTGTAACATTAAACCGACAGCAAATTACTATTTTTCTCGTTTGCTATAGAATGGTCCAAAATGGACATTTTTTTCATCTAGTATAGATTGAAAAAAAAATTTCAATTCAGTGTTTGGTAACTAAAATTAGAATGGAATGTCTGTCTCTATTTCAATATTATGTATAATTATATTTAAATGTCAGAATGAAAATCTTTAATTTGATTTAATTGTCCTATATTCTTTTTGCTAGAATATATAATATTTTTATTTATTTTTATGGTATATATTATTTTTATACCTACAAGAAATTTTAATATTTTTATTTTAAAATTATTGATATTCTTTTTAAAATTAAATTAATTGTACTATTTAATTAATTTTAAAATTTTAAAAAATTAGTAATGAAACCAATTGTTCATATTCTTCATTTATATCTAATTTACAAGAAGTTCAATTTTTATACTTTTGCATAAAAATTAAAATAGCATCTTAAACATTGTTGTGGCAAAAAGAAAAAAAATATTCTAAACCTATATTAAATTGATTATGAAATTAAAAATAATAATTAATTATTAATTAAAAATATAAATATACTTAGCATTTTTTTAAATAAAAAAATAAAAACTAATGCATGTATCATGTATTAAAAAGAATTAGTAGAAATAAATATATGTAGGGATAAAATTGGTTGCTAATGTTTTGGACTGTCTAAGATGAAGTTGGAAAGATCTTTCTTTAGATTTTGTTGAGAAGGAAAAAGTTAGAATGGGCATACCAGAGGGGCTTTTTAACCTCAAATGTCTATACTAAAAATGAGAATGAAATAGACAAGTTGGAAAGGCAATTCTATTTCAAACCATTGTCGTGTACCAAATAAGGAGTTTCCGTGTACCAAATAAGGAGTCTATGTCTAGAAAACACACAAATTACCTTCTACTTTAGTAATAAATTATCCCTCATATACACTTCACCTTTGAATTCAGTCTTTGTCCTTGGAGTTTAGCTGCTAAAAGGACAAATTTGCCCTCTATTTTTTTTTTTAACTATTGCTATCCTAGTTGATTTGCTATATAGAAACAAAATAAGACTATTGTTCCAGGTCAAAATTGTCATTGCACTCTTATGTAAAAAATCAAAATTATGACTCCAAAATTGCAAAAATTTCATCACGAGCTATTATTGTTGCTTATACTAAATATGGAAAAGAGTATGAAAAAAGACAAAAATAATTTTTTTTAAGATGTATAATGAGCAGTTTGTAAAGTGAAGATAAAGTTGTTATTTATGTAAATATATTCAAAATAAAGTACCAATAAATGCTAATAATGTCATTTCTCGACAACAATAACAAAAATAGCAATTACAAATCTTTGTTGGTACTAACTTTTGGATAAATTTGGTACCCACTCATGGATAAATTTGGTATAAAAATTTTAAATTTTGGCACGAAGAAGAAAAAATTATTAAAATATTATATATAAAAATACACAAATATCTTTTACTAATTTAAGGAGATAATTTGTGTGTTTCATGAACACGGGACTAATTTATTTCCAATGCAAGATTGTCGGGCAATTTGTGATTTACCCTTGCATACCAACCAAGAACACCGAGTAGTTATAGTAACTAACTGGTATTTGTACGATCAACAAAAAGCTACCAACCCACAGGGGAAAGTCATGTAATCCACGTCACAGAGAGAAAAAAGGGGACGCCATCTACTTTTGTGTAAAGACCAACAATCTAAAGCTGTGTTTTGAAACTCGGACCGGATCGGCCGGTCGAACCGGTCGAATTGGGAACCGGCCAAGTGTCCGATCCGAGTTACACTAAAAAATCGGTTATTAAAAATCCGGTCAAACTCGGTCAAAAATCGGGTTTGACCGGGCAAAATCGGAAACCGAAAACCGAAAACCGGAAACCGCCCAGCCACTTTTTCTCTTTTTTTTTTTTTTTTTTCAAATCCAGCCACATTAATGGGCTCCTATACATGTTTGTGGGCTTCCATATTCATTGTTTGAAGAAAATGGATTTCAACAATTACTTGTTTTTGAGTTTTGACAATGACATAGGACCCATTGACATACATCTAACAAATGAACATAAATGCTAAATCAGTACATGATTTTTATTTGCTTGGCCCAGTTATCGGTCAAAAAGGCAACTAACTTCTTTGACCAATTACAAAATATTAGTGGTGTCTCACTTCTACTTCTTTATACTAATTATATTAAAAGTGAATAATTTGAGTCCATTATATTTATTGCTAATTTTTTCAATTCAATGCTTTTTTAACTCTTAATAGCAAGATATTATAATGGTTATTGAGGGTATTCTGGCTATAATTTTTTTGGACTAACAACTAAAATTAAGAAAAAAATTAGTAAGTGTATATATGTGTGTGTTATATATATATATATATATATATATATATAAAATATTTATGACGTCATCTGGTTCGACCCCGAATCGACCCCCGGTCGAACCCTATTGACCCCTGACCCTTGAACTCAGCCGAGTCGATATCCGGTCCGAGTCTGAAAACATAGATCTAAAGAAGCTCCACAAATTTAGACAAAAACAGTTCACTTAGGCATGAAACATGTTTTTTAACTAATTTTAAGCACGGCGTAATTTGTTTTTTAAGTAAAGACCAATATTTCAAAAAAGGCTCCACTATTTTAGACAAAGACAATTTACCTGCGTATATCTAAAACACGTTTTCTAACTAATTTTAAGCGCAATCTTTTTTTTTTTTTCCAAATAATGGTTTTGTTGTCTTTGTCCTCAATTTTACTTATTTTTGTGGTATATTTATATTTTTACAACTAAAAATTATGTACAAATTTTTATTATTTATTCTGTAGTATTTGAGGACACAATAGACTATGTGCCTTCTAGATAATTGAACAGGCTATTCAATGCCATGATGAGTGTTGTTGATTGATACACGCCCATATTTGGTAGCCGAAAATGGTCCCGCAAACGTCCAATCAGCTATCGTGCAAAGGTGCATCAATCGAGGAAGCTTCCGATAATGGTATTGGTCAAGATAGCGAATTTAGCAATTATTTATTAATTTACGGTAGTATTCATAAATAATCGTGTTGTTTTTTTTTAATAAAATTTTCTAAATTTACTATTTTTGTTAAAAAAAAAAAAAAGGAATCGGACAAGTGATTTTTTTCAGAAATTGTTCGTTCATTACTTGGAAAAAAAAAAGAAAATAAAAAAATGGTCTTCTCTTCTGCTGCTGTGGCCCCGACATGTGGGGCCTTCCTTTGTAGAAATTTGGGTAGCGATGCCGCTATCCACGTCGTTATTTCTCCGGTCAAGTCTGCCTGAAGCCTTATTTTCAAGATTCCACTCCAATTAGCAACACCTATAATTATAAAAAAATAAAAAAAAGCAACACCTATTTTCCATTTGCCCCGTCCTCCACACAAAGGCAGATACAGAATTTAGATTTGCTTGGGCAACACGCACATGCAAGGGTGAGCAAATTTGGTAAATACTGAATTATTGATCGAATTTGAATTTAAATCGGTAAATCAAATTTGGTGATTCAGTAATTAGGTTGGTAATTTGATAAATTCAAAAAAAATAAAATTAAATTCGATCGGTATTTGAAAATCTTATTTGTCAAATCGGTTATACCGATTTCGAATTCAATTCGGTAATTCAAATTCGGTAAATACTGAATTTGAATTACCAAATTCAACATTTCAAGTAATAATTAGGGCCTGATTATTAGTTGAGTTTGGTAGAAACCCGATCGGATTTTACTTTGTTGGGTTGAAAAATTAAAACCCAACTATTCTAAACTACTAGTCCAAATCCAAAGTCCACTGCTCCTTTCCATTGTCCATCTTTCATCTATCAATCTTTCATCTATCCATTTCCACTCCACTCCCGTACAAAAAGCCAAAAATCCAATCCTAAACTAAGAAAAGACGGTAGCTCCCTTTCACACCGCTCCTCGTCTCACACTCAAACTCAATCTCTATCTCCTCTCAATTATACTCTACACTCCATCTCCATTGTCCCAAGTCTCACTAGTCACTTAAACTTCTCCACGACTCAAGCTAAACGAGGGGATATAGATGAGTACTTTCTATGATTGTTATTAATTTTGTTGATTTTGATATCTGGAAATGGTTTGAATCTTTATTTGTTTCTGTTATGAGGTTTTGTTTTCATTTGTGTATGTGTTGAATTTTATGCCATAGATCTGGGTTGATTTGGGCTAATTTTAGTAGATAATAGGAGAAAGTTTTGATCTTTGTCCATTTTTCCCATGTTTGAGTTGAATAATCCGATTTATTTATATGAAATGGAGAAAATAGTGCATCTTCTCTTTTATGTTGTTTTTGGGACATTGAAAGTAGTGGATTGGAATGACTAAAATGTATCAGCTTGTTTGTTAATTTACCGGAACTAAACTTTGAGCAATTCTCTCTTTTTTTTTCCGGTAAATTCGGATACCGAATGGGGAACTAAACTTTGAGCAGTTCTCTTTTTTGTTTTTTTATTAAGTCGGATAGCGAATTGGGATACCGATTTACTGTTTTGAATTCAGAATCAGTATCAGATCAATTTAGGGTGAAACCGAAATCGAATTCAGTCAGAAAATTGATAAGTAAAAATATCGAAATGACTAATTTCGAGTGATCGAATTGACTGATTACCGACCGATTCTCAAGCCTATATGTATGAGAAAATTTTTAAATGGACTCAGTATACGGTCCACTTGTGAACTTTGTGACTTAAAATAAAGTCACATAAATATTTTTACATTATTTTGTATCATTTTCTTACATCAGCATCTGTCACTTTGCTTATTTGGCACTTTTTTAAACCACATGATCCACATGTAGGGTTGTGAACTCAGTCCACATAAGAATCTCTCTATATATATGTACAAGAAAAATGGCACAAAAAATTATTTAAGGAGTAAAAATTTTAAACAAGTATACCAAGATATTAATAAAAGCTATTATTCTAATGTATTACAGTTATCTCTTATGCTCTCTTTACTGAAAAAGAAAAAGTCCATTTTGCTTAAATTTAGTTTTATACGGTACAATATCGTATTTGATTATTGTAGTTTTTTTTTTTTCCTAACGTACAGCAATTATCACTTGACTTATCCAAACTTTCTAATCAATATTTGGATGTATAATAATAAGCTATCATATGCAATCAAAATACAATAATTTCAGTGTATTACAAATATATGTATATTACAAATGCAATTTTTGCTTGAGTTATTTTGAAAAGAAATAATAAAGTATAAATTTATATACTCCTCCTCCAACAGAAAAACTTGAATTTTAAGAATAATGGACTAAGGATTTACCTTTATTTATTTTGCTTCTTATGATTAAACAACAGATATTTGTATAACTCGTTTAGTATATAATAAGAAATATACGTGTGAGAGTTGTGTGAGTATGTGCACGCGCGAGTGTTTGTGTATATTTAGAATAAAAATATATAATTGAAGACTTGCTTGAAAAAGATAGGTGTGAGAAAAATTTGAAATCTAGAAACAGAGGATCATCTCTTATGCTTTCTCTAACCAAAAATTAAAAAAAAAAAACTATATGTTGCTTTGATTTAATTTTATATGTACAATATTGTATTTGATTATTATAATTTTTTTCTAAAGTACTACAATAATCTCTTGCTTGAATTATCTAAATTATTTGATTTTATCTTGTATTAAATTTACCTTGTATTACTATATACGTAGTTTATTAAAGGACTAGTACAGGATAAGGAAGTACTCAAAAAAAATTAAGAAAAAATTTAATGGGCAACAATGTATCATGCTGAATCATTACTAAAGTTTAGGATTGATTTTGTGCTTGGGTCCATGAACCATGAGGTCGTTCTATTAAGACAGTATAATTAATTAATTTTTTACTCAACTCCATATCTGGTTGCTCTAATAATTAGATATCATTGCATTTCACGCTCTAAATTTTGTTTTTAAACATGTTTTTTTAACTGTTTTTATTCACAGATATTATATTCTAAAAAACTTGCTACAGTATATCGGTTTGGATATACAATTAAACACAATATTATTAAATTTTTTTCGGAATATCTCTTAAATACCTTTTTATTTTAAACCGCCATTTTTCCTAAGAGACATCACATTACAAAATGTGTTATAGTATTATTTTCAGAAAAATTTTGCCAATAATATGCTATCCAAACAAGGAATTTTCTAAAAATGTTTTTAAAAAATTAAAAGTAATGAATAAAATAAAACTTCTCCAAAAATCAATCATTAAACCTACTGAAAGAAATTCAAGAAGCAGAGTATTCCCACTTCTTATCCTGGTTCCCTTTAAAATACACACGTCCTACAAAACCTCATAGGACCTTCATTGGAGGGAAAAAAAAAATCTATCCATCTGTATTGAAGAAATATTTTTTAATTGTCAAAATCCAATTCCAATCATGACTCTTCATCCTCTAAAATTGCATCAAAAAAAAAAACGGAATTCAATGAATCCAATTTATTTATAAGCTATAAAGAGTTGTATCACTTATTTTAAATATAGTAAGCATGGGAATTCAAATGACTTTGTCTAACACATCTCTTTGCAAGAGCAATATCTCGGGTCAGGATCACAAAGACAATCAAAATACGGTGTTCCAAGCGGATCAGCTTTCAGAAACGCATTACGACAGTCATCTGGACCTCCACATACATGGTCAAGCTCCATGTGCTGGCGACAATAACGTACTGGGGGATCACCTAAATTATTGGAACATAAATTAATCAAATCATTTCGATAAATATAAAAACATGTGTGTGTATACACACATACATACATATGTATGTATATGTATATGTATATTTGGTAAAAAAAAAAATGCTTCTTTTAGATTTTCTAGTAGGCTTGTTAATGATATGGAACTAAACTCAGACCGATTAATTTGTTTCAAATCTGTTTATTCACAATTGATCGTTTTGTTCGTGAATGTTGCAGTGCGATATTTATTAATAAATATTATAATTAAAACCAAAAAAAAAAAAAAGAGAGTAGAATTACAACGAAAAAATTGATGATAAAAAAATTAAATTTTTTTTTTTAAAAAAGCTCTCAAATATTTGGATAAATATATGTGTAGCACGGGAACAAGAATAAAATCCAGAATCAATTCTAATGCAAATTAAGCATCATAAAATTCAAATTTGAACGGGACAGTTTCAACACCTATTTGACCCGTTCAAAGGGCTTAACTTTGAGGATCAAAAAGCAACATAGAAATTGGAAGTAGAAAATTTGTGCTGCCTTCTAATATACGTACCTCCTTGACTGGAAGGAGTTGAGGGGGTAAAGAGACATTGAAAAACAAGAAGAGAGAGCATCAGAAATGGCATGGAGCTCTTCATTGTCATTATCTTTCTTGTCTTAGATTGGAATTGATTATTATGGTCAAGTTACAATATCTATATAGACATATCTGAAAAAGTTAATTTCTATCTGCTATTTATGATACCATTAATGGATTCAATATAATTTTGGAAAAAAGAGATTGCCACAAAATTTCTAGATAAATGGAGGAGAACTGAAGAGGAATAAGATAATTTCCACCAGAGATTCTACGAGATTTCAGCAATTAAGTATTATAATTCCTTGCTTTTTATGGTTATTACCTTCTCTACAACATTTCTTATTGAGATTTTTAAGGGTTATGACAACCTTTTTTTAACTTTTTCTCTTCTTCTAAATTGGAGTAAGTTATTGATAAAATAAAACAAATTTAGAAAAGGATGATTAAATATTAATTTGATTAGTCACCTCTGACAAAATAAATAACCCCAAAAAACCCTTGCATAGCTGTGACACTTGTAGACACCAAATTTTGACACACCATTTATTTTCAAAGACATGGAAGGGCATGTTTGCACTTTTTTTGGGACAAATTTTAATTTTTCAATAATCTGGGGGGCAAAATAGTAATTTTATCTGTAAATATTTTTCTATCAGCTTTTGGGGGTTTTAAATTCATATTTTTACTGTTATGTGAATTTGTTAAGTTTTTATAATTTTTTAGACTTAATTAGTATTCTTTATATTTTTACTATCACGAGGGCAAAATGGTAATTTCGCCCCTCAAATATCATTTTAGCTCATTTTTAGTTCCAAATTCATTTTTCTAATTCTTTAAGCATGTTTTTTAATTTCCTTGATTTTTCAGAGATGATTGCTATTTTTCTGTGAATTTTCATTGCCCAAGGGCAAAATCGTCATTTTACAAATTAAATTCATTTTTTACAAATTTTGATTCAAAAATGCATTTTCTAGTGTTTTAAACTTATTTGTAATTTTTGATAATTTTTTGAAGACAATAACTATTTTTTTGTGAATTTTCATTGTTCGAGGGCAAAATCGTCATTTTACAGCTTAAATTCATTTTTTGTCAAATTTTGAGTCAAAAATGCATGTTCTAAGTGTTTTAAGCTTACTTGTAATTTTTTGATAATTTTTTGAAGGCTTAATATCTATTGTTTTGTGTAATTTTCGTTATACAGGGGCAAAATCAGTCATTTTACACCCCTGAGCGCGTTTTCTATCAGTTTTGAGCTCTAAGTTTTTATCTTTGAAATCTACTGTGAATTATTTTTGAAAATTTAGGAATCGCTTGTCATATTTCTTGTATTAATTTTTAATTTTAGGGTTAAAAAATATTTCTTTTTAATAAAATTAGCATTTTTAATACTAGTGGCATTTTCGTTATTTTACAGCATTCTTGGCCAACAAGACAAGTGACCTATAAATACTCTTCTTAATCAGCAGAAAAAGAGGAAGGAAAAATAGAAAAACCCTACAAACACTTTGGGTTTTGTGCTTTAAGAATCAAACACACACTAAAATACCTAAAAAACACACACTAAGCGCCGTTCATAATTTATTTTTACTGTTCTTCATCTTCAACCATCAGGATTCATTTACTGTTCATCGCCTCCTTCAGAGATCATCTGTTGTTCATCATCAATCCATTTTTGAAGCTCAAAAAGGGTAAGCTTTTCTCTTTGTTTCTCATTTTGATTCATTTTATCCCATCTTTTCTGTGAAACTGATTGCTTGCTTTTTATGGATTTTCTTGTTAAATTTTGTTTCTATTTCTGGGTCACTTTCGGGCTTCTTTATTTTGTTTTTTTTTTCTGTTGTTTTAGTTTAGGCTTTGTGGTTTTGTTTCGTCATTGAAATTTCATCTCCAACCGCCGCTATTCCACTGTCCCTCTCCTTCTTCTATCCACCTACCTCTGCAATCCCAGAAACCAGACAAATTAGTCCAGCAAATCCCAGCCTGCAAGCCCCTACTTCTGTCGCCCCTCTACCTCACCACCACTACCACAGCTCCACCATAGACCACCAAACTCACCAGCTTTCTCATCCCCTATCACCTTCACTAAGATCTATACAAACAAACACCAATTGAACCTACAGATAGCAATTGGCCATCACAGAGCCACCAATTGGACCAACCCACAACAACCGAAACACCTCCATCAGCGCCCCCCCCCCCCCCATGCTCATAATTCCTCAATTTCCACAGCCTTGCTCCCACCGAAACACAATCACAGAATTATAGCCATAGAGCCTTGCCAATTCCAGCTATCCACCACATAGTCAGTCCAAAAATCAAGTTCATCACCACTCCCCTGCACTTCTCAGTCCAAACCTGCAAAGAAAACTCACAAACACATACATACAGAATCCGCAATCAGCCCAAACAATCAGCAAGACAACTCCAAATTGCAATCACAAACCCAACCAAAATCCAAACACAACCCAAATCCCCAATTGTCATCATCAAAACGGTCTCAACACACACGCTAGCAGACCACTACCACCTGCACGTCACATAGCCAATGCCCTGCGCAACAACTAGTTAGTCTCTCGCAAATCCACCATCACCGTCTCCCAAATAGTCCAATTTCACCACGTCTCACCTGCAGATAAAATAACAAAATAGTCAACCACAACAGCAAAACAATCGCCAAGTCCCAATTTCCACCCTCCACTCGCCATCTGAAATCATTGATTCTTGCATCATCACCATACCTCCATTTGTGGGAATCGACTCTGTTGCTCAGAGAAAAAATTGGGAAACACAAAGCGTAGAGAGAGAAAGAAGAAATAGAGGAATAGAGAAAGAAAAAGAGAGTTAGATTGGGGAGAAATTAGAGGAAACGAGAGGAAAAAATCAAAGAGGGTGTGTGTGTGTGCACGAGATAGAGAGATGACGCTAGAAGAGAGGATGAACGGAGAGGAGGAGAAGATAGTAGAGAGAAAAGGAAATCGGAGGAGGAGAGTAGAACAAAGAGAGAGAAAGGGCGAGGGAGAGAAGAGAAAAGTGAGAGATCGAATGAGAAGAAGAAAAAGAGAGATAGAAGGGAAATCAGAAAATGGAGAAAGAGAGCTACGACAGAGAGACAAGAGAGAGAGTTGTAGAAACAACAGAAGAAGAGAGGAGGATAGAATGAGGGAGAGTGCGAGAGAAAGGGGATGGGGTGAGTTTAGAATTTCTAAAGAAGAAGACCAAATTTGGGATGTGATAATCTCGTTTCCAATTTTTCAATTCATTCATTAATTTAGCTTTTGTTTAGTTTAATTCATTTAATTAGTCTCATTAAATTTAACTAAATTAGTAATTAACTAATCTTTAAATTCGTCTCAGCAATTTTCTTTTTTACATAGTTGTAGTATTGTGTGTAAGTATTTATTTATGTTTAGCCTTTGGTTATGGTTCATCTCACTTAAGCCCCTGATTACTTGTCAATTATTTGTGTGTCAGTCCCCTATAATTATAGATTTACCCCCCTAAGTCTAGCTTCTTTCAATTTAACCCTTTTATTTACAATTTTGTCCTTCTAAAATTGTTGTAATTCATGATTTTGACCCTAATTTGTTAGAATTTCTATTTTGTGCCCCCATACTCGCTGAAATTTTATTTTTCGCTCCCTTTCAATTAGTGCTAATTTATAATTGTGCCCCATGCCTATTTGAATTTATTATTTGGCTCTTAGATTTGTGTGAATTTGCTTTAACCCTTTAGTTTTGTAGAATCTACATTTTTGGCCTAATTTTGTTAGTATTTTATATTTTTAGGCTTTATTTATTTATATTGTGATACATTGACGTGTGTATTCATTTTCTTAAGTATTGGTACCAGGTCTTCAAAGAGGTATTCCTACTTTTCGTTAATTTTCTTTATATGCTCCAATGTGCTTTACATGATTTTTGTGCATTTTTACTCATGTATTTCCTATTTTTGCATGCTCTTTGTACTTTATTTCTTTATGTTATTTAATTTTAAATTTATATTATTTCTTTATTATTATTTTGGAAAAATATAATATTTGTATTTAGTTAGTCAATGTAATAGTTACATTATTTTTCTCATATTTTAGCAAAATTGTGTAATTAGATAAAAAATGTAATAGATAGGGCATTTTTAATTTTCCCCCTTGAATTATATATTAAGCCCCCCCGGTGTAATAGTTAGGGTTTATTTGTCTTTACGTGCTTACATGCTTATTTGTTTACCGCTTTCATTAGGATTTTGCATCTAGATATTATGCTTGTGTGTTATGTGCTTCTATGTGATCTTATATGCTTTTATATGTCAAATTTGCTTTTAATTCATGCTTTAATATTTAATTTATGATTTATGGTATTTTGTCACCACACTAGTCTAACGCTAGTTGTGGTTTCATTCTTTTCTCGCTAGTCCAACGCTAGTGGGATTTTTTTTTTTTTAGAACGGGCTAGTCTAACGCTAGACCCTTAGGACATTTTAGTGCTAGGTGCATTCGTGTGCATTTTACATCCCACTTCACACTTTTAGTTTTCTTTCCATTTGGCATGATTATTACTATTATCATTATTTTATTATTATTATTATTATTATTATTATTATTATTATTATTATTATTATTATTCTTATTTTCACACATTTTTAAAATGTATGAAATATAGGTTGCATTTTACTTAGAAATTAGGACATTTGTGTGATTCGACTAGAAATAGTCGTCTACTCACATGGGAAGCGGTGGTGTACAGGCCGTTCCCCCCTCCGTGAGTAGAAACATTCAGTCACGAGTTATTAGTCCCTGTACCCGTCATGTTGCATACCTACCTTCTTTCTTCACTTACTATGTATTATTATTTTTCTTTTCTTTTTGCATTTCATTTTGCATTCACACTCGTGACTCCCTCGAGGTCTCGATTTGGGTTTCGCAATTAATGCGATAATTCCGACCAAGCCTCGACGGAACATGCCGACCCTCCCGATATTCACATTTAGACTTAAGATTTGCATTCATATAGATACATCCGAACGCGATAGAACCTAGGGTTAATTTAGGAAATTTTGATTAAACCTCGCAACTAGCCTTGGCTAGGTTGAAAGGGTGCCTTAGGTGCAAACCTTTGCCTTCCCTTTCTTCAAATGTGACTCCCGAACCTTTTTCTCTCGTTTTTTCGTAGACCGGAGTCAGAAAAGGGTTTTAAATAATTTTTAAAATTTTTATTGTTTGTTTTGTTAAACGATTTTTTGGGTGACTTGGTACACCCTAACTCAGTACCAAGTGGCAACTCCATTTTCTAAAATAAAACCCTTTTTCAAAAAATTATTTGGCCAAACCTGTCGCAGTTTTTAGTCCCGGCCTTGTTTTCTTTTAAAATACCTATTTTTTCTTAAAATATACTTTTTCAATAAAAATTCGATTTTTCACACACGCGCACAATTTTTTCCAAAAACTTGCTTTTCAAAAATGGTCATTAGACTAGACCGTCCTTTCGGGACATGACAATCACGACCCTACCAAGCACCCTTTTTCTTCACGATTTTTTTTAGGACGCGACAACACTTACAATACTAGAACAAGAAAAAGGAAGCTAATAACCTTTTGGCTATGAGGGTGGTTTGAAGGATTTTTTTTCTTTTTTTTCTATGATCTCTAAAAAGGGAATTTCGATATTATGAAAGAAATTATCAAAGATTTTGGGATATGGGGCCTCACAATTTGGCCTGTGGTCATTTTTCACAAGTTGGAGGCGACGTAACGTGTCAACATTTTGATGTAAATCATCAGCATTTTTGGGTAAATCTTCAGCATTTTGATGTGACCGTTTTCCCTCCAAAACTACCTTGTTTTTGGTGTTTTTTCACTTCAAATTTGGTCCAAATGACAATATATCAGACATCCTTTTTGCCACAATAAATCATAACCATCAAATTGTGGCAAATGGAAATTGTGAAGCCCCTCGTCCAAGATTTTGACATCCAATTCTTTTGAGAAATGGAAAGAAATTAACATTCACTTTCGTATTTCGGGAATTGATGACTCTCTATGATGTCCTATTAAATGTAAAAGAGAGATATTTCCCACCATATTTCAGAGATAAAACTAATATATTGGACCACTGAAATTTGTATCCTTGTCTTTGCTTCAGTAGGATTTAAATTAGTATTAATTTATTCTTACCATAATCCATCTCGAGAAAATGAAAAAGAGAAGAATTTTTGTCCCAATGCATTCAAGTTCTAAGCTGCCCGAACATACAGGGGCCATTGGACAAGCAACGAAAATGAATGGAATTTAAACATAATTCTATGGATGAAAATAGTTAACAACATCTAAAACTTTGAAACCATTGCTTAAGAAGAAGTTAATTCCTAAAGCTCTAACTTGTCTCGAAAGACTATATATTTTCTTATTATCCCCTTGTTACCAAACACATGTTTTCTCATGAAAATTTTCACTTACTCTAATTTGTATATTTCAATATTACAGGAGGATTTTTTATCCTAAGCAATTCCTAGAGCTCCAACTAAATTATATTATTAGTAAAAAACCTTGTATATATTAACAAAAATATATATTGTGCAAACATTATAAATCTTAAGATGTACTACCTTTATTACATTAGTGAAATAAAACATTTCAATAATATGCTCAAATATTGAAGACCTGGTGCATGTTGCATTAGTGTGTCATTGTTCTTATTTAAAAGGTACATGCTTAATTTTGGTAAGATTACTGAATCGTAGTAATGATTGCTAAATTAAGGGGCATGGCAAATTGTGTTTGGGAGTTATGTGATCTTAGAAAACTAAATAGAACTGACAAATTTCTATCAGCTGGCACAATCCAAATGTCATGTCTGAAAAAATCGTAAAAGGTAAAAGGTGCTAGTGGGGTCGCTGTCTGTCGCGTCTCGAAAAGACGGTCCGGCTTCAATGACCCTTTAGAAAATAAAAGTTTTTTGAAAAATCGTGCGTGTGTGAGAAAAATCAAATTTTAGTAGAAAAAGTGTATCTTAAGAAAAATGATATTTTAAAAGAAAATAAGGCTAGGACTAAAAAGTGCGACAGGTTTGGCCAAATAATTTTTTTAAAAAAAGGGTTTTATTTTAGAAAATGGAGTCGCCACTTGGTACTGAGTTAGGGTGTACCAAGTCACCCAAAAAATTGTTTAACAAAATAAAAAAAAAATTTTAAAAAACTGTTTTAAAACCCTTTTTCGACTCCGGTCTACAAAAAAAACGAGAGAAAAAGGTTCGGGAGTCACATTTGAAGAAAGGGAAGGCAAAGGCTTTCACCTAAGGCATCCTTTCAACCTAGTCGAGGCTAGTTGTGAGGTTTAATCAAAATTTCCTAATTTAACCCTAAGTTCTATTGCGTTCGATGTATCTATATGAATGCAAATCCTAAATCTAAATGTGAGTATCGGGAGGGTCGAAATGTTCCGTCAAAACTTGATCGGGATTATCGCATTAATTGCAAAACCCGAGGTGAGGCCCCGAGGGAGTCACGAGTCTTTTATGCAAAATGTGATGCAAAAGAAAAGAATATAATACTATATAGTAAGTGAAGAAAGAAGATGGATATGCAATATGACGGATACGGGGGACTAATAACTCGTGAATGAATGTTTCTAATCACAGAGGGGGGAACGGCCTGTACGCCACCGCTTCCCACGTGAGTAGACGATTATTTCTAGTCTAATCACACAAAATGCCCTAAAGTCTAAGTGAAATGCAACCTAGATGTCATGCGTTTTAAAAATGTGTCAAAAATAATAATAATAATAAAATCATGCCAAATGGAAAGAAAACTAAAAATATGTGAAATGAGATGTGAAAATGCACACAAATGTACCTAATACTAAATGTCTTAAGGGTCTAGCGTTGGACTAGCCCGTTCTAAAAAAATCCCACTAGCGTTGGACTAGCGGGCAAAGAAAGAAACCACAACTAGCGTTGGACTAGTGTGGTGACGGAATACCATAAATTATGAATTTAAAGAATGAATTAAAAGCAAATTAAACATATAAAAAACATATGAGATCACATAGGAGCAGATACCACATAAGCATAATATTCTAGATGCAAAAATCCTAAAAAAGCGATAAAACAAATAAGCATGTAAGCACAGAAAAGCAAATAAACCCTAACTATTACACCGGGGGGCTTGATTTACAATTTAAGGGGGAAATTTAAAATGCCCTATCTATTACATTTTCTATCTAATTACACAGATTTTTGCTAAAAACATGAGAAAAATAATCTAACTATTACATTGACTAGCGAAATACAAGATATTATACTTTCGATAAAATAAATAAATAAATATGAAAAAATTGCATAAAATAAGAAACGCATAAAAAATGCATAAAATACCACATTAGAGCACGTTGGAGCACACAAAGAGGCAATTAAAAGATAACGAAAAATACATTTTTGAAGACCCGGTACAAAATGCTAACAAAATGAATAAACACGTCAAGGTGCCACAATTTAGACAAAAAATAAATTATAAAAACATAAAATGTAAATGCTAATAAACCGGTAAAAATATAAATTTTAGCAAACTAGGGAGGAAAATTGCAACTTAATACAAATTCAGGGGGGGCAAAATCATAAATTTGAACAAATTCAAGTTGTAGCCATGCAAATTAAAATAAGTGGGGATAATTTTACAATTTAAAGTAAACTAAGGGGCAAAATTGAAATTCTAGCAACTTTAAGGGACCTAATTGCAATTAACCGATACCTAATTAAAAGAAATTTTGAATTAAGGGCCAGTCAAAAAAAATTATGAAAGATTCAATTGTAAAACAAAAAAAAAAAAAATAGGAACTTAAGAAAAAGGTTAAAAATTTAGGGATCAAGATGTAAATACTTATTACACCTAAAATTAATTTAACAAATCTTTAAGCCCATAAACATAAATTCCACGGTATAATTTCAGATGAAAGATCAAACACCCCCGTCATCTCTCTCTTCCATTTCCTTTTCATCTTCTGGTTTCTGAAACTTTCTTTTTTTTTATCTCTTCTCTCTCTTCTTCGTTATGTTTCTTCTTTTTTTTTTTTTCTGATGTCTTGCTCTCCGGAATTCTTTCCCCTCTCTATTTCTCTCTCTTTTCTTTTTCTTCTTTTTCTTTCTATTTTTGATCTGCTTCTTTCTTCGCCAATTTTTCTTCTTCTTCGGGCTTTTCCCTTCACTCTTCTATTCTTGATCTCTCTCGCTGCTCTCCTTCTCACTCTCTCTTTGCTTCTCTCGATTCTCTCTACTTTCTCACCGCCTCTTCTTTCTCAATTTCTTCTATCTTTTTGCTCTCAATTCTCTAATTTTTAATGCTCTATATTTTTCTGTTTTCTTCCCTCTTTCACTCTCTATTTCTCTTTTCTCTGGCTCTCACCCGAATCTCTCTCTGTCTCTATTTTTCCTTTTTCTTCCCCTCTTCTCTGCTCTTCTTTCTCTCTCGCTGTTTTCCTTCGATTCCCCTCTGTTCTTTATTTGATTCCCCATCTGATAGCCCTTTTCTTCCCTCTCCCTCACTCTTCTTTCCTTGCTATCTCTCTGCACGCCCTCTGTTTCCGTTTGTTGCGGAAATCAGTTTGCCCCCCAAGTTGAATTACTAGATGTAGTAGTGGTATGGGTGGCACGAACCTGCTGTCCTAGGTGTTCAGGAATCTGATATGTCGTGTGTGTGAGTCTGTATGTATGTGTGCATAGTGTGTGTATGATGATGCGTGTTACTGAGAGAATGATTTGGTGGAATTGACAATGGTAATGGTATTTCAGTGATTGAAATTGTGGTATTTTGGGGCTTGACTGACATGATTTGGATGGTGATTGAGGGCTGTAATTGGGTTGTAATTCCACGGCTGGCAGTGGGCATTGGTTGGAGGTGAATGGCTGAGCGTGGTTTGTAGGTCTTGAATCTGTTAGGGTTGTTAGTGTAGTTTTTGTGCAGGTTTATGGTGGTTCAGGCTTGGCATGGTGACCGTTTGTGAGGTCTTGATGGAGGAGATTACTTTAGGGAGCTCACAGGGGATGGGTTGGTGAATATTTGATTTTGCAGGGGGATTTGAAGCTGTGGAGATGCGGTTTGGCAGGCTATGGGACTGTTACAGGGAGAAGATGAATGGTAGTGGGTACTGGGAGTTTGGTGAACGTGAAATTGAGATTTTGGACTGTTTTTGAGTTTACTTGGTTGCAGGCGGATGAGGGATGAAGCTGTGAGTGTTCGTGAGTGAGTGTGTGGCTGTACATGCGCGGTTATGTGTTGTGCGTGAGTTTGAGTGTTTGAATGTGTGTGCCCGTGCGTTGTTTGTGTGTGTAATGTGTCTGTGTCTGTGTGTGTAATGTGTGTGATGGTGTGTGAAGTTGTGTGTGATCAGATTGTGAGACTTGTGGGTGTATGTGTGTGTGTAAATGACTGTGAGGGAGAAAGTGTAAAAGTGTGTGTTTTGAACTGTGTGTAGTGTGTGAGAGAAAGTGAACGTGTGAAGATGGAGTATGTGTAGTGTGTGAGAGAGTGTGCGAGTAGTATGTGTAATGTGTGAGAGAGAATGTGACTAGTGTGTGTAGTGTGTGTGTTTTGTGTTTGACAGTGTGTGTGAATGTGCATGTTTGTGAATCTGGGTTTGTGTGTGCATTGTGTGTGTGATTTCTGTGTTACAGTGTGTGTGTGTCTGTGTGTTTCTGCTGTGTGTAGTGAGTGGACTTGGATGTATGACTGTGTGTGAAATGTTGTGAGTGTTTGTGTTTGTATGAATGGCTGTGTTTTTGTGATTATGTGTTTGTGTGTGAAGTGGCGTGATTGTGTGAAATTGAGTGTTGTGTGTGCAAGTGCTTGGGGCGTGAGTGTATGAATGTGTGGATTATGTGTTTGTGTGTGCAGATGTGAGTGAACGAGTGTGTGAGATGTGTGAGAGAGTGAGTGTATGTAGTGTGTGAGAGAAAGTGTGAGTGAAAAGTGTGTGAGAGTGAGTGTGTGTGTGTTCTTGGTGTAGTGTGTGAAAACTTGAAGATGTGTGTGAAAAAAGAAGTGTGTGTTCTTGGTGTTCTTGGTGAAAACTTGAAGATGTGTGTGAAAAAAGAAGTGTGTGTTCTTGGTGTTCTTGGTGAAATGGAAAAACTAAAAACTAAAATTAAAAACTAAAAACTCTCTCTAGGATTTTTATTTTTCTCCTTCCTTTTTGAATCTCCAAGTGGAGATATTTATAGTGCACAAGTCTTAACCTCCAAGAAATTATTAAAAGACCAAAATGCCCTTGACTACCAAAATTACAATTTTATCCTTAAAATCAAAAATCTATATTCTCTCACAAAAATAGAAAAAAAAATCAAGAACAATGTAAATAATTAATAGAAATTCACCCTGAAAAAAGTTAAGAAAATTTAAAAACATGCTTGAAAACTTGAAAAATAAATTTGGTACACAAAAATGGGCGAAAGTGGTATTCGCGATGCGAAATTACCATTTTGCTCCTGTGCTAGCAAAAATACTTAAAAATACCAACTGAATCCAAAAAAATCAAAAAATTTAAAAATGTGTATAAAAGTACAAAAAATGAATTTAAACCCTCCAAAATTAATGAAAAAATATTTACAATTAAAAAAATTAATATTCTGCCCTTCAAAATTGCTGACTTCTTCATTTTTATCCAAAAATCAGGTTTTGACTCTAAATAGTAGGAAAAATGTCCCCCAATATTTGAAAATAAATGGTGTGTCAAAATTTAGTGTCTACACCAAACATAAGACATCAATCATTTTTTAGGAATAAAAATAAATTAAAATTAGGAAAAATTGAATGGAGAGTTAAGTGCTCTATAGAAGTTTTAAGTTGAAAACACTATTGTCTATATCTACACACACACTAGAGCTCCATATTCTCCATCCTTTTTTTTTTATATAATTTTGTATTATTTTATTCACAAAAATTCCCTCTAGGTATATTTTGAATTGTAACAAATGTGAACCCAAAAAAAGAATTGACACTAAACAAATAAATTGTTACTTCACATAATTTATCTAAAAGAGCATTTTTTTCTAAAAATAAAAGCCTGCTTAAATGGAAAACTTTTATGAGTAAAAGGAAAATAGATATTCATATCCTACAATATGGTAACTCTTTTGTAATTATGCAAATTTTACTTAAAATAAAATACGACTGCGTCCAAAACTTCAATTTTGGAATCATGATTTGCATATCATACTAAAAATAAAAAGAAGACAATAAACTTTACCCATAGGAATCATGCTCACAACCATAATTTTATATTTTCTTCCGATATTGAAAACATATAATTTTACCAGCTATTACTTGAATAACGTACGTGGGAATGATTTTTAGAAATTATAAATGCTAGAGAAGGGATTACAAGATTAATCTACTGCCAAAAATTTAGGTTAATTCCCCAAACCGTATTGACCTTAGATTTCCTCTTCAATAACTAACATGGACATCAACAAAGAAGAATGCCAGTGCAAGTACCAATTATTAGCAGATAACTATGGGATCCTTCAATTATATATGATTGTGTAGTTCTATCAATGCAACTATAAATTACATAAGATAACAAATCAAGTTCTTTGTCATAAAAGTGCTCATAAAAAGTATTACTACTAAAAGAATTTTGTTATCTTTAGCGTTGATATAAGTTTCTATTCAGCGAATGATGTTAGAAATTCAAATGGATGCATAATGCACTCGCTTAGTCTGATGGTGGTTTAATTCTCATCGGTTCCTCCTAGGTCCAGTTGGGCCTCCCCTCACAAAATAGTTTAGGAGTATATAGAGTACTATTGACGATTGGCAAAAACAAAAAATGGAGATTTAGATGAAGAAAAATTTAAATGAAGCAATGTAAAGGGTCTAAGATCAAAGGGCAAGAACATATATAAGTGTGTAAATTAAGAAAATCTTTATACATTTTGAACAAGTTCCTAAACAATAGCATGAAAAAATTAATAAAATTGTACTTAGTTATGGGTATTAGAAATGATAATTGAGTTTTTTATATTTAGAGTGATGGTGAATGTGTAATTCTTTATTTGGTGCTTTTTTAAACCACAAGGTCTACAGGTGGGATTGTGAACCTAGTCCACCTAAGAACCTTCCTATATATGTACAAGAAAAATGGCACAGAAAATTATTTAAGGAGTAAAAATTTTAAAAAAGTATATATTAATATAAGCTATTATTCTAATGTATTACAATTATCTCTTTTGCTTTCTTTACTGAAAAAGAAAAAATCCATTTTGCTTTAATTTAGTTTTATATGGTACAATATTGTATTCAATTATTGTAATTTTTTTCTAATGTCCTGCAATTATCTCTTGACTTATCCAACAATTATCTCTTGACTTATCCAAACTGTTATTCTAATTAATATTTGGATGTATAATAATAAGCTATCATATCCTATCAAAATACAATAGTTTTAGTATACTACAAATATGTGTATTACAAATGCAAATTTTGCTTGAGTTATTTTGAAAAGAAATAACAAATTATAAATTTATATACACCTCCTCCTCCAATAGAAAAGGTTAAAATTTTAAGAATAATGACTAAGGAAATAACAATTTACCTTTATTTTTTTTGCTTCTTATGATTAAACAACAAATATTTGTATAATTTGTTTAGTAAATAATAAGAAAAATATCTGCGAAAGTTGTGTGTATATGTGCGCGGATAGGTGCTTGTGTATATATAGAATAAAAATATATAATTGAAGACTTGCTTGAAAAAGATAGGTTTGACAAAAATTTGAAATATGGAAATAGAGGATCATCTCTTATGCTCTCTTTACCAAATATTAAAAAACCCTTTCCCCACATTTGATACACAGGAATGGCTTGGAATGGAAAGACATTCTACCCTGTATATATTTCCACCTAGAATGGGTTTGAAATATTTTTTCCTTCCAGGATTTGGTAACTAAAATTAGAATGGAATGCCAATTTCTTTCCAATGTTTGGTATAATCATATTGAGATGTCAGAATGTAATAAAATATATATATAATTGACTAAAGTGCCCTGAATCTTTATAAAGCTCAATTTTTTTTGGTTTGCGTGTGTTCTATTTAATATTTGTTTACTTGAAAGAAATTTAACACTTTTTTATTTAATAAATAATTGATATTCTTATTATAAATAATTCAGTTGCATTGATTATTTAATTTTATAATATAAATAAACATTTAATTCTTTTTATTTTTAGTAGTATCAATAACGATGTAGGAAAATTTGTAATAAGAAAACATACATATCCTCTATTTATTGTTTTTTCATTTGTATATTATCGACAGATAGTTTTTGTATTCCAATTCGACTATGTAGTTTAACATATAGTAAGTTATCTTTTAATCAAGTTTTCATTTTTGTTCATCATTGATTTTGGACAAAGTTGAATAAAAAAATAAAATTTTAATCAACCAAATGTGCCAAATAGGAAAAGATTATTGAGGCAAATTTCACTTTGTTAGGGTTAGAAAATTCTATTGGTGAAGAGAAATACAGTAGTAGCAGACATAATAGAGAGAGGAATAGAGACATAAAAAGTGGTAAATTCTAGTTGAGAAATGTATGAATGGGTGGGGATTAATTTGCCATAATCTAATTTTTTGTTTCCAGGATGGAGTGGGAATGACCTTTCCCTAAGTTTTTCTAAGGAATGACTTTTCCAGGAAAAAAGTGGAATGAGTATTCCTAGGGGAATGGGCTTTCCAACTTAAAAGACCCATAAAAAATATGAGAATGGAATGGATGAGTTGGAAAGTCCTTTCCATTCCAGGTGATTCTTATGTACCAAACGTTGGGTTTGTTGCTTTAATTTAATTTTATATGTACAATATTGTATTTGATTGTTATAATTTTTTGTAAAGTACTATAATAATCTCTTGCTTGAATTATTCCAATTATTTGATTTTATCTTGTATTGAATTTACCTTATATTATCAAAGACGTAGGTTATTAGAGGACTTGTACAAGTGAAGGAGATAATAAAAAAGATTAAGAAAAAGTTTAATGGACAACAATGTATTATATTGAATCATTACTAAAGGTTAGGATTTGTTCTGTGCTTGGGTCCATGAATCATGGGGTGGTTCTATTAAGACAGTATTATTAATTAAATTTTTTACTCAACTCCATATCTGGTTGCTTTAATAATAGACATAATTTCACTTCATGCTCTAAAGTTTTTGCACTTCATGCCCTAAATTTTTGTTTCTTCAAATTTTTTGTTTTTAAACATGATTTTTAAACTATTTTTTATTCACATATATGATATTCTAAAAAAACTTGCTATAGTATATCAGTTTGGATATATATTTAAACACAAATATTAAAGTTTTTTTGGAATATCCCTTAAATATATTCTCCAACCAGCTTTTTATTTTCAACCACTGTTTGTTCTGATACACATCACATTATAAAATGTGTTATAGTATTATTGGAAGAATTATTGTGAAAATAATATGCTATCCAAATAATAATTTTTTGAAACAAGTTTTAAAAAAATTAAAAAATAATTAATACAATAAAAATTTTCCAAAAATCAATCATCAATCATACTGAAAAAAAAAAAAAAACTCAACAACCATAGTATTCCCAATTCTTATCCTCCTTCCCTTTAAAACATACATGTGCTATAACCTCATACTGCCTTGGCTATGTGAAAAAAAATTCTATCAATGTATGTCGAAAAAAATATTTTTGAATTGTCGAAATCCAAATCCATCTATGACTCTTCATCCTCTAAAATTGCATCAATGTATGGAACATTGAAAAAAAAAAGGAATTCAATGAATCCAATTTATTTATAAGCTATAAAGAGTTGTACCACTTATTTAAATATAGTAGCATGGGAATTCTCATGACTTTGTCTAACATATCTCTTTGCAAGAGCAATATCTAGGGTCAGCATCACAATAACAATCAAAATACGGTGTTCCAAATGGATCCCTTTTCACAAAGGCATCACGACAGTCATCTGGACCTCCACAAACATGGTCAAGCTCCAAGTGCCGGCGACAATAACGTATTGGGGGATCACCTAAATTATTGTAACATAAATTAATCAAATCATTTCAACAAATATATATATATATATATATATATCTGTGCGTGTGAGATAAAAAAAATGTGTCTTTCAGATTTTTGGTAGGTTTGTTAATGTTATAGAACTAAACTCAAACTGATTAATTTGGTTCAAATTTGTATATTCAAAATTGATTGTTTTGTTCGTGAAGACTGCAGTGTGATATTTATAAATAACTAATATGATTAAAACCAAAAAAAAAAAGTAGAATTTCAACAACAAAAATTGATGATAAAAAATTGAAGTTTTTAAAAGAAGCTCTAAAATATTTGGATAAATATATATATGTAGCATCATAAATCCAAATTTGAATGGGACACTTTCAACACGTATATGATCCGTTTAAATGC
The DNA here is from genome assembly GCA_024721245.1 of Mitragyna speciosa. Taxonomy (NCBI): domain Eukaryota; kingdom Viridiplantae; phylum Streptophyta; class Magnoliopsida; order Gentianales; family Rubiaceae; genus Mitragyna; species Mitragyna speciosa. Next base: position 9,593,624 of record CM045571.1, read on the forward strand.
TTGAAGAACTTTGAGGTTAAAAAAGCAACGTAGAAATTGGAACTAGAAATTTTGTCCTGCCTTACCTTGATTGGAAGGAGTTGAGGGGGTAAAGAGGCATTGAAAAACAAGGAGAGAGAGCATCAGAAATCCCATGGAATTCTTCATTGTCGTTGTCTTTCTTGTCTTAGATTGGAATTAATTATTATGATCAAGTTACAATATCTATATAGATATATCTGAAAAAGTTAATTTCTATCTGCTATTTATGATACTATTAATGGATTCAATATAATTTGGGAAAAAAAGAGATTGATACAATTTTTCTAGATAAATGGAGGAGAACTGAAAAGGGACAAGATAATTTCCACCAGAGATTCTACGAGATTTCAGCAATTAAGTATTATAATTGCTTGCTTTTTACGGTCATTACCTTCGGTAAAACATTTTTTTATTGAGATTTAAAGAGTTACGAGACAACCTTTTTTAACTTTTTCTCTTCCTCTAAATTGTAGTAAGTTATTGATAAATAAAAAAATTTAGAAAAGAATGATTAAATATTAAATTGATTAGTCACCTCTCGACCAAATAAACAACCCCAAAAAATCCTTTGTGAGGATTCAAATGCGGAAATTAAACACAACTATTTTAGAAATCAAGAACCTAACAATTTAACGAGAAGAAAACAACATGAAATGTAGGTGACACACACAAAATTTAAGGTGGTTTGGCTTAATTTCCAAACCTACGTCCACGGAGAGAAAACCGTTTTTATTATAAGAGAAAATAAACAAATACAAGAATACAACTTGTATCCCAAGTCCAACCTCTTGCATTCCTTATCCCACTATCAAGAACTCTCTCACCCTCTCTCTTGTATGTCTCTTGTATAATACCAACCCACCTATTTATAAGACACATTACTTGACCAATTCCTAGTAATCAAGGAAATAACTTGCCTTAAACTATAGATTCTACAATTAAGAAATTACTTGGCAATTGCTACAAGCATTTAGAATAGATAGGAAACTAATTATTCTCCACACAAGAAAAGAACGTTAGCTAAAAGAAAAACTTGTCAATTTTTTAACAAATCTCTACCTTGACAATTTTTCTTTTATCAAATCGCAAACCAAACAACAATAAATCCATTTACCTTTGAGCACCAAATACTATCATGTCTAGCTATACATACTGAATCAATACGGTCCTGTCTTCACTTGATTCAATCGACAAATGAACATGTGTAGTTAACCGAGTTCAAATCCTAGTTGACTCGTGAGAGGGGCCTCAATTCACCCTCTCGCTTTACGAATTTTTTTTTTCTTCTCCACCATTTAAAATTTGAAAGCAATCTTGGGTCCCTTTTCCTGAGCTTTGCTCTCAATCTATTGAGATCACCAAATGGTAAAAGGACCATCTTGTCACGTGTGACTTCTAAGACTCAACCTGCACCGAAATACTTGTAGCCTTTGGAGTCTAACTGGTTTAAGGAAATTAGATTTCTTCACATAGTTGTGACATAGGCCACACCACCCAAAGAACAAACCGTTCCGTCAAGCATTTTGATTTTCACAACTCCAACACATTTGACTTCACAAGTAGTTCCATCACCAAAAGACACAAAACCTACCTTCTTCACTTGGAGTGTATCAAAATAATCTTTCCTTGAACACACATGTGAAACACAACCAAAATCTAAAATCCATCCATCACGGGACAAAGTATTCATACTTTTGGAGATTGTGAAGAGTTCTCCATTACATACATATCCAAAAATATTTTCATGAGTTTCTCCATCCATTTTCTTTCGATGAGGACAATTCTTCTTGATATGTCTAAACTCATAACATCCATAGCATTGGACTCCACCCTTTCCCTTGACCTTTGAACCACCTGCCTTAAATTCACCGTCAACTATTCTCCCTTTTTGATTCTTCTCTCGAGTAATTAACGCAAATTTTTGTGTCTCGTCTTGGTTTGCCTTCTTTTTTTGTTCATGAGACAACAACGATGATTGCACATTCTCAAGTTTCAAAGTGTCTTTCCCATACAATAATGTTGTCACAACACTTTCGTAAGAATCAGGATCGAGGTAAAAAATAAAAGGACCTTATTTTCTTTCTCATTTTCACGTCAATTTTCGAAAGTTGATTCAGAATTCCATTGAACGTATTTATGTGATCTATGAGATTTTCACCCTCCTCCATCTTTAGCCTATAAAGTTGTCGCTCCATATGTAACTTATTGGATAAAGTCTTATCCAAATAGAGTCTCTCCAGTTTATTCTAGGGGTCTACTACAAAATCATTCTCATCCATCACATTATTAATAATACCGTTAGTAATATAGAGTCGGATCATACTTGCACACCTTTCTTCCAACTCTTCCCACTTATCACCCTTACCCTTCAACAGTTTTGTCAAACCTTATTGAATTAGAACGTCCTTCACTCTCCTTTGCCAAAGAGTGAAACTTGTATTCCCATTAAATGGTTGAATTGAGAATTGTATATTCCCAAATGCCATAATATGCCACTAACCACTTGATTTTACAATAGTTGTTTCGAATCCCAATGAAGCTTTGATACCAATTTGTTAGGATTCAAACGCAGAAATTAAACACAACTATTTTAGGAATTAAAAATCCAATAATTTAACGAGAATAAAACAACACGAAATATAAGTGACATACACAAATTTAATGTGGTTCGGCTTAATTTTCAAGCTTACATCCACAGAGAGAAAATCACTCTTTATTATAAGAGAAAATAAACAAATACAAGAATACAACTTGTATTTCAAGCCTAACCTCTTGTATTCCTTCTCTCATTACCAAGTACTTTCTCACCCTCTCTTTTGTATGTCTCTTGTACAATGCCAACTCACCTATTTGTAGAACACATTATTTGATCAATTATCAAATAATCAAGGAAACAACTTGTCTTAAAACTATAGATCCTACAGTTAAGAAATTACTTGGTAACTACTACAAGTAATTAAAATAAATAGAAAACTACTTATTCTCCACACAAGAAAAGAAAGATATCTAAAAGAAAAAATTGTTAATTTCCTAACATTTTTTAATAGCTGTGACACTTATGATACTTGAACAAGAAAAAGGAAGCTAAATAACCTTTGGCTATGTGGGTGGTTTGAAGCATTTTTTTTTTTATCTCGTGGAGGAAAAATAAACCTCATTCTTTCTTTTTTCTATGATCTCTGAGAGGGAATTTTGATATTATGAAATAATTTTCAAAGATTTTGGCATCCAATTCTTTTGAGAAATGGAAAGAAATTAACATTCACTTTCGTATTTCGGACATGTCGCGCCCCATTTTTTTTTGAAAATGACGGAAAAAGGGAATTATTGTTGTGGTTTGTTGTTTGGAAAAAGAGTGTAGGTTTTTGTAAAATGATTTTTAGAAAAAAATGCTTTTATTTGAAAAAAGCAAAAGGCCTAAAATAGGACTTTGAAAATGCGATGGTTTTTGGGCTCGAAAATAGAGTCTAAAAAAGGGTTTTTAATGAAAAAGGAGTTGCCACTTGGTATTGAATTTTGGTGTACCAAGTCACCAGAAAATATTTTATAAAAGGTAAGAAATCAAGAATTATTTATTTAAAAAATGATTTTTGAGAAAAATGAAAGAAAAAAAACAAGAAAACCCTTTTTAAGACAACTCCAGGTCTTTGAAAACAACAGAAAAAGGTTCGGGAGTCACAGTTGAAGAAAGGGAAGGCAAAGGTTTGCACCTAAGGCACCCTTTCAACCTAGTCGAAATTAGTTGCGAGATTTAGTCTAAATTTTCCTAATATAACCCTAAGATTTTATCATATTTGGATGCAACTATATGAATGCAAATCTAGTCCTAAAAACGGATATCGTTAAGGGACAAAATGTTCCATTGAGGTTTGGTCAGAATTATCGCATTAATTGCGAAACCCGAGTTTAGACCTCGATGGAGTCACGAGTATAGATACAAAATGGAATGCAAAAGAAAAGGAAAATAGTAATATAGATAGTAAGTGAACAAAGAAAGTAGGGATGCAACATAACGGGTACGGGGGACTAATAGACTCGTGACTAGCTATTCCTACTTGTCGCGCCCCATTTTTCGAAAGAGAACTAATTAAAGTCGAAAAAAAAAGAAAAGGAAGTGTTAAATGTGGTTGTGTTTATTGGAAAAAGAAGCGTGTAAATTTTGTAAAAAATAATTTTTAGAAAATACTTTGCAAAAAATGTGACGAACAAATACTTTATTTTTGAAAAACAAAACAAAAGAAAAAGGGCCTAAAATGGGACTTTGAAAATGCGACGGTTTTTTGGCCCGAAAATAGAGTCTAAAAAGGGTTTTTTAGTGAAAAAGGAATCGCCACTTGGTATTGAGTTTTGGTGTACCAAGTCACCCGAAAATATTTTATAAAACGTAAGAGAATTCAAAATGATTTATTAAAATGATTTTTGAGGAAAAACAAGAAAAACCCGTTTAGACGACTCCAGGTCTTTGAAAAAACAAGAGAAAAAGGTTCGGGAGTCACAGTTGAAGAAAGGGAAGGCAAAGGTTTGCGCCTAAGGCACCCTTTCAACCTAGCCGAAACTAGTTGCGAGGTTTAGTCTAAATTTTCCTAATATAACCCTAAGATTTTATCGCATTTGGATGCAACTATATGAATGCAAATCTAATCCTAAAAATGAATATCGATAAGGGACGAAATGTTCCACTGAGGTTTGATCGGAATTATCGCATTAATTGCGAAACCCGGATATAGACCTCGATGGAGTCACGAGTATAGATGCTGAATGGAGTGCAAAAGAAAAGAGAAATAATAGTATAGATAGTAAGTGAACAAAGAAAATGGGGATGCAACATAATGGGTGCGGGGGACTAATAGCCTCGTGACTATCTGTTTCTACTCACGGAGGGGGGAACGACATGTACGCCATCACTTCCCACGTGAGTAGATGACTATTTCTTAGTTGAAATCACGCAAATGACCTAAAATTCTATGTGTAGTGGAATCTAAATGTTATGTACCAAATAGATGTTAAAATAAGTAATAAGTTATAAAGTATATATAAAAATTCATAGAAAATGGGAAAAAAGCCTAAAAAGATAAAATGTATGTGAAATGTCATGAAATGCACACGAAAATGATCCTAAGGCTAAAATGACCTAAAGGCTTAGCATTGGACTAGCCCCTTTTCTATAAGTTCTCCGCTAGCGTTGGACTAGCGAAGAAACCAGAATTAATCACAACTAGCGTTGGACTAGTGTGACGGCGATACACATATATAATCAAAGCAAGTAAATAAATAAAGCATGTATTAAAGCAATAAATCACATAAAAGCAAATAATAGCAAGTAGGAGCACATAGCACATAAGCATGGTATTCTAGATGCGAGTTCCTAGGAAAAACGAATAAAACACACAAGCACATAGTACACATAGCACACAAAAACCCTAACTATTACACTGGAGAAGCCTAATTACAATCTAAAATAAAAATAAAAAATAAAAATAAAAATAAAAGGTAACCTATCTAGCCTATCTATTACATTTCTATCTAAAATACATAAGATTTTTGTTAAGTAGATAACACGGGAACAATCTATTACATTAACTATCTAAATACAAAAATTTTGCTAAATAGAATATATTACCTATCTATTACATTTCTTTGAATAATCAAAAATTAAATTCGAGTAAATAATATGACATAAATAAATAAACACTCTCACATGGATAAAAAGTATAAGCACAAAAACACGTAGAAAAACACATAGGAGCACGTAGGAGCACATAAAAGAAATATTGGAAGGGTAATCGAGGTACCTCTCATTCGTAAACCCGGTATAAATTGCTACTAAAATGAACAAACACGTCAAAATTACCACTATTTAATAAGTCAATCACTAATTTGAATAATTTTCTACCTATCACTATGAACTCACTACGATAATTCAAACAATCATAGCAATAATGAACAAAATAAGAGGCAGAAAATACTGAAAATAATAATTAATTATTTAGGAAGAAAAATAAAAAATTGTTTAAGTCAAAAAATAAATAAGCAAATAGATAAATAAAGCAAAACAACAAAAATAAAATAAAAATAAAGTAAATAATAATAATAATAATAATAATAGAAGATAAAACATAATAATACATACATTGAAATTTTAACACCTCAAATAAGAATTATTAAAATAACTAAAAGGAAAATAGAGAAACTAATTTGAACATTAATTAGACTAACAAGACCCAATCTTAGAACATTAATTATAAGTTTGATAAAAATAAATAAAGAAAATGTAAAAAGAAATAATTTAAAGCTTTGAGGACTTAACTAATTTTAATTAACACTTTTTTTTAGCAAAAATAAAATATTATAAGATTTGGATTAAAGTGGAAATTTAAGCAATATTTTAAAGTAAAAAATGTAATTTGCAACAAGTAAAAAGGTAAAATTATAATTTTTAAACCTTACTTACGGTAATGACATAGTTTACAACGAATTTAAAGGCCAAGATATAATTTTCAGCAAGTATAATGCCCAAAAATAAAAAATTCCAGCAATACTTAAGTCCAAGAATATAATTTCAGCAAAGTCATTAAACAATACCTAATTTACAGCAATGTCTAGGGTCAAATTATAATTTTCAGCTATATAAAAGGGCCAAAATAAAAATTCCAGCAACTACAAGTATAAAAATACAAATTCCAGCAACAAATAAAGGCTAAAATATAATTCTAACAATTAATGGAGGTTTTAAAACAAATTCCAGCAACAAAAAGGATCAAAATATAAATTCCAGCAACAATAAGGGGCCAAAAACAAAATTCCAGCAAGTTTGGGGACAAAAATGCAAAAATTCCAGCAATGTGAGGGACCAAATTGCAAATTCCAGCCACATTCAAGGACTAAAACAGAATTCCAGCGACATTTAAAGCCAAAAATACAATAACAGCAAGCTTGGGAGGTAAAATTGCAATTTTTATAAATATCAGAGGGTAAAATTGTAATTCTAGAAAAATTATAGGGGTCAAAATGTAATTACCGAAAAATATAGGGTCAAAAATGGAAATTAAAAAACGTAGGGGGAAAAATTATAATTAGATAAAAGTCGGGGGACCTAAATGCAATTAATTAGGACCTAATTGAAAAGAAAATAAAATTATGGGGGTCAATCTACAATAAACAGAAATTGAAATGCACAAATTATAAATTATTGGGGCCACAGTGACATTAATAAAAGTATAAAGACTATAAAATAAATACCTATTATTAATTAAAAGTAAATTAAAAAACTAACCAAATCAAAACGACGTAGTTTTGAATGAAACTACGTCAAAACGACGTAGTTTCACTAAAAACTTTTTTTTTTTTTTTAAACCGGTTTTAGTTTCTCTCTCTCTTCTTTTTCTCTTTTTTTTTTTCAGATTTCCTTTTTTTATTTTTCTCTTTCCTTTTTCTCTCTCTTTTTTTTTTTCTCTTTTTCTTTTCTCTCTTTTCTTCTTTCCTTTTCTTTCTTTTCCCTCTTTTCTTTTTCTCTCTTCTTCCTCCCCGATTCCCCTCTGCTTCCCCATCGATTCTCTTTTTTTTTTTTTTTCTTCTTTCTTCTCTGGTTCTTCTTCCCCCCCCGGTTCGGTTCTATTCTCTTCCCCCTATTCTTCTTTCCCCTTCCCCGATTCTGTTCTTTCCCTTTTTTTTTTTTTTCGGTTCTCTTTTTCTTCCCTCTCTCACCGTCCAACTCTCTCTTCTACCCGGAACTCCCTCTTCTCGCCGGTCAATTTCTCTCTCTCTCTCTCTCTCGGCCGGATTTCTTTTCGGTTTTTTTTTTTATGATTTATACAAAACAAAACAAAAACAAATTTGAAAGCAAGAGTAGGAAAATTACCTGGAATAGGGGCGGTGGTGGTGCTATTGCTGTTGCTGTTGTTGTTGTTTGTTGTTGTTGTTGCTTTTCTTTTTTTTTATAATGCTGATCTCGTGTAGGTGTGTGTGTGTTTTGCAAGTTGTGTGCAAGTGTGTATGTTGTGCGTGTGTTTGTGTGTGTGAATTATGGATGTAGGTTGTGTGCAAGTGTGTATGTTGTGCGTGTGTTTGTGTGTGTGAATTATGGATGCAGGTTGTGTGCAAGTGTGTATGGACTGATGTGTGTGTGTGTCTGTAGTGTGTGTAATGTGTATGCAGGGGAAGTGTGTGTGTATGTTTGTGTTCTGGTGCGTGACTAGAGGTAGGTGTGTGCAATTTGCAGTGAGTGTTGTGTGTGTTTTGTGCCTGTGTGTGCAGTGAGTGTGTGCCGTGAGTGAAGAGGAGAGAATGTGCAGGGGAATGGGGCAGAGGGGGTAAGGGGTGTTGTGTGTTGTGAATGTGTTGCAGAGGGAAGGGGATGAGTGGATGCAAGTGTGTTTCTGGTGAAAGTGCAGGAAGAAAATTGCGTGCCTGTGTGTGAATGTGTGTTGTGAGGGAGATTTTGAGCAAGAGGCAGAGAGTGAGATTTTGTGTGCAGGTGAGCCGAGAGAAGGAAGAAAGGGAGTGAATGTGTGTGCAGGTGATTGAGTCTGTGCTTCAGTTCTGAGAGAGCCGAGAGAGTAGAATGGGAGGGAGAGGGAGGAATGGTGAGTCAAAACAAAATCCCCCAAAATCTGGTAGGTTGAGTGCAAATTGGGGGTGATGATGAGAAGAGGGATGGCCTGGGATGGAGTTTGCAGAAACTTTGCAGAAGCAACAGCAGCAGCAACGCTGCTGCTGTTCCATTCAGTTCTTCTCTTTTTTTTTTTTTTAAGCAGAAAAGAGAAAATAAAGAAAATGAAAATAAAAATAGAAATAAAATAAAATAAGACTACTTGAATTTTTTTTCTTTTTTTTTATTTTATAAATAAAAATAAAAGAAAAGTGGAATACAATATTACAAGAAGGAAAAGATAAAATTTAGTGTAACAAATTAAAGGTTAGTTCAACATTAGAAAAATACAACTTAAAATAAATACTAAATGGTCTTAACAAAATATGTATATATATATTTTTTTTTATTTTTTATTTATTTATTTATTTTTTTTACACAAAATTTATAAAATGCTCATAGACAAAATTCTCATAAAGAAAATCTTAAATAAAAAGTGCATTGGAAAACGTGCCGTTGAATTAAAAAATACTAAAATTTTAAATAAATGATGAATGACTCCTAAAAATCATTAAAATCATAAATAATAATAAAATAGTAAAATCATGTATTTAGGAAATAAAATAAAATAAACTAATATTTACATAGTGAAATTACCATTTTGCCCCTAATACGACGAATTAGATATAATACGCGAAAAATGTACTCGACCCCCCGAAAAATGAAAAATACCTCCTAAAATAAAGTAACACACATATTTTTACCAAAGGTGTGTCAAAATTTGATGTCTACACTACTCACGGAGGGGGGAACGGCATGTACGCCACCACTTCCCATGTAAGTAGATGATTGTTTCTAGTTGAATCACACAAATGGCTTAAGATTTTATGTGTAGTGGAATCTAAATGTTATACACTAAACATATGTTTAAAATAGATCATAAGTGATAATAATACATAAAAACCATACAAAGATGAGAAAAGGCCTAAAAAAGGGAAAATGTGTGTGAAATGAGATGAATACACACAAAAAGTGATTATGATACTAAAATGACCTAGAGTCTAGCATTGGACTAGCCTATTTTCTAAAAATTCTCCGCTAGCGTTGGACTAGCGAAGAAACCAGAATTAACCACAACTAGCGTTGGACTAGTGTAGCGATGATACACATATATTATAACAAGTAAGTAAATAAATAAATAAAACATAGATTAAGGCAATAATCACATAAAAGCAGATAATAGCACATAGGAGCACATAGCACACAAGCATAATATTCTAGATACAAAGTCCTAGGGAAAGCAAATAAAACACATAAGCATATAGCACACAAGAGCCCTAACTATTACACCGGAGAAAAACCTAATTACAATCTAAAATGGAAAAAGATAATAAAAATAGCCTATCTAACCTATCTATTACATTTTCTATCTAAAATACAAAAGCTTTTGTTAACTAGGTGAAATATAAACTATCTATTACACTTTCTATCTAAATACAAAAAATTTTGTCGAATATAATATTACCTACCTATTACATTTCTTGAATAATTAAAAATTAAATTTAAATAACATAACATAAATAAATGCTCACATATAAATAAAACAATAAACACTAAAAAAAATACATAAAGAAAAACACATAAAAAAAAACATAGGAGCACATAGGGAGCAATTAAAAGGATAACAAAGGTACCTCCCATCCAAAGACTTGGCATCAATACTAACAAAACGAATAAACATGTCAAGGTGCCAATATTTTGGATAAACAAATCATAAAGTAAATAATGCAATATTAACCACTGTAATCAAGGGATAAGATGCAAGGGAATTATAATAACAACAACAAATAAAAGTTAAAAGCACCAACTAAGTATTTAAATATATATATTTAATCTAAATAAAGAAAATATAATAATATGTAATTAAACTTTTAACACATGTATAAAAACACCAAAATAATATAACGAGGTACAAAAAAACTAATATGATCATTAATTAAATAAATAAAAATTTAAATCGGGTTATTGATTAAAACTTAGAAACACAAAGGGTGTAATTGAAAGTATCAAGACTTTAATTAGATAAAAAAAAGAAAGGTTCTGAATCAAAAATAAGATTTTTCTAAAATTTTAGGTTAAAACACAAATATCCCAAAATTAGGGGGAAAAATATAATTTAAGAAAAAGTTTAGGAATTAAAATGTCAATTTTAACAAATCTAAAGTTAAAATGTAAGTTCTAACAATATTCTATGGTAAAAAGTGAAAAGTCTAGCAAACTGGGGACAAAAACATGAATTTCAACAAGTCTAGAGTAAAAAATGTATTTTCCAGCAATGTTCTAGGAACAAAAATGCAATTTGCAGCAAGCTTAAAGGATAAAAAATAAATTTCAGTAAATATGTGGAGCCAAAGATAAAAATTACAGCAAGTTATGAGCAAAAATATAATTTCCAGCAAGATTGTAGGGTAATAATGTAATTCCAGCAAAGCATAATGGCAAAAATAAAATTTCAGCAAGGTTGGGGGACAAAAATGTAATTTTCAGCAACACTAGGAACCAAATTACAAATTTTCAGCAACTTTCAAAGGTTAAAATACAATTCCAGCAATATTCTAGGGCCAAAATACAATTCCAGCAATATTCTAGGGCTAAAGTACAATTCCAACAATGCATAGGGAGTAAAAATGAAAATTAGAACAAACCTAGGGGGGGTAAAACGTAATTTCAGCAAGATTTAAGGACAAATTTGCAATTTCAGCAAACTTAGGGGTATAAAATTGCAATTTCTAGACATATTAGAACCATATTGCAATTAATTTGGACATAATTGAAAGGAACTACAAATTCTAGGGGCCAACTAAAATAAATAAGGACTTAAATGAAGTAAACTAAAAGTATTGAAGGGCATAATCAAACAATTAAGAATCTAAGGGGGCAAAAAATGTAAATATATATAATATGATGAAAATAAAAAAAAATAACTAAAAAAATAACCAAAACTACGTCGTTTCAGGCCAAAACGACATAGTTTTGGCTAAGACTTTTTTTTTTTTTCCGGTTTCCTTTCTTTCTTTCTTTTTTTCTTTTTCTTTCTTCTTTCTTCTTTCTTTCTTCTTTCTTTCTTTTTTCCAGATTTCTTTCTCTTTTTTCTCTTTTCTTCCTTTGTCTTCTTCCCTGATTCTCTCTTTCTCTCTCTCTCTCTCTCTCTCTCTCTCTCTCTCTCTCTCTCTCTCTCTCTCTCTCTCTCGCCTTGCCGGATTTCTCTTTCCCGTTTCCTATCCGGCTCTCTCTCTCTCTCTCTTCTCTCGGTCCGTCTCTCTCTCTCTCTTCTCTCGGTCAGTCTCTGTCCCACTCTCTTTCTCTCCTCTCTTGGCTCTCTCAAATTGACCCCTCCCAAATCATGCCGAAATCCCCAAATACACCATAAATCCACAAAACCTACATTTATCTAAATTTAATGAGCGAAATTGAAAGAGAGAAAAAAGAAATTATACTTGGATTCAAGAGGAGATTAGGGAGTGGGTAAGGGCTGTTGATAGTGAGCAGGGGAGGGCGTTGCTGATTGTAGTGGCGCTGACTTGGTGGTGGTGCACTAGTGGCGACGCTGGTGGTGACGACGGTGACTATTGATCTTGACAGTGAGTGTCTGGTGGTCCGAGAGTGTGGGTGATGGAATTGGGTTGCTTTGACTGATTTTGGGTCTGTCTTGTAGCTTGGTGATTTTGGGATTCTTGATGGCTGTTTAGAAGTGTGTGTATTTGAATGCTGTGTGTGAGATTAGTGTGTGAATGTGGCTGTGTGTACTTGCAAGTATGCTTGAATTGAATGCGTGAATATGCAGGTCTGTGCAATGTGTGTGTGTGTGTGTATGGTGTTTGTGTGTTCCGTGTGTTGTGTGCTTGTTTGCTGCAGGTGTGTTGTGTGCTAATGAGCGTTTATGTGTGTGTTTGCTTTGGATGTATGCGTGTGTGTGTGCTGGAACTGGGATGTATGTCTGGTATGTGTGTGAACTGGTGTGTGTTTTGGGAGGGATGGCAGAGAGAGTTGAGGTGAATGTAGTGAGCTGGTGTTTGTGTGTGCAGGTGAAGTGGGTAGTGAGGTTGTGTATGTTTGTGATGCAGGAAGTGAAAGCGTGTGCAGGTGTATGTGTGAATGGGTGTGTGTATGGTGGAGGCAGAGGGAGTGAGGGAGACCGAGGGAGAGTTGTGTGCTGCTGTGTGTGTGTTTTTTGTGATTAATGGAGCTAGGGTGTGGAGTGAGTGAATCAGTGAGGTGAGTGAGGTGTGTTTTGTGAAAGTGAGAGAATTGAAAAAGAATGTGTGTGCTGTGTCTGATGAGTATTTTTGTAGGTCTCAAAATTGTGAGAATTGAGAGGGGAGGATTGTGATGATGAGGGTGGGTGAAGAAGGAAAGAAAGTCTCCCAAAATCCCCTCAAATCTGGTTTTGAAAATGAAAGTGGTGAGGGGAGTTGGTGATGTAGTGTAGTTGTCAAAGGGATGGTGTTTGCATCTTTCTCTCTCTCTTTTTTTTTTTTTTTTTTTTTTGTTTAAGGAAGAAATTTGTAATGGAAATAAAAAAGAAAAGAAAAGAAAAGAAAAGAAATAAAATAAAAGATATTTGGATTCCCTAAAATCAATAAGAAAAATACTAAAATTTAGAGTTATAAAAATGAGTAAATAAAATTTACCGCAAAAATTCAAAAAAATTAATATAACATTAACAATGTGCAATTAATAGAAAAAAAGTAAAGTATTAAAATAAATACTAAATGATTTCTAAAAATCATGAAATTTATATAGCAAAATTTATGAATATATAAAATGTGCATATAAAAATTTTCACTTGAAAATTCTCATAAAAAAATAAAATAAAAAAAATACATTGGGAAATGTGCTATTAAGTTAAAAAATACTAAAAATTTAAATAAATACTAAATGATTCCAAAAAATCATTAAAAATTAGAAATAATGATAAAAATAGTAAAATTATGTATTTAGGAAATAAAGTAAAAATAAAATAATATTTATGTGGTGAAATTACCATTTTGCCCCTAATACATCTAATTAGACATAATATGCACAAAAATTGTAATAGACCCCCGAAAATAAAGAAAGAAAATCCCAAAATGAAGTAAAATACATTTTTATATAAAGGGTGTGTCAAAATTTGGTGTCTACAGGACATTCATGAATTTGTATGATGTCTTATTAAATCCGGAAGAGAGATATCTCCCATCATAAATTCAGAGATAAACGAACATATATTTGACCACTGAAATGTGTATCCTTGTCTTTGCTTTAATAGGATTTAAATTAGTATAAAATTTATTCTTACCATAATCCATCTCAAAAAATGAAAAAGAGAAGAATTTTTTACCCAATGCATATAAGTTCTAGTTTTTTTTAAAAAAAAAATGCATACAAGTTCTAAATTACTCGAACATACAGAAGCTACTGGACAAGCAACGAAAATGAATGGAATTTAGGGTCCGTTTGGTTGGATGTAAAATATTTTCCTTAGGAAATTATTTTCTGAAGAAAAGATTTTACATGGAAAATGTCATTTTTCCTACAATTTTTCGGTGTTTGGATGACAATGTAAAAAATTTTAATATAGAAATTTTTTATATTTTTTAATTTTTTTATTGTTAGTATGAGTTAAAAAGGCTAATAATAATTGTAATGGATGTTTGACAAGTAATTCGAGTTAACTATATATTGTTTTGTTTATAATTAATCTTTAAAAAAATATAATGGCTAAATATATATAACTATAATTATATTACTGTGGAGTCCAAGATGGTGAAAAAATTAGTTGATAAGAATTAAAACAAAAATTAGTTTGGTAATTGAAGTTAGAAAAGTAAGTATTTAAGGTTTCACATTACTCTTGAAATCTTATGAAAATAACTTACACTCATTAAGTAGGTAAGTTATTTTCAGTCAGGGGGAGGAAAATTAGAAATATTTTCTTGTGTTTGGCATTGAGGAAAATTCTGAAAATATTTTTCAGGAAAATATTTTAGTCCAAACAAACATACGCTTAAACATAATTCTTTGGATGAAAATAGTTAACAACATCTAAAACGTTAAAATCATTGGTCAAGAAGAAGTTAATTCCTAGAGCTCTAACTTGTCGCGAGAAACTATATATATATATATATATATATATATATATATATATATATTTGTTTTCCTAGAGCTCTAACTTGTTTCGAGAAACTATATTTTTTTATTATCCCCTAGTTTCCAAACACGTGTTTTCTTATGGATTTTTTCACTTAGTATAATTTGTATATTTCAACATTACAGGAGGATTTTTAATACTAAGCAATTCCTAGAGCTCCAACTTAATTATATTAATTTTTTATAGAAAAAACCTTGCATTTATTAACAAAGATATATATTGTACAAACACTATAAATCTTAAGATGTACTATACCTTTATTACATTAATGAAATAAAACATTTCAATAATATGCTCAAATATTGAAGACCTGCTGCATGTAACATTAGCATGTCATAGTTCTCATTTGAAAGGTACATTCTTAATTTTGGTATACTGAATCTTAGTAATGATTGCTAAATTAGGGGGCATGGCAAATTTGTGTTTGGGAATTATGGGCTTTGTTTGTTTGATACTATTTTTTAAAAATATGTTTTTTAGAAACTTCATACATGTTTTCCAACCAACTTTTTATCTCACACACACATTTATCAAGAAGAATCTTTAAAATAATTATAGTAATTTTTAAAAAACACTCCAAAAAATATTCATTCAAATGCAGCTGTGATCTTAGAAAACTAAATAGAATTGACAATTTCTATCAACTGGCACAATCCAAACATAAGACATCAATCATTTTTTAGGAATAAAAATAAATTAAAATTAAGAAAAATAGAATGGAGAATTAAGTGCTCTATAGAAGTTTTAAGTTAAAAACACTATTGTCTGTGTACACACACTAGAGCTCCATATTCTCCATCTTTTTTCTCATAATTTTGTATTATTTTATTCAAAAAATTCCCTCTAAGTATATTTTGAATTGTAACAAATGCGAACCAAAAAAAAAAGATTTGATACTAAACAAATAAATTATTATTTCATATAATTTATCTAAAAGAGCATTTTTTCTAAAAATTTAAAAACCTACTTAAATTGAAAACTTTGATGAGTAAAAGGAAAATAGATATTTATATCCTACAACATGGTAACTCCCTTGTAATTATGCAAATTTTACTTAAAATAAAATACGACTGCGTCCAAAACTTCAATTTTGGAATCATGATTTACATATCATACTAAAAATAATAAGAAGACAATATATTTTACCTATAGGAATCATGGGCTCACAACTATAATTTTATATTTTCTTCCGATATTATAAACAGATAATTTTACAAGCTATTACTTGAATAACGTACATGGGAATGAATTTTTGAAATCTTAAGTGCTAGAGAAAGGATTGCAAAATTAATTTACTGCCAAAAATTTAGGTTTATTCCCCAAACCTTATTGACATTAGATTTCCTGTTGAATAACTTACATGGACCTCAACAAAGAAGAACGGCAGAACGAGTACCAATTATTAGCAGATAACTATGGGATCCTTCAATTATATATGATTGTGTAGTTCTATCAATGCAACTATGAATATTATAAGATAACAAAGCAAGTTCTCTGTCAAAAAAGTGCTCATAAGGAGTGTTACTACAATAAGAATTTTGTTATCTTTAGCGTTGATATAAGTTTCCTATTCATTGAATGGATGTTAAAATTGCTTTCTTAAATGGAGATTTAGATGAAGAAAAATTTATATGAAGCAATGTAAAGGGTATAAGATCAAAGGGCAAGAACATATATGAGTGTGTAAATTAAGAAAATCTTTATACATTTTGAACAAGTTCCTAAACAATAGCATGAAAAAATTGATAAAATTGTACTTAGTTATGGGTATGAGAAACGATACATGAGTTTCTTATATATACAGAGTGATGGTGAATGTGTAATACTTTATTTACACAGATGATATTTTAACATTTTGAACACATAGATGATTTTTTTACGTTTGGAACTATTTTAAATTTTATTAATGATGTGAACATTTATTTGTTGGAGAATTTTGATATTAAAGAGTTGAGAGGATCATATAGTTTTGGGGATAGAATGATGACGTTTATTAAATCAATTAACAGCTTCGGTGAGACGGTTGCAAAGACATAGGATTTCTTATGTGAAGCAAATTTGGAGGGCCCAAGGCCCATTACACATAATCTACAAGGAAGTCGATGATCCAATTACATAATATCTTCTTTTTTTTTTTTTTTTACTAGGAGTGTTTGGTTTACGGGAATTATAAAGGGGAATACATATCAGCATTAATGGCACCTATTGTTGACGTTTGCAAATTAACTATCATTATTCTTCAATTAGAATAAAAGTGATTAAATGGGTCTGTACAATTTTACTCAAAATACTATTTTATCAAACTCATTAACCTTTTTAGAAGAAAGATACACATTCCATTATTAAACCAAACATGTTTACGGGAATTGTCAAAACTCATACTCATTATACGTTAATGATATTTATAGTGATAGTGACTGAGCAATTTAAATCAACCGGCTCCCTAATATTTTCTATAGTAATATCTTTAGTAAACTGTGGCTATGATATGATTTATGAACCCTCAGTAATCCTCGCAAATTCCCTTCTGGATTGGCAATTTGCTTAGTTCTATCAATTATTCAATTTGCCCATCGTTGGACATCTCATTATTTCTCTTAACACATGAGCAATCCCAATCGTCAAGCCCACAGAGGCAATCAAAATATGGTCCCCCAGCTGGATCATTTTTCGGAAATGCAGCGTGACACTCTTTTGGACCGCTGCAAGCATGGTCAAGGTCCAAGTGTTGGCGACAGTAACGTGGTGGAGGATTACCTATGAATTAGAACATAAATTAATCAAATGATTTCAGCTAAAATTTTGGTGTGAAAATTACTAATTTTTCTGCTTTTCTCGCAGGCATGTTCATCTTCCAGAGCTAAACTCAGACTATGTTAATTTGATTCGAATCCATTTCATCAAATTCAATTATTGTTGTTCGTGAAAATCGTGGTATGTGTTTTACAGGAATTATTTAAAACTAGATTCCAACACATGCAATGCAAGAGAATCATTGTATTTTAAAAAATGAATGACATTTTAATTTATACGATAAATGAATAATAATTTAAATATCTTTTAAAATTTTATTTATTTAAGATTAATATATGGATTTCTAAATCATCACCCGTGAAAGAGGAAAAGGTATAATTATCTTAATATATCCGGTATGTTCTTCAATATGAAATATATGAAAAATTAATTTTGATACTGAAGTGACTGTGGCAAATTTGATAGAAAAATAATAAATGATTTAACGTAACTATGGATAAAGTTTAAGCTAAAATTGAACATCTAATTGTCTAACATAGATATCTTTTTTACAATAATTATTGGCAAGTAGTAAAGTTTTTTGAATAAGAAAAGAATGTCATGACAGTGAAGTATTTATTTATTTAAAAGACAACTAACAGTGGAACTTCACCTACTCCATTGATGACCCATCACCTATCCTCTTGATGACTTAAACCAAGGACCTATAGCTTCAAAGTGAAGTGTCTTACTAATTTAGACTTGCTTCGTTGCCTAGTGAATCATTTATTAAAAACGTATTAAAAAGCGTATTGAAAAGGAAAAATATAAGATACTCTTCAAGTCAGGTTAAATCAAAATGCACATAACTTGTGCATGTATAATTAAAACAAAGATGTTTACAAATATATTTCCAGAATTAAACAAAAAATGATAATGAAAAAAGTTTAAAAAATCTCCAAAATTTTTGGATGAAATACACAAATAGCACAGGAACAAGAATAAGATCCAGATTCAGCTTTGAATCCAAATTAAACTCCATAAATTCAAGTTTGCACATTACAGTTTCATCCCGAATTTGAGGATCAAAAAACAAAGTAGAAATTTAAACTACAAATTTTGTACTGCCTCCTAATATACATACCTTGGCTGGAAGAAGTTGAGGGGAGAAAGAGACATTGAAGTGCTAAGAGAGAGAGAGAGAGAGCATCATATAGGGTTAATTCCAAAAACTCCCCCTAACGTTTGATCAAAGTTGCAGTTTACCCTCTAACCTTTATTTTTTTTCATTTTATCCTCCATTTTAGTCCACATCATCAATTTAATATTTAAAATATTGTGAATTGACAAAAATGCCACATTGTAAATAATTTTACAAGTTACAAATTCTTTTTCACTTTTATTTTTGCAACTTTATAGTTGAAAAAAAAAAGAAATTGTCCAATAACTTTTAAAAACTTATCGCCCCTAAATTTATTTGGTAGGCCTTAAATTCTTATCATACACTATAAGCTTGCCAAAAACTTGTGTTCGATAAATACCACAAGAATTTTGAAGGTCCAATTATTTAATAATTTGTCCCCAAAAAATACAAGTAGTAAAGTGAAAAATAGAATTTTTCTTTATATTTTTTAGAAAAAGGGTCTTGATATTTTTAGCATAAGGATCTTAACTTTTATGACTAGTTTTAGGAATTTTGGACAAAAAAGCAAAAGAAAAAAACTTAAAAAAATGTGTTGTTTAGGAATTTAGAAAAAAATGAATTTTAATATATATATATATATACATACATACATACATACATATTTCCATTTTATAGTCATTGATGGAAAGTATTGATAATTTGAAAAAAATTATTCTAGAGGTGGCATTTTTGTCAATTCACAATATTTTAAATGTTAAGTTGGTGAATTGAATTGAGATTGGGGATAAATTGAAAGAAATTAAAGGTTAGGAGGTAAAGTGCCAGTTTGACTAAATGTTAAGGGGATTTTTTGAGATTAGCCCCATCAGATATGCCAAAGACTTCTTCATGGTCATTGTCTTTCTTGTCTTGATTATTATGTTAACGTCACATCAACTATATAGAAGTCATTGAAGTTTGATTAATTCCACACAATTCCGAGATTTGTTGATAAATGGATGGGAACAAAGCAGGGTCAAGGTAATTTGCCAGCATAGATACTACGAGATTTCAGCAATTACTGTCATTCTTGATTTTTTATTTTTGTGGTTATACATTCTGTACAATATTCCTTATTGCGGTTTAAGAATTATGACAACATTTTGATTTTTTCTCCACCATTAAATTAGAAGTAGTAATTAGTAAATAAAAAAATTGGAAAATGGAATTTTTTAAAGAAATGGGTATCCATTTGTCATGTTATGAATAAAAAAATTGGAAAAAGGAATTTTTTTGAGTATGGTTATTCAATTGGCATGGTTTTTGAAACACACGATTACTATTTAAAGCATAGAATCACATTTCGGGTCCTCTATATTTTTAGACACTTTTCTAATTTAACTTTACTTTTTGAAAAACTAACACCTAAGTATTAATATGATTAGTTACTGACGTAATTCTAAGAGAATCAAAGTTTTCCGACAGAAATCTGTAATGTGCTATTAAAATCTAAAACAAAGGTCCTTGTTGCGACAAATTTAAAGAGATTTTAGATAATTAAGGGTCAATATAGGTAAATTAACCCTTGGTGATGCTTCCATTCAACTTGTTCACCTCGATAAAATTTCCGGGGTACATGATCCAAGGGACCCCAGAAACATTGCGAACCAGTGGAACTGGGTCATGTCGTTTATTCGTTTAATGCTTTGGATGAAAATATTTAATGAAGAACTTATAGTCCTAAATCATTTAGTTTTGATGATTAACAAATAAATGATGAAGTAATCTAATGATTCATTTGAGCTATTTTGTAGTAAAAGTGTTTGGGCATCAAAAAGAATAAAAAAGAGGAAGAAATCACAAGAAAATTGTGATGCAGACTTGGGATGCGAAAGTCCGTATGAACAGTCACCGCGTCTGTATAAACAGTAACCAGACAAATAGTATGAGTATGAAAAGTATCTGGATGTTTGGATGAACGATCGTAGATGTCCGGACCTCAAATTTGATGTCTAACGGCAAGTTTTTGCAGAAAGTTGAATTTGACCATTAGAAGCCATTTTTAGCTATTTTCTCACATCTATAAATATCATTATATATAGAATTAATAGAATACTTTTGCCTACAAAGTTTACAAGTATTTTAGAGTGATTTTTGTGAACAATACTCTTGTTTGGAGTGGACTTGTAGTTTTTTGGTAGGTAGATTGTTGGGGTTTTGTGTGCTTTTCAATTGGATAAGTATAAGCATTCAATTGTAACATAGTGTGGGGGGTTGAGAGTGTTGTAAAACTTTTGACTTGACTTGGTAGAGTTTAGTGTGATCAAATTGGGGATTCTGTGTCAATTAGAGTTAGGAAAAGCGAGCAAGAGTGATACTCCCTTATGTACAAGTTGGTTTGCTTTACCAACAATTGAAGAAGCTACTAATGGATTAAATTCCAAGTTATTGAACTTGGGAGTGAACGTAGGTACCGAGTTTGGTACTAAACTACTATAAATTGTTTGTGTTTTTTATTCTCTTCTCTTTACTTCTTGTTCTTATTATTGTTTATTTGAGTTATCTATTTATCTTGGTGTATTGCTTAGTGTGCTTACCGAATTTGATACCGAACCATTATAAATTGTTTGTATTTCTCATTCTCTTCTCTTCACTTATTGTTCTTATTATTACTTATTTGAGTTATCTGTTTATCTTGGTGTATTACTTAGTGTGCTCACTTAAGCAAAAATTAGTTAGTTTGTATTGGGTGAATATTTGAGCATAATTGCACCTAATTCTTAGATAACTTAATTCACCTCTCCTCTTATGTTGCTTTTGTGTCCTACAGTTAACAACATCTCAAGCATTTAAATTTTCTTTTATTAACAAAGAAATGAATACACGTGGATAATTCATGTTTAATCTTTCCCACATTTAATTTTTAAAGGAAGCGTCGACCCCCACCGGGAGGGGAGTGGAGAAATCTATACTGGATAGCTTCTTATTAGGAAAATTTTGCTCCAAATTCTCTATCCTAAAAACCCTTTCGTCTCCTCTATCCCACTCTTATATAGCTAGCATGTATATTAATTCATGATGTTTTTGAAAGATTAACAGATTTTGAAGATTATTTTAGTAAATACATATATGAATAAATACACGTGGTAATTATACAAGTGTAGAGACAGAGAGGTTTTCAAGAGAGGATTTGAGACTGGAACATTTTGATATAGTGGTATTAAATACATGTGCCGTATGCATATATGATTTGTGCATTTTGAGCCAATTTTGTAAAAACTACTAAATTTTGCACTATAAATGTATCAACTTATATACTCGGTACAAATTTTTAAGCCAGACAAAGATAGTTGTCTATGTAGATTGAGTACTTGTGCGGTGTGCGAAATAGCTCATTCTCTAACAAGATAATAATATTGTATTATATGCACAATAATTATATACTCTAATGATTGAAAAACATGTTTAAAGATCTTTCTGTAATACTTTTTTTTATAATATTAATATCCTTACTAGAGCCATAAATTCTTATTAGAACAACATAGAGAATAACATATGACAAAATTATGGAAAATACTTGCGTGGATTTGATTTATAGACTTATAAATTGTGTCGTGTAGAGAAAATCTTATAACTTAAAGTGATGTATGCAAGAAAAATATTATGAGGTCCAACTTGCGTCATATGGTCGGTGAAAAAGTAAATTGGATCCATATAACTATTTTGACGAAGAAAATAAACACAGAATTCTAATAGAACGGTCCTAATTTCTTTACAAAATCTATAACTAAAGACCGAGGAGGCCAAATGATTGACAAATTCTTTCATGGATCCGATTCGCATTTGCACTCGTTGGCCTTGACATATATATAAAAAGTCACGTGGGTTATGCTGCTAAACGAAAGAATAGTAAAATAAGCCAACCAGCTATTGTTTTAAAACTACATAGTTCACACACGAAGTATTGGACTGAGTTCATATAAATTTTTTTTTTATTATGGGCCCTGACAAATATCTTTTGAATAATAAATCTTTTTGGATCAATATTTTAGAATATTATTCACACAATATATTTTTTTAACTCTCTCTCTATCTTCTTTACAAAAGATATTTTTTAACCACCCCCTTCTCTCTCACATGTATTATATCCCAAAAAGACTCCTTCTGTACTATAATTATAGGTCTACTTCTTTTTTTTCACAGATTAAGAAATGTAGTTAATGTGGTTACAACAATAACTTTTTGTTCATACTTTCGTCAAATACCTCTTATTAATATTGGATCATTATTCAAAATAAAATACACATATTATTATATTGGTTTTAAAACTTTAAATATTTTACCTTTTCAATGTGCATTAAATACAACCTAACTACTCTTTAAAACAGAAAATAAACCTATAATTTGAGACAAACACAAAAAAAAAAATGAACCTATCATTATGAGAAAGAAGGAGTATTATTCTTCAAAAATACTTTAAAAAACACAGACCAAACTGAAACTAAAACTGAAACGGAAGAATATACCTGAGAAACTGAAACCGAAAGTAAAGAGTAAAAGAATAAAAAAGAAAATAAAGCCAAAAAAACTCCCATCATTACTCACGCCTTCCGCACCACCCCTGACTCCCTGACCCCACTACACTTCCCCATCATAAAACGATTACGCTCATTATTCGAACACCGTACTGAACTAGTCGTGCAGTTGCTAAGATGCAACAGAGAATCAAATCTCCATTTTTGTCACCATCCATCCATCCTGGCGTCCATCACATTCCAGGAGGGCCTGAGATACATGGAAACGGACTAAAAACGCATAACAATTAGTTAGAGTGGAAAGCTTGTTTTTATTTGAACCTTTTTTCTCGAAGCTTACTTATTTTTACAATTAAGAATAACTACACTTAATTCCAAAACGCCCTTCTCCCGTAATGTTGGATCAATAACAAATTATCCTATATATTTAGAAATTATACAAATTATTTTTTTCTTTAGTAACAAATTTTCTTTTCATATACACTTCACTTTTGAATTGACGACTTTGTCTTTAAAGTTTAGCTACTAAAACTTAGAGGATAAATTTGCACATGTCAGTTTTTAACTATTATTATTCTTGTGGATTTACTATATAAAAATAAAATAAGACCATTATTTATATAAAAATTAAAATCATAACTCTAAATTTACAAAAATTTTCGTCACAAATTCCATATAAATTGATATCATTGTTTAATATGATAATTAACAACCAAATATCCTCAATAGATTGTATTCTCTCTCTGTCATGCACTTTGATTTCCATTTATAATTTCATCCAACGTAATCTATAGAAGTTTTAGGTAGAGACATTGCTCTATTTTTTGTTAACCTTTTTTTTAGCTTTGTGTTTGATACTTCTCTCTTCTATTATTTTGTTCTACCCACTCATGCGTAAATTCAGTACAAAAATTTTAGACTTCCACACGAAAAAAAGAAAAGGTACAAATATTTTTTGCCACTCCAAGAAAGTAATTTGTGTATTTCTTAATTTTAAAGAAAATTTGCTGCAACATTACCGGAAACATTTTGTGATTTAGCCTAATAATTACAACAGTTTGATTTCCAAATAGTGTAGCCTCAGTTGCAGTCAATGCGAACTACATAACAAAATAAATTTGTTCTCAAAAGCTTCAGATTACATTGATTTTAACTAATACGATACAATCTGAACCGACGTACCATGGCAGCATGAAGTCATAAAGAGTGATCAATGCCTACTTTAGCGTACAAAAAAGTTTTCAGTTATGGCATTATTTGCTGCTATGCTGCTGGTCTGCCAGCTACAAGTACTTCGCTTCTCCTCTTCTCGCTCATAAAGATACCGTGTTGTTGCAGTTTTATTATGTTTTACTGACTTGGACTATCATAATTATACCCTTATCATTAGTACCATTGTTCCATTTTCTCTCTAGCTATCCCATTTTCATCTCTCCTTTGAAAGTTGAGAGTTGAAAACACGCACAAACACACAGTGGAACGCTCTGATTAAGGGAGATTTTTTGTGGGTTATGGAGCTTCCTTAAATCTAGCTTTTTGTCTGACTTTACGACCCATTTTTCATCTCTTCTTGAAAGTTGAACAAAACACACACCAACTCACACAGTGGATGTGTGAAACTCTCTGGTAAGGAGAGATTCTTTGTGGGTTTTAGAGCTCCCTTCTAGCGTTTTAATCAGTTCTTTAGAAAGAGGTAAAACTATTCCACTTTTTTCCTCTTTGGTTTCCGAATTTTGGGTGTTTTTGAAAAATATTGTTGGAATAATACTTGTTCTAAGTTTATATACATGAAATCGAATGGTGGTTGCAAAACATGTTTTGAATTTTTCAAAACCATATTGTTAAAAATTGAACTCTCTTCTGTTTTTCTCGGGGGTTCAGCATCAATGTTGTACCATTTTCATGATTTTCTTTCTTGGGGGTGGAATGGGATATTGGGTTGTGGTTTATCATCCATTTCTTTAGCAAAAAAAGTACTAAATGCCTAAAAAGAGGAATGAAGAACAGCTTTGATCTTTTAAAAACTGGCACTTATCTTACTTTCTTGTTTTTGCTTTATTTTGTGTTTTAATGCCTATAATACGCATAGTGTGATCATGAGCTGTAGAACAACTTTTGTTCTGTTGTTTTTTTGTGTGTGTGTGTGAAACAGGGGGAACTTATAGGATATTAATGGTGTGTGTTGTGGTGAATCTTTCTCGAGCCCAAAGCCTAAGGTCTAAAAGCATAAAAGGTGCAGCTTTTTTGGTGGGCTTTGTGTTATTCTACTCTCCTCTCACCACTGACTCACTCACTTATTCACTAACAAACACACAAAAGATTCTTTTTTGATTTGTTCTCTTTTCTGGCTTTGAGAGTTCATCTACGTCTTCTGTGGGGCCACATTTTTATCTTCTTCTTCGTTAGTTCTACAGAACATCATGATCATGATGCTATCTTTGTTTTCTTCGATCTTCTTTCCTTTTGTTACTTTTATTTTATTTTCGGTTACATGGTGACTTTTGAGTGTTATATAGTTGAGTGGGAACATGAATTATCAAGTAGCATCAGCTGCTATTAATAATCTTATAGCTATCATTAGCAATTCTGAATCATTTTCATTTTTTGTTTGCGAGAATTTTTTCTGTCCTTTTTTGTTTTACATAAACGAGAGGTCATTATCCTTATTTGAAACTTTTCTATGGTATTATTTTTAGTAAAGAATGAGTGTGTTTAATTTCATTGATATACGTTCAATATGGTTTTTTTTTTTTTTTCATGTGTGATGCTGGAACAACTCCCAAGTGCTATTGTTCTTTTCTTTTTGTGGAACTCATAATCTGTGGCAACTTGTTTTCCCTATACAGGAGACCTGTAAATGGAGTCTGTAACCGCTATGCTTCAAGTTGGCTGCTTTGTCTAAGGGCAGGATTTGTGAATCAGTCTTGAAGGTATGCTAAGGTAATTGAGTACGCCAATAATGTACTGCAACTGCGGCAGTAAATAATGTGTTGATGTCTGAATACTTTTCATTCCATATTTCATTTAGCATTAAAGACAGTGCAGCCTTTTTCTGTATATCTCATAAGGTTCATAGGAAGAATGGCTATCCTAACAGAGTGGTACCTGCATTTTATAAAAATGCTCAGTGATAATTCTTATCAATGAGAATAAAAAGGCAAATAGTCATTTCACAGCAATTTACAATAAAACTGAAAAAAGTCAAGTAGAATTCAAAGAAACAGATTTCCAATTGTAGAACCATATCATCTTTCTGTATTTTTCTTGAGTAATATAGGATACATTTCATTTCATTCTTATAATTTTGTTATGTTACAATTGTGTTTGATTTGTGAATATACCTTCAGAAATTATGTTAAATTCAAGTAGCTCAGTAGAAATTTAATTTGTGAATGTACTTCCACTTCTGTCATTCCCATCCCATGGCAGTTAAAAATTGAGTATCCAAAAATCTGGTTTGCTGGCAATTTTATTGTCATTTCTCGTAAAAACTTGTGCTTTATCATATTTCTTTTGGTTTTGTCTTAATATTGGCCATCTTTGACTGGATGATAGATTGTACAAGATTTGCATGGGGAATGAATTGGGTATTACTTTTACTATCTGGCTTTCTATGTCTTCTGTTTTATAGGATTGCTCTACATTAAGTAAGATTTCGTGTGGTTTCAAGTGAATGTATGATCCTTTGTAATGGTCTAGGTCTGAGTTTGTCTCAAGTTAATTCAACAGATAAAAACAAGCTTACTCTTTTATGAATCTTTTTTGCAAGGTTATCTTCTTTACTAATGTACAAACGATGGACTTGTTGCTTTTCAATTTTCTTGAGTTGATAATCATGGAAGATAATATCTATTCAGTCTTGTTGCAACTTGCAGAATCTAGTTCCGAAGGAAAAGCCAGGTTCCCGTCTTATCAATTTGAACTTGATGCAACATGTCACAGCTGACATTCAGATGCAAGGCTTCTTATGTTCTTTCTATTATGCTTGTCTTTGTCATTTATCCAGCATTGACAGATGGCATTTTTCTTGGTGATGTGGAATTGTTGAAAGCTGTTAGGCATTCTTTTGTCTCAAGAAAAAATGCAATTCCCAGTTGGTTTGATTCAGAAATTTCTCCATGCAATTGGACAGGAATAACTTGTGAAGGCATGGCTGTTAGACAAATAGATCTATCTTGTAAAATGTCACCCCTAAATCTTCCGTTTCCTGACATTATTGGAGAATTCAGATCTCTTAAGTACCTAAACCTTAGCCATTGTGCCCTTTCTGGTGGTATATCTCCAAATTTTTGGAGATTGGAGAATTTAGAGAGTCTAGACCTTAGTGGCAACAAACTAACTGGGATAGTGCCTCCAATTGTATCCAACCTGAAAAATCTGAGAGCACTTGTGCTCGATGGCAATATGTTTTCTGGTAGTTTGCCAGCAGGACTAGGTTTGCTTGAAAAACTTACCGAACTCTCAGTCCAAGGAAATTTATTTTCTGGAAACCTTCCTGAAGAGCTTGGAAATTTAAAAAATTTGCATTCTCTTGACCTCAGTGTAAATGATTTCACTGGGACCCTACCTTCCAGTTTTGGCAATTTCACAAGGCTTTTATACTTTGGTGCAAGCCAAAACAAACTTACAGGACCAATATTTCCAGAAATTGGAAACCTAAGGATGCTTAGAATTCTTGATCTCTCGTGGAATTCAATTAGTGGACCTCTGCCAATAACAATTGGAAATCTCAAAGATCTTCATGTACTCGAACTGCAGAACTGCAGAATATCAGGTTGCATTCCTGAAGAAATATCAGGACTGAGTAGCTTGACTTACTTGAATTTGGCTCAGAATAATTTTGGGGGAGAGCTGCCTGCAGGTGTTGGTAAGCTGGCAAATCTAGTTCACCTTATTGCTCCAAATTCTGGACTGACTGGAAAAATTCCTCCACAGTTGGGAAACTGCAAGAAACTGAAGATTATCAATCTGTCCTTCAACTCATTATCTGGTCCATTACCTGAAGGTCTTGCAGGAATGGAGTCAATTAATTCTGTTCTCCTTGGTTCTAATCATTTATCAGGTCCTGTCCCTCAGTGGATCTCCAATTGGAAACTGGTAGGGTCCATAATGCTCTCAAAGAACCTCTTAACCGGATCCTTACCACCACTTTATCTACCCTTGATAGAGTCACTTGATCTCAGTAGCAACAAGTTATCTGGTGAATTGTCAGCTGAAATATGCAATGCCAAGTCACTGAGCTATCTACAGTTGTCTGACAACAATTTTACTGGGAGCATTGACAGAACATTCAGCAATTGTTTGAGCCTCACAGATTTGCTGTTGTCTGAAAATGGCCTCTCTGGTGAAATACCTGCCTATCTAGGGGACCTTCAGCTGATTACTTTGGAACTCTCAAAGAACAAATTCTCTGGAAAGATTCCTGATCAACTATGGGAATCACAAACGCTGATGGAGGTTTCATTGAGTAACAATATGCTCGAAGGCCCAATTCCAGGTGCAATTGAGAAGGTTTCAACCTTGCAGAGGTTGCAGCTAGATAATAATCTCTTTGAAGGAAGCATTCCGGTTACGATTGGCAAGCTGAAAAACCTCACCAACCTTTCTTTACATGGGAACAACTTAACTGGAGAGATTCCCTTGGAGATATTTGAGTGCACAAAGCTAGTGTCTCTGGACCTTGGGGCGAACGGACTGACAGGTCATATTCCAAAGTCAATATCTCAGCTGAAGTTACTTGACAACCTTGTGTTGTCCAACAACCATTTTTCTGGTTCCATACCTGATGAGATCTGCTCTGGTTTTCAAAAGGTTCCTTTTCCTGATTCTGAGTTTGTTCAACACTATGGAATGCTTGATCTGTCCAATAATGAACTTGAGGGTCCAATTCCTGCATCGATTAATAAATGTATTGTTGTGTCAGAATTGTACTTGCAGGGGAACAAACTAAATGGGAGCATTCCATTTGGAATTTCTGGTTTGGCAAACTTAACTTTGCTTGACCTGTCTTTTAATAGTTTGACAGGTCCACTGGTTCCTCATTTTTTCTCAATGAAGAACCTTCAAGGTCTAAAGCTTTCATATAACCAGATAAGTGGCGCAATCCCAGAGAATTTTGGTTCTATAATGCCGAGTCTTGTGAAGCTTGACCTATCAAATAATATGCTATCTGGACCATTGCCACCTTCAGTATTCAATATCAAAAGTCTGACATTCTTGGATATCAGCAACAATTCTTTCTCAGGTAGTCTCTCTGTTGAACCTGGAAGCACCAGTTCTCTTTTGGTCCTAAATGCCAGTGACAACCAATTCTCTTCCCTTGGTGATTCTGTCTCCAATTTAACATCTTTATCCGTCTTAGACATTCACAACAACACAATAACTGGCAATTTGCCTTCATCACTTTCAACTCTTGCTGCCTTGACATATCTTGATTTGTCCAACAACAACTTCCAAAATTCCTTTCCTTGTAACATTTGTGACATAGAAGGCCTTGTCTTTGTCAATTTC
Organism: Mitragyna speciosa; assembly: GCA_024721245.1. Taxonomy (NCBI): domain Eukaryota; kingdom Viridiplantae; phylum Streptophyta; class Magnoliopsida; order Gentianales; family Rubiaceae; genus Mitragyna; species Mitragyna speciosa. Next base: position 9,623,323 of record CM045571.1, read on the forward strand.
TCTGGCAATAAATTCATAGGAAATGTGCCAGAAACTTGTGGAAATGCTGAATTATGCCTGCTAAACAATAATATTTTCCCTTCCAGGCATCACTATCCATCTTCACCGCTTTTCACCCACACTTCCATGTTGGCCATTGCCCTTGGGGCGACGCTCGTGTCCCTCATCATCCTCATTGGTTTTCTCCGGTGGAGAATGCTACATCAAGAAGTTGTAATTCTTGACAGAGGCAAAGATAAGCTTGTAGCTGCAACTGAGCCAGCATCCTCTGATGAGCTTCTGGTAAAGAAGCCAAAAGGACCTCCGAGCATCAACATCGCAACTTTTGAGCACTCTTTGTTAAGAATAAATCCTTCAGATATCTTGTCAGCTACCGAAAACTTTAGCAAGAGCTACATCATTGGTGATGGTGGATTCGGAACAGTTTATAAAGCTTCGCTGCCAGGTCGGATATTCGCAGTCAAGAGACTTAATGGTGGCCACTTTCATGGTGATCGTGAATTCTTGGCTGAAATGGAAACAATCGGAAAGGTAAAGCATGAAAACTTAGTTCGATTGCTTGGTTACTGTGTTTTTGCAGATGAGAGGTTCTTAATTTATGAATACATGGAGAACGGAAGCCTTGACTTTTGGCTGAGGAATCAGGCAGATGCAGTCGAAGCCCTTGATTGGCCTACTAGATTCAAGATTTGTCTTGGTTCAGCACGAGGTCTTGCCTTTCTGCATCATGGGTTTGTTCCTCACATCATCCATAGGGATATCAAATCAAGCAACATACTCTTGGACAGAAATTTTGAACCACGAGTGTCAGATTTTGGCCTGGCAAGGATAATTAGTGCTTGTGAGACTCATGTTTCTACAGTTCTTGCTGGTACATTTGGATATATACCACCAGAATATGGTCAGACAATGATGGCTACTGTCAAAGGTGATGTCTATAGCTTTGGGGTAGTGATACTAGAGCTGCTAACAGGAAAAGCACCAACAGGACAAGCTGATATTGAGGGAGGAAATCTTGTTGGATGGATAAGGTGCATGGTGGCAAGGGGAAGAGAATGTGAAGTATTAGACCCCTACTTTTCTGGTTCTTCTGCAACTATGTGGAAAGATCAAATGTTAGAAGTTCTTTCTATTGCCAGGAGGTGCACCTGCGACGAGCCATGGAAGAGGCCTACAATGCTTGAAGTTGTGAAGCTGCTTAAGGAGGCTAAAGCCAAATGTTGAACTTGTGCTGTTCAATTGAAATCAAACAATGTTCAGTTCTTGTAGTTTGAGAAACAAAAATGGTGGCTGATTTGTGATTGTACCTAAAAAAATTCATGTTGCATGCAGAAGTAATTGCTGGTTCAACCAGTTAGTACCGTGTGTTCATAATGAATGAGTCTGTAAGTAAGTAATATAGAGCTTTCTAATGTTAAGTTTCTTGACTGAATTTCCGTAACTTCTTATACCTGGCATGCCAATCGGTCCAAAGTGTTTAAATGGGATGATGTTGCCAACTCTTCTTGTTCTCAATTAAAATAAATTTGTTGATTTCCTAAATTTGCAAATTTTCACCAAAAAGAACTGTGTGTGAGAGTGTGTGTGTCAACCTATCAACATAGAAAACTTTTGAATATCTGAGACCCTTTTCAATTTCAGTTCCCATGAAATTATGAAAAAAATATGCAGAAACAGCTTTATGTAAGTTATGAGATCAATTTAGATGGAGGAGGAAAATAGGATATTTTCTTCCAAATCGAAGTGTTACCATATCAACTTTAAAAAAATCACGTACAAAACCAACCCCACTTATTTTGAGATCGTCTAAGTACTAAATTTATTCACTCGTGTAATTCTATCTACATTTAATCATATCTACATTTATCATCTTGTAGACTTATCAAGTGGAAGATTGAGGCAAACCATAATGGTACAATTACTTCTTGGCATTTCACGAGTCATCCTAAGTTGCATTCATTATTTTAAAAAAAAAAAAATCTGAGGTACAGGTTTTATTAACTTCAAAAAATTAGAAATTTTAATTTTCAATCCCGAAAGGAAAAACGTATAGAATCTTTTTAATCTTTGGATGGCTGCCTCATATTACTCCTAATCATCATAAAGCCCACATTACCATTTGTTAGTGGGGATTTGGATCCTCCCCATTTATTTGTCCCCTTCCTTATTTGTAAAAAATTAAAGAACAATAGTAGCGTCAAAGACGCTGTGATATTTAGTGTAACAGACAGTTAACGTAATATGTTACTTTTGGATTAACACTAATCTAACCTAATCTCAAAAGAGTCCTATATTATTGCAACTTACTAAAAAAGTATTTCTCTAAATTAATACTAATTTAATTTAATTTTAAAAGAATCTTATATTATCCTAACTTACTAAAAAAAATCTAAAATTATTTTTAATAAATAAAAAATTAACCGTAATTTTCCTTAACAAAAAGAATGACATAATTAATTAAAACCCTAAATTCTAAAGGCATAAACCCTACCCTCTGAATCTTGAACCCTAAATCCTAAATCCTAATTTAAAAGTAAATATAAAATCTAGTAATGAAAATGTCAGCAAAAGTTTTTTTTTCCTAGGATCTATGTTGCAATAATAATAAAAAAAAAAATACTTACATAAGAAACCAGTATTTTCAGGTTACAGGTTAAATAAAGATTAGAGTTTGTAATTGATGATGACTCTTGAATGGTCAAGATTTGTCTGTAACTAAAAATCTAGTTACAGTCTTTGACAGTGCTATTTTCCAAAATTAAAATCTAAATCTGAGCATATTATTATCTTTTATCTCGTTTAGTAGATCATTATATACCCAAAAATCGGTCTATTTGAAATAAAAATTTCATCATTCGATCCATATGTCAAAATTACATGGTTTGAAATTTGTTAAATCATGTTAAAATCCGAAATTGCATAGTAAAATTATGGAACTTTATTAATTTGGCTTTCTATAAAAGGCATGATATTGAATCATGAACATATTTAATTGTTCAAAATAATTTTTCAAATCTTATTGTCCAATGGTAAATAAAGACTACTTTATTTATGATTTAACCCTCAATGGAGGAAATCCAAAGTACTGAAATTATAATTTGATCATGATTGTGTGTTCTTCTCATTGCAAAACTTCCATCTTTATCCCATTCAGTAATCACACTCATAATAGAGACCTTAAACTTCTTCTCATCTAGATTAACACAAATTTTAGAGGGACTCAACTTACCAGTATATCTTTTTCTTCCATTAGTCCAGACCTTTTCACTTTTTAGGTCCACACAAATTCAGTTCACTTAATCACAAGGCATTATCATTTGACCTATTTATTGGCATCACTTGTTCATCAAAAGTCATTTAATTCGTTGACTACAAGCAAGATAAATCAAAGGGTATGAACAGTCTTACTAACCAAAAAAGGGAAATTAACAAAATATTAATGAAAGAAATAGCTATGGTACTTTGCTTTATTCGAACATGCCATATAAGGATGCAAAATGTGCTTCATTTCAAGCACATATATCTATTTTTTTTTTTTTTTGGGCAGACTGACTTCTTTATATTACCAAACTAGAATGAAAATGACTTATTGTAATGTCACTAAATTTTTCATAAATTGTAAATTCATCATTTTCCTATAATTTGGCAAATTATCCCTGAAATAATTTGCGTGAATACAAGTTCAAATTTCATTAATCTTAAGCATCTTAGTTAGTAATTTTTAATTTGAAAAAACTGGCAAAGTGCATGAATACAAGTTCAAGTATATACAGAGACTCATAAACCAATTATTCTGGCTATTTAACAAAAAGAAACACGCAAAACACATGGAATTTGGCTGGCAAAAATTATTGGACAACTCAGTGACTCAGGCAAGGACCCAAGGTTTCTTGAATGACAAAGGTCAAGTCACCTCGCTTCCAATTTCCTACACGTAATGCACTAATACTTACACCCAGAATATAATTGTGGAACTTGTTACAAAAAATTGGAAAATATATTAGTTGTATGAGTAAATTTATTTTTCGCCTAACAAGTGCGAATATGAGGTTTTTTGAGTACAATGTTCAATACATAAAAAATTTTTGTCACACACTAATGAGATAAGTTTTCTAATTTTGCCCCACAACATGGATATCACTCCCAATATAATCTAACCTTACATTCAGATTTTTTGTCACCCACAATTGAGGTGAATCTTCCAATTTTGCCACACACCATAGAGTATGACTCTCAGTACAATCTAACATATCAAACTCACACACCTAAACAACTAAATTGCCAAGGCGGGGTTTGAATCCCAGACCTTGGCGACAGGAAACAAGTTAAAGGTTTTTTCCTGACCAACTAGACTAGTCTAGTTGGTTTTAATTGTCCGGAGATTACTATAATTCTACACAAGTAGTGTAATAATAAAGATTTTGTTACATACATAAAATAATATAGGAAATTTATAGTTTACAAGGTGAAAATAGTAATAAAATCCCCTAATTACAGCACATATGGAAAAATGATGCTTGGTGAGAATGAAGATAAATTTTAAGGGTGAACCTCAAACTTGATATAGTTATTGTCAATTATTTTACCTCATGTTTTTAATCACAAAATTTCCCCAAGGTGGGAAATTTAATACTATCCATTTTAGGAAAGTGAAAGTTGCTTGTGACCTTGTTCAAAAAATCTCTTGCTATATATCTACTCGTCCAACAACATGACCCCAATGCACTAAAATTGGCTTGTTAATATCCTACCCAAATGCTACAAAGAATTTATTTCCTATCCTATCTGTACTCTTTTACACCTTGTGACTTAATAATCAAGAGAGCCAAATAGAGAAGAGGACCCACAAAAGAGAATTATAATTAAAGAAGTGTAGAGATTTAGCCAAAAAGAGAAGCCACCCCCCCCCCCCCCCCCTCGTGGGCTCAAACCTTAAATCTCAAAATTAAAGATGCAATCAGCAAAAAAACAGTAGGTTGAGTTGCACAGTTAAACCAACTAACTACTCCAACCCACTCCCCCCTCCCCCCATGATAATATTCCCTCTTTCTTTCTTACCAAACTTGGGTTTTTGTTTCTTTTCACGTCTCATAGCTAAAATCATTCTAGCTTCTTCATAAAGACACAAAAACAATATAACAAACCATCTTCAGGTGTACAAGTGGCACCAGATTTCTTACTAACTTCATCTTTCTTTCTCTTTCTTTCTTTCCATCTAGATCTTTTCTTTTCTTTTTGTGGGGGTGTGTATTTTTTTTTTCTCTATAATTTTTCCTGGGATCTGTTTCTTTTATTCATATCTTAATCAGAAACAATGAGAGATGGTAAGAAAAGATTAAAGTTGCTTCCGTTTTCAATGGGATGTGGGAGCAAGTCAAGTGTTGCAGTAGCCAAGAATGACGAACCAGAGAAGCAGAAACATTCAGCTCCAAAACTTCTTATTTCTCCACCACCAACAAGTATGATCATTTACTATATCTCTTTCTCTTGCAATGTGTGTGTGTGTGTGTGAATTTTGTGTGTTTTTGTGTGATGTATTGTGTGTTGTGTGTGTGTGTGTGTGTTAGAATTTGTGTTTGATATGAATTATGTTAGCTTCTGATATATTGTGGTTGACTTTCGTGTATATCTTGTACCTTTTTTTTTTCCTCCCATAGGAAGAAAAGAAGAAAAAAAAGAGAGCAAATCAAGAGCAAGAGGGAGAAATATAAGAGATCTCGTAGCTCTTCCAAAACATGGCATCTCGAAGGGAGTCAACAGATTGGTAAAGCGCTTCAAAAGTTTTTCTAAATTGCTTGGTAAGTTTTTGTTCTTGTATTTGATTCTCTTTTTGTTGATCTTTGGATATCATTAATGAAAAACGTACAAGAATATCCTGTAAAATTCAAGGGGACTAAACAGTTTTATATCTTCATATTCAAATTACAGACTGTTTTTAATACTAATTTTGTTTTTTTTTTTCTGTTCATTTTAGTCCAATTCTATTCTTTCTGATTATTTTTTTTATTCTTTGTTCGTGTTTAGTGGTCCAATTCTATTCTTTCTGTTCATTTCAGTCCAAAATGTAAACAAAAACTATTGTCTGATGAAAGATTATTTGAACTAGGATTTATTTTTTATTTTTTAAAACAAGCAATAATTGCTACCATACAAAATTAAATTAAACAAAATGCATGTCTCTATAACAAATGGGTCCTTCTATTTTGTGCCATATAATAATGATACTATATTTTTTTGGCCACAAACGTATAAGTTTAACATTAAAAATTAGTATCATAGGAGAATAGATATAGTGGAATGGTTATTTTATACTAAAAATATTGTGGGTTCCTTTATTATTACAAAAAACAAAAGGCAATAATAAATATATGCAGTTTTTTCACAAGTCATTATCGACTTATTAGGCTGTATATGTAAAAATCCTCAGCTAATGGTCAAATATTCATAACTAAAAGAAAGTTTGCTGATTTTTGCCATGCCATTTTTAATGAGTTACAACATCACACTTAATTTTTTGGTTGTCACCAAAAAGATCCACAATTAAAAGTCAAAGTTCATTTCTAAATTGTATAATAAATATATTTGATTGTTGCCATGTCATTTTCATTCCTTCAATAATCAACATTAATTTTTAGATTGCTGACAGAAAAACAATCGTAAAAATTCAAATATTATCTCAAAATTACAAATAGGCTAATTTCTGCCATGTATTTTGTTACTAAGCACACGTAGCTTTAGATTATTGCAGAAAAAATCACCATTAAAAATCAAAGATAAAAAATTATTAAACTCTACAAATACCAAAATTTTGGTCATGAATATGCTTGATGTCAATCCAAAAAAATTTTAAGCTATTTAAAGGCAAAGCATCTTTTATATAATTTAACAAAAATCTCAAATTATTTAAATAAAATTCTGTTAAAATATGTGGCTAGAACAATGGAAATAGAGAGTACATGTTTACCACTACTCAAATATCCAATAAAGGACAATCTCCTTTAAATGTAAGAAGATGGAGATTTTACTTCTCATTTACTTTCGGGGTACTAAGTCTCTCAGCCATCAAGCAAAATCACTTATAGCAAAAATAATAGAAGAATAAAGGAAAGAAAAATAATAAAGTGTAAAAAAAAAAATAGTAAAAGGATGACCACAGAGCAAATTGTCATTAAATATCATGTAGCATCCAAACTTCTTCCCTTTCACGTGGCTTGTAGAAAGTTGGTACACCTAGATAAGGATTTTCTAAGGAGTAAACTTCTTCGACTTAGAAAGATTGTCAAAGTTGCCAACTTCTTCGAGTTAGAAAGATTCTCAAAGTTGCCTCTGTCTGATTAAGTTATCCATTCTAAGCATCATCTTATCATAGTTTTGTTTTTTATTTTTTTTTCAAAATTTCAAGTTTCTACATAATAAATTTGAAATTTTGAGATAACAGGAAATCTTCAAATGTTTCTTTCAAAAAAATAAATGAAATAATAGGAAATTTTAATTAGAGAAAGAATCCATTTGACGAAAAAGGTCATATATGATAAATATTCTGGGAAGGAGGGAGCATATAAAAGGATGGAACAAAAAATAAAATTGAAAAAGACCAAATTTTGATTCAAAAAATAATCATACTTGAGGAAATTCTAAGAACATCTAGACATAAATTTGGTTATTGAAGGAATAAAAATAATATGGTTTGAGCAAAACAAATTGGTGGACAGAAGTCTATAAAATCTTTATTGTAATCATCAATTTATCTGTTCTTATTAGCTATTGTTTTGCTATTGCTGATAAAATTTAAAACAGCCCTTAGGAAAAGGGGTAAGAGGCTGAAAATTGATATTTTTGTTCTATTTTCTTTGCTTTGCGATCCCTTTCTGATTTGACCTAAGATGAAGAAGCAAAATTTTGTTCTCTAATTTGTTTCCTATAACAATATGGGCTTTTCACCCTTTGATTGTAAGCTAGGACATGTGAACTTATATTATATACGAAGTATCATGTGAACTTTTATTTTTGTGACAATTTCCCTTAAAAAAAAATGAACTACTAAAAATGGAGAAAACCACGTACCAAATGTGCTTCACTGGGTTTTATTAATTTATCACATGGGGATCACTTTTCCCACCAAAGTATAGATAAGTAATCTTCACAGACAAAATATGTTCACATGAACAAATTGTATCTCAAAATGAGATCTCTTTAAATTAATTTTCTTGATTTGGTTTCTTGAGGTTGATGATGTTTCTTGTGTTTGGTTGATTGGCATGTGATGTGAGAGGCAATTTCGTTCCTACTGTGGTAGGAAAATGTTGAATTTGTCTCCCAAATAATGAATTATTGGTCATGTACTTCTATCCATTTTAACAGTTGAATTGGGTTCGAAAAAGTAGAAAATAAATAATTTTACTTTTAAGAACTAATACTAGGAAATGCCTTACAGTTAAGATAAGACATCAAAACTTCCCCTTTGAAGGTAAAGGAAAAAGCTTCACTTTTAGTTTCAAACTTCTATATAATGCCAAAAAATTCAGAGTCTATTTCCTTGCAAACACTACACTAGAGCATTTTATTTTCTAGCAACTGGTTTTTGTTTGTGTGGGAAAGTAAAACTCATTATTTGTAGAGCTTATAGAAGAAGAGATTTTTGGAAATGGTGTGTGTATGTATGTATATGTATGTGTGCGTACATATGTATATGTATGTGCGTGTCTGTGTCTATATATATGTATGCATGCATGAGCGCGTAGCAACAAAGATGTCCTTTCATATTAATAGTTCTCAAATTGATAGAGAAATTGTATTATGTAATGAAAATTGGAAATGTTTTTAGAGGCATATTGATCCAAGGGGGGTAAAAAAGGCAATGTAGGGCATTTTGGAACTAATTGCCCGACAAAATGAACTTTATTAGGTCTTCATGGATTGTGCTTATGACCCAACACTGTTGTCGTCTATGAAAAATAATCTACAAATTAACAACTTTCTTTTCAAACCAAACTCCTCGTGGGGGGGGGGGGGGGGGGGGGGGGACAATTTGTTGAACCATTTTTTGTATTTTTTGGGTGTCCAAGTCAGTGTATGTTGAGGTGTATTAGTAAGCCGGCTTGATCGAAATCATTCTTTTATGTTGAATTGTTGTTTGACAAAATTCAAAAAGAAAATAAAAAATCTCAAAGAAAAAAAATGTCAAAATCTCAATTTATTTAGTATAAAGTTATTTGGTATATATGTTTAATCAAGATTTGGAACTAAATACAAAAATTTTGTTTTTAGCCTTTACAAATAATTTTGAGTCGCTTACTCTTTTTTTTATTTGGTTCAACTCCTTTCTCCTTACGCATTTATTTTCATTTGATTTTGTGTATTGTTACTTCAATCATGTGGTCTATTTTGTATTATTTGTTGAAATTGGGAGAATGACTTGTAAAATTTAATAACTTCTTATTGAAAACTTTATTAAAATTTCAACACAAGGCTCGTGTCTAATGAGTATAATTAGGATACAAAATATAATTGGTCATCTTAAGATGCTACTTAGAAAATTCTTGAAATACATAAATGAAATCTAACTATTCTTACCACTAATGCAGGACATTCATTGTCCAATTGATCATGAGCCAAGGCAGCTCTATTCAAAACTGAAATAACCAGAATACATAAAAGAAAATGATTTGAACTAAGAATTTATAAAAGATGAAAAATTGTTTAACATGGATATGTAAACAAAAAATGTTATTCAGTGAATAGACATTATTCTATGCTAGTAACAAATAAATTGTTGCAAGAGCATTCACAGGAGATAGGAGGATGTATTTGTGTGTATCACTACCAAAGAGAGTAAGGAAAGGGAAGAGAGGAATAGAAAAAAAAAAAAAAAAAAGAATATGTATAGATGACAGAGGAGCATATTTTATGATACTTTTTACAAATTAATTACATTACCAATCTTGAGATTATTAAAGCTTCATCTCTAAGGGATTTTATTATTAAGCACTCAATGAAAGAGATCAATCTTTTCATTATTAGCATCTGATGACTTTAACAATTAACAGCCTCCTTATTGTGCACAAACAACATGGAAAAAAATTTTAAACAAGTCTTGTTGATAGTAACTTACATTTAGGTGGCAAATTAGATTTACCTTGTTGAATTTTCCCTCATGAGTAGCCACAAACAATAGAAATTAAAATTGAATGTAAAGGGCCAATTTCCTACTTGTTTTTCATTTATATTTTTTGTTCATCTAATTATTTCATGAGTCATACTTTATAATGTGTAACAGCTTACAAAGATGAAGATGAGGATGTGGAAATAGAAATGGAAATAGGGTTGCCAACAGATGTGAAGCATATTACACACATAGGTTGGGATGGATCCACCACAATCAACCCTATGAAAGGATGGGAAAATCATGAAGCTCCTGAAATTTTGTCTCTATCATCTATTTCTTTAAAACAGTTTGAGCTTGCCATGGCTGCCCAATCTGGTGCTCAACAACCATTGAGTGTTGTTGGTAGCACCAAGATGGTATAGAAGATTATCAATTGCATATAAAGGATTAAGAAAGGAAGACAATGGTCGTTTGCTTAAATTTGTTGGTTGATCAATCATTCATATGATGATAATGAGAGTTGGAGGAGAAGCAAAATTGATAAATGATAGATGAAAATGATACCTGTCATGATGGTAGTTTGTGATTCATTTGAGAGAGTTGCTTAGAATTTAAAATATATCTCAAGGATTTCAAGCTTTTTTTTTTTTTTTTTGTGGCTATTCAACTATAGCAGAACTTAGCTTGCAAATTTGTTAAATAGGTTTATTATTTTAATTTTTGGTTAAACTGATATTTTCATTGATTATGAGATCTATGGCTTGTGTAAAAGAGATCAAAGTAGTCGTTATAGTGCCCAAGTAAAAAAAAAAAAAAGGATCTCTTGTTTCTTTACCTTCTCATGAAATAAAAATATTTGTGCTAATCTGTGAAGAAAATTTATTATGAACTACCACATGACAAATTTCTTCACTATGAACTATCACATGACAAATTTGAGATGTCTATGTGATAAAACAGAGACTAAAACCAATAACATATCCATCAGCCATATAAATCAGTTAACAAAATATTATTTATATTATTTCTAAATTATGCCTCCTTTACGAAGGGAAAATGAATCAGTATTTCTGTTACAATCCGAATCAGATTTCATTTAAATCTGGATTTTACCTTTCTTTCAAATATATATATATATATATTTTTGGAGAACAGTGTGAAATTTTTGGGTTGAACATAAACATGGCTGATGCAGTTTTTATGTCTCCATGGCATCAAAGAGCCAGTAAGCATAAAAAGACAACACATTTGGCACAGGGTCTTCTTCAATGACAGATTGGCATCTGTTTTTAACAATCCCAATTTAGATTTAGTGAGGACAAAGATGTTGAAAGATGAGAAAAAAAGGGAATCCAGTTGGAGCAAATTTGTTAGCTTTTAAGAATTGAAAAAAAAAAAAAAAAGGAATTCTACTTGAAATTAGAACATTGTCACATACCCACCAATGAAATATATATTTGAAATTCTCATTATTCCTGATAAGGGCACCAAAAAAAAAAAAAAAAAAGCAAAAACAGAATTTTTAAAAAATGCAATAATTCCCAAAGAAAGTTCCCGTACCGTAATTATCCTAAAAAATAGCACCAGTCTGCCAATCACCGGCTTATCCCTAATTAACAGTTTTCTACTCATCTCCATTATTTACAAAGTAATAAAAAAAAAAGAAAAAAAAAGCCAACGTATAATACCAAAAGTACCCTCCTCACCTCCACTGATTTACCAAGACATCCATTCCCCTCCTGCTCCGGTAATTCCTAGTATTAAAATGACCATAATACCCCCACCACCAAAATCTCCGGCCTCTCCACACACCCGTGTGTGTGTGTGTGTGTGAGAGAGAGAGAGAGAGAGAGAGAGTGTAGGCACCATAGCGAGCCAAGAGCTGAAGGGAGAGACAACAATTGGCTTTCTGAGATGCCTGTTCAGATATTTGATTTTAATATGAGATCCTCCAACCAATGTTTTACCCTAGTTAAGCGTAATTAGACAGGCTTCCAGTCCAGACCTACCGTCATCGGAAAAAATGTCAGAACAGCATTTTTCCGACTAAGGTCTCGGCTAATTCCGCCGCCTCTGGAGGATCCCCGTTTGTAGGGCTTGCTCTCTTTCATTTATATATATACAGACCTCTTCTTCACTTTTGCCCTCTTTTGTTTTTTCATTTTCTTTCTAATAAGAATTGATTGAAAATTGTCATATTATGGACCCATTCCTGTGATGGGTTGGGCTGATTCAGCACTATGGGAAGGTTGGGTTATGGATTACAAGTTCAAACTCACTGAAATGGGATATTGCATAGGCCTTTTAGGCGAAGGAAATGTTTAAAATACCAACAAATTTTTTATTTATTTATTTTTGGTTCAAAGGAAATTCAAGTCTTGTAAAGAAGAAGGGAAAGAGCAAAGGAGAATCGATTGAAACAAGAATCTCATGATTACCTGATTAATGTCTCCACTAGCTAAGCGTTTGTATCTTTTGTTTTGTTTTGTTTTTTGGCCCATGTTTGTTTGTTTGGCTTAATGAAAGTTAAAGTTCATGTCTAATCAAAAGTTACTTAATACTAACATCTATCATGCGTAATTTTTTTATTGATTAATTTCAATAAACTTGTTCAGTATTGATTGGCAAACTAATAAAGATCATTTTTAGAAGTTAATTTTGGATGTGCAAAAAATGGTTGTTTTTTCGAGTTTATTGTATTTAGAATTACTTATGAAACTCTTTGTTTATTATTTAATTTTTCATTTTGGGATTGGATTAATAACCCTGTCTAATCTCCTGAGGGACTTGATTTATGGTGTTGCAAAGAAGTATCTAACAACCATGTCTTTACTCAGATGGTTACTGACTATTAAGTAAATGAGGTCTTCTAGATTTAGATGAAAGAAAGAAAAAAGTACAAGGAAAATATTCCAAGGGCCAAAGAACTCACAATAATGTGTTACCATGGTGCACAAGTTGTAGTTTGATTATTGCCTTTATTTATTTATTTATATATTGGATTTATCTCTGAAACTCATTTACCACACAAACTCAACTCGTACTCGTTGATAAATGACTTGCAAAGCAATAGGACATAATGAATTATATGTTGTCTACGGTTAACAAGCCTAAGCAATACCATTCTTTATTATTATTATTATTATTATTATTAGTGCTAAGCAATACCATTCTTATTAGTATGTTATCTTGGTTTCAACTTTCTTTTCGATGTTGTCTTTTGCATAATTGAGCATTTAGTGCAACACACTTTTCTAATCATGCTCTAGAATTGATGAGACACTCGTAGCCATATCTTGCAAGCCACAAGGTATTCTTCCCTGCTAAGGTTGTTTACCTTTCCTGACCTGTAGCCTTAAGAAAAGGGCCTCAGTCAACTGGCTGGCAAGAATGAATTGCTCAGATGTTTAGGATGGAGGATTGGAGATGGACCATGAATCTCAAATGTGGGAAGATAATTCTATTCCTTACAAGCTATCATAACCGAGAAACTGGCAATAAAAAATGGACTCTCAAATCACCAACCTTTTTTCATAGCGGCAAGTTTCCGGATAAGTTCTATCAGTGCTAAATTGGCTGAACGGAACGTTAAGCTGAAGATTTACTGATTGACCAGCTGCATTTCACCACAAACAAAAAGCAAATGAGGGGTAAAATGAAAAAATAACACTTTCAGAGGTAATGCTCGGCAAATGAATGGCTCTTCAATTGAAAAAGCTAATCGTTACACGCATATCTATTTCCATCTAAGGGAAGCAAAATGCTACAAAATTGACTAGTTCTGTCGACTGTTGTTACATCTCAAAAAGTTCGAAGCACATTATATTACAATCTTGTGAGATCCAGGCCTAAGAAGTTGACAAAAAATACATATTTCCGTGACCATAGTATTCCCATAGCTTACTTATCATTAAGCTCGTGGTTGATGATCAGCATTTGATGTTCAGGGGAGGGGAGAACTCATGAATTGAACCTCTTCACCCTCAAAACAATGGAGTACTTCAACAGACGAGAGATTCAGAGATATTAATGCAATAGATTAACTACATCGAAAGGGTTGAGCAGAATCAAGATGTGGCATTTCTCCGGATTTTCTTGTTTAGTTTTTCTTGCACCCGATACCTGTCCCTCCGCTCTTCTCTCTTGCGCTTTCTTGAGAGCTGATCTTCTTTTGCCTTCTCTGCTTCATGTGCTTTCTTTTTTTCCTCTTCCTTAAGTTTGCGCTTTTTCATCTGAAATGGTCATTGACAATTTAGGAACTTATACAAACAGTGAGAGTAATATGCTAAGGACTATTGGAATGTCCTTCCACAAAAGAAAGCTGGCTCAGTCAAAACCAGTCAAGTCTTAATCAAATTTATAAATGAGTTATGAGAGGTCGGGAAACGGCCAAAGAATTTGTTAACACGTCCCGGTTTCGGCACAAGGGGTTGGATCGAGGAGAATTACCTTCTGATTCCTAATAAGTTGAAGATGTTGAACTAGAGCATGCACTTTACGCTCATGAGGTTCCATGACAACAGCTCTACGGTTCTCCAACAAAGATCGTCTTCGAGCAGGAATGTCCTTCGGCTTTGATGCAAATGGTAGAGCAGCCTGTAATGACTTTGGGATAACTAACGGATTGAATTTCCTCTGCTTCCTTTCAATTGGCTGTTAATTATATCAAGAAAAGAAAATAAGAAAGAGTAGATCATAAATATAAGCTGCTTTTAATTCTGGCTTATCATCTAGTTATTACCTTGTACAATGAATCCTTGTTGACAGGCACTGGAAGGCTTAGTTCTCTTCGCAATTCGGCAACTGTTTTCATACCTTCCCAGGTCTGATTACGTGGCTGCAGTGCTGTTGTCAAGGGATTGTAAAAGCGAGGAACCTCAACTTGAGTCCATGCACGCAAGAAAACTATGTCACTCATTAGAATCCTATCTTCAAAGGTGCACCGAGCAATCCCTTCTTTAGCAAAGCCACCCATCTTTTTGGGTCCGTTCCCTATCTCCTCTTTGGCAGCCTAACATACATTACAGATTAAAAGAATAGTAAATGATGTGTCTCTCTCCCCACCTTCTATATGACCATATGCATAAATTAATACAGACAAAAATACAGAAATATGCACAAAAGTAAATGGTCACAGAAACCAATTAGTTAGGAGTCTCATCATGGTGACAACGTTTGAAAGAAATGCATTGTTATTTTCGATAGGATAGATCAATCAAAAGTTCCTCAGCTCAGGGTTAAGAATGAGCTCAAGAAACATATGTGCCATGAAAAATTGGATTCTACTAAGAAATTTAAGAATTGCATAAAGCACAATCATATCCAGCAGTTTATATCTGACACATTAAAATGAAAGAGCAAGAACAGATAATCAAACAGAAGACTATGACCTTAAGTCAAGGAATAGCATTTCTTCTTTCATCATGTTATAATTATGAGCCAAAAAAAATACCTTCTTAATTTGACCACGGATTCCACTAACAGTTCGGACAGCAGCACCTTCAAACCTGGCTATTTCAAGATCCGAAGTGAACATGTCCTTGATGAGTGCCGTCTTCTTGAAGATTTTACAGGGGTAACCAACAAGCTTAATTTTCTTCGCTATCCGTGCAGCATGGTTGAACTCTAGAACAGTTGCAGTTGCTGTGATCCTAAATGATGCCTGAACAACCAATGTGAGACAGTCACTGTAAATCCATAGCCAAGAGTCTATAGCAATCTATGCAGTCACCACAAACTCAAAATTTAAAAGAAGAATGAAGATGACCAAATATAATCTTTGTTTCCGAAACAATGCATTTTTCATCAGTTTGAGGACATTGAGAAAAGGTGGGAACTTTAGAGTTTTTGAAAGCCGTGATATGACATCTCAGCAGTTGAAAAATGAATTCTGAAAAACCTCATCCTTTCGGATCAATTAATCCAATCCTTCAGAAGGTGATCGATCAGTCATTTGCCTAAAAATTTTACACCTAAAATTTTACATTTGTAATAGATAGATGGATGTGATGTATGGTCCTAATAAATACTTCCCCGTCCAAATTAAATGCCTGCTTATTTAGTCCGCCCCAAAATAGTGTCCACTTTCCTTGAATGGAAACTTTACATGATGAACTATTTCTTCTCCTCCACCATTTTATGCATAAAAGAATAATTGCCCCACATACTCACTAGTATCTTCTTAAATTCGAATCAGCTAGTTAGTTGTGCCCCACATATATCTTCTCCTTAGAACTGTTATATATCTTCAACTTCCTTTTAGAAATCTTATACATTCAAAACTAAGATATCAAATTTGGGTATGGAAGAAGTAATATTGTTCTCATAAAGAAAGCAAAGTTTAAAGGTTTCCAGAGTCTTATTTACAAGATGCAAGATGCAGCATGCTCCACATGTAGAACAAACAGCAAGTCAATGGCAGAACATAGGGCCTATTCTCCTTTGCTTCAAATGATAAAGCTACTTAAAGACTAGTGATAAGCTAGAAGACTGCTTTCCAGGGTTAGCTTTGAATGGTCATTCTCAGAAGAACCTTGAAGGCCGCTTTCCAGGGCCAGCTTTTTTCAGCTTGAGATAAGCTAAAAGCATAACACAAAAGTCAACAAGAACATCCTCAAATAACTTTTATCATAAGCAACCATAATCAATTAATTCCTAAGCGACCATGAACAAGCCCATGAAGTGTGGAAACTAATCTATGATCAACAGTCTGACTATAATCATGGTTACCTATGAAGAATGAATATGCTTTCCAGTCAAAGATAACAAAATTAATTATATGTTGTTATGTAATTATGCATACCTTATCCAAATAGCAAGAGACTTCAAACACATATGAATGTCATTAATTGCGTGATAAGAGGGCGACCAGTTTCAACGCCATAAAAATAAAAAGGAAACAAATGGATTCTAAGGCTTCAGGTGAATGCTGCAAAAAGGCTCATTACACCAGCCAAACCAATAAAAAGAATCAAAAATTAAAATGCTTGTCACTTTGGGTTGTTGTCTATCTACAAATAAATGCTGGCCATCCTAAATCATTACTCTGCATCAAAGTTAGAAAATACACTCCATTATTTGTATTTTTTCTTCTTAAAGCACACTGTAATATCGTTCAAAATATGCTGTTTCCATAATATTATCTATCCAATGGAACTCAAGATGGGGGTACCCTACCTGATTGTTTGATAAATTCTGAATGGCTACCAATCCAGTATGCGGTGGTGCAAGAGGGCCCCAAAACATGGCAATACAATGCATGTGCTCTGGAGTGTACTTTAGCATCCGATAGCGGCCATTACTGTCCTCAATGGTGTAAATTGGTGTAGTTTGGTAGCGCCGCCATCCAATAGAGACAATTATTGGGTCTCTAGTCTTCAATACTTTCTTGTGCCATCTGTGGCGCTTCAAGCGAACCTGAAAAAAGTGGAAGCATTTTATGATTAACAATTTCAGATGAAGGCTAGATACAGAAGTAGAAAGTAATAATGATCTCATGAAGAAAAAATAAAATCTGGCAATTTTAACGTCATATAATTAATTATACCCAAAAGAAAACATCATATAATTATGAGGTCATCAAGTAAACTAGGACAAAAAGTATCACTTTTCCTTTGGCTGGTGGATACCTACTTTTTAGCAAAAGAATTCAAAAAACACAAATACCGTGACATTTTCCACTTTCTCACCAAAATTTTCCAATACTTGAGACACTGACCAGATGCTAAAGAACCACAACACTTCATCTCTTTTAAGTTAGAACCCAATGCTGCACACAACACATTTTGGCACAACCACAAACAGGTCACACTCCCTCCCAGCTCTGACCAAAGATCTTCCATTTGCCAATAAGGCCGACCTCTACTGCAGTCATACTTGAGACACAATCATACTCAACATGGCAGAGACACAACGTAGCATTAACACCGACTGAGAAAAGGAAGAGCAGAAGAAAATAAGAAACAAAATAAACATATGACGAAGAAGAAGAGGATCTGAAACTCCAGAACAAGGCAATGGGTTCATAAACAGAATGAGCCATCTTATTTCATCTTTGCCAAATGGACCTCACATATTGCCCCTTACCCATTTCCAACCATAAACCAAGACCAAGACATCTTACAATTTGGCTGTAAAGCTGGTGTTACTACCTTCTGAGGTACACTCATCAGAAAAGCAGCAATAGAATTCATCTAAGACACCAAGGCAGAAAGGATGAACCCAAAAGAAAAAAGGAAATGTTACACACTAGCATTAAAATAAAAACTCAAAGTTGTAATAATATCTTCCATGGATAAGTTTGCATTTAACCTAGGTTAAACTGTTTCTCAGAGTTTGCATTTAACCTGGGTTAAATTGTTTCTCAAATTTTTGTTTTTATAACAACACTGGTGACATGATACCGCCTGTGGAAATCCTAGGACCCCTTTGCAAAAGATTTGAGTACACAAGTAAAAGAATTACTTTCTAAAAACAGAACATTATGAAATAGAGTTAAAATAAAAGTCTCAAAGCCAGAGAGGAAACCTACTTAGAGTAAAAATAAAAAGGTCCTTATAAAAGACCGAAAGGCAGCCTTCCCTCTCTCTCTCTAAAAATACTATTTTGGCAAGAGGAGGTAAGGGTGAGGGGAATTGAGGCAGAATATCTGACCCACATAACTGACCTGCATGTATCCAACACTTTCCTCCCCAAGTCCAAGTCCTCCAACAAGGATAGGATGTGAAGGATCAAAATATTCAATCATTTCGCAGGGCACATCATGAACTTCAAGCCTGACATAAGTTCCTGTTCTATAACCTTCTATCTCCGCACGAGTGTCTTCATCGAGTTCATTAAGCTCAGCTATGTTCAGTTGTTTCCGAAGCTCAATCTCCTCCTTCAACTAAACAAGTATAGCAAGGGGAAGTTGTGGACTCTCCAGTTGCTAAGCCACATTGAATTACAATAAGAATATAAAAAATGAGATATAATTTACCTTATCAAAGAAACCAGAGGCAGATTGATTACGATTAAACTTGGAGCCATTCGTATTATCATTCTCTTCGTCGGGAGAATCAGACCCGTTATATGTGCATTGGAATTAAGGTATAATTTTAATGAACATCCCAAATAGTTCAGAAACAAATGATATTGCCTGACATGACCACAACAATAAAGCTTCCAATGCAATATAAAATCAAAGATACTACGATAACACGATCCACTCAAAAGAACAGACAACTCATCCTCGTATCCAGACACAATATATTGTAATCAATCCAGACATAATATAAATACAAACAAGTATGCACATAGGCTCCTTTTTTCTTTTTCTTTCTTTTTTTTTTTTTTTTGAAGTTGGGGTATGAAGGGATAGCAAAAAAGAGAAACGATCTTAAGTAAAGGATATTCAGCATCAAACTTGGCACGAAGTGCCAGTTTTTTGAGCCTCCGCTCCTCAGTTGCAATATCATCATCCTTCTTGCTTAGATCATGTTCACCAGTATTAGCTCCTTGCCCACTCTCATACCTCTGGCCTGTTTCCAAGTCCTCAAATTCACCAAAGACAGCATCATCCTCATCATCATCGATACCTTCCAGGAGTTGACCTCTGCGAGCCGCCTTTGACCAATCTCCTGTAACAAAACGATCGCGAATGTTTTCTAATAATTCTTCATCCTTCCAATTTTTCCCACTTGGTATGGTGAATTTGGAACAATCCTCAGCATCTACGTTATCAACATCTAATCCTTCCTTTGATTTCTACATTAACCAGACGAACAAACTATTAAAATGGCCAAGTAATACTAACATAGCAATTTATCCGACCATAAGAAATGTACCTGGACCATAGCCAGATTTGTTCTTTATTATTAAAATGGAACACTTACCACATAATCACATGCAGCTGACCAAAAATTTAAAAAAATAAAATAAAATAAAATAACCAACAAACCTTCATTCCCTCTCCCTTAGGTTTAAAGAATTCATCATCATCACTTTCTTCGTCAATACTGCCATTAATAGAAGCAACTGACATAGTTGCAGACTTCCCATATACAAGTTGCATAAGATTAATATTCTGTCTTGAAGCAGTCCGCTCCACCAAGGATTCTTTCCATTTTGAAGCATTTCCCATCTCAATTTCTACGTGTCAAGACCAAAATTGCAATAATCACCATACTTGTAAAAGCATAAAAGAAAACCAGAATGCAATACCAAATGTAAAGAGCAACACACAGGAACAAGCATAGAACATGTTACAAAAGGTTACGAATCATACCAGCTTGACTAGGAAGGTCTTCATCTTTCTCTGAAAACTCAGAATACGATGACGAACTTGCATCTACACCATCATCCTCTACATCATCATCTTCATCAGAATCCTGCATTGGAGTCCAAAACCAAATATATATATATATATATATATATGATTTGTAACATATGAATTCATCCTCACTCTAAAAAATCTATAGAAATCTCAAGTACACGTCTGACTTAATAAAAGTTAGATAGAGCACTGAAACTTGCAGCTGATCTTTCATGATTCAACTAATAAAATACAAATTTATAATGATGAAATGAGAAATCTTCCAACAGACTTACCTTCTGATCATCAATATCAGTGCCATCTCCAAAAACGGCTTTTCTTCTCATCCTTCCTTCATGGAAATCAATCTGTTCAGTAAAATTATTCCCGGAAGAAGGTTGCTTATCTGATGCAACATTATCTTCTTCATCAGAACTATCATCTGACATTTTTTTTGTGAAATCCTTGTGAAGAGGCTTCTCGTCATCTGAAAAATCTGAACCATCTAGATTTTCAGAACCATTGTCTTCATCAGAATCATCATCCATAGCTTCTGCTGCAAACTGATATTTTTCCATGGGCTCCATAGTCTTAATACGCATCCCCTGAGAATCCTTTAAATCGCTTTGATCATCTGACAACGTATTAGATTTCTTACCAAAAAGTGAAATAAAGCTCTGTTCTAACTTCTCATCAATTGAATATTTAGTATTCTGGAGAGATTTCACCAATACTTCGCCAACATCACGATCCTTTCCTGTTATAGAAGAAGATTAATATTTAGGTGGGAAACAACAAAACAAACTTCTGAAAAGGAAATTTACAATCAGATGTCTTATTATTCAGTGTCGATAATTTGTCAAAAAGGGAAACAAGGAGAAAAGCGACGGGAGGCAGACAGCCAAGGAGGAGAATGAAGAAATTAGATGCATGACAAAGGGAGAATGAGAGGGGGAGGATCCAGAAATTAAAACTAAGAACTATAAGACTAACAGAGAACAATTGTGCAAGCATGCGTTCAATGATCAAAACCTTATCCCTACTCATCCTATAATCTTGAATACAATGTTAGAAATATATAAGCATGTAGTTCTGCACATATAGGTTTTTATATCCGTCAATTCTTCATAAATGCGTGTGCGTTCAGCAGGTATATATTTTGCAGACCAACAAATCAGCTTACCACATATGCAAACTAAAGGATGTCTTCATTAGTTATTATTCATGCAAAACACAATAGCATATGGAAAAAAATTTTGGAACAAGAGGGACATTTGCATCAATTTTCTTACTCAGAGAGAAGAATACAAGCTCAAATTAAAAAAGGAAAGAAATTTCTAGAGAATGATAGAAGAATTTTCCAATGCAACAGAAGAAAAAGGAAAAAGAAAAAAAGAAAAGAATTATACCTTTTTGGGCAACTCCATCATTTGCAGTGTCATCTTTAGAAAACTGCACAAGGTGATCATTTATATTTATGTAGACAGCATCCTTATCATAGAGGAGATCCCCTAACCCAGACATAGGAGCATAAAACAATTTCTCCTTGTCACGTAATCCTTTTTTCTTGGCTGCTGACGGAAGGGGACAAGGATCAGCTAAAGCAGTAACGCCAGCCAAACTGAAGTCACCCACACCAGCAATATGTACCTGGTCACAAACATAGTCAATATTAAACCATGTTAAATAAAACAACTTCTGTCCCTTCTTAGCCACATTCA
Source organism: Mitragyna speciosa (assembly GCA_024721245.1). Classification (NCBI taxonomy): domain Eukaryota; kingdom Viridiplantae; phylum Streptophyta; class Magnoliopsida; order Gentianales; family Rubiaceae; genus Mitragyna; species Mitragyna speciosa. Next base: position 9,645,440 of record CM045571.1, read on the forward strand.
CTATTAGAATTTTGCCAAAAAATGAAACGTTAAAGACCATCAAATGTCAAATTCTATAAAATGCCCTTCAAAATAATTGCAAAATTTAAAGGACTTTTAATTTCCAGTATCTTTAAATGAAGGCAACTTTTGTGTCCTGACAAATGTAAAAATATGAGGGTCACTTAGGGTATTTTGACAAAAGAAAAATATAGATATAACAAATTAACTCATCTCATACCATGTGTCTTGTTTACATTTTGAGCAAATTGAAAACGAGCATTGGCAGATAAACAACCAAGGCATCAAACCTTATGATAAGTAAAATACCAATCTAAATTGCAATTGCTAGCACAGAAAGGCCAAGAAGTATATAAAATAGAAAGTAACGAAAAGCAGAAGTTATAATAATTTTTCTTGATAACTTGAATGACATTTATTCTAACTTTGACCGATTATTGTAATAAATAATTGAACTAAAACTTCTATGAAGCATAAAACCATCTTCTTCATTGGTGTACAATTTCTCTATTGCCTTTAAGAAGGCATTTTAGGTGACAAATATCATAGCTGTTCTAATAATTACTTTTTTCTACCCTTCCTATCCCAGCTCCGAGAAAAACCAAACATCACATAAATAAAATAGGTTGTCCAAAGCTCCCAGAGTCAACAAAAACGAGTGCCCAAGAAGGTCAGTGCTCTTCATTTTTTTATCAAGTACCAGAAAAGATTTCCCAAGTGTTGTTACCAGCTAATATTGCAATCCTCTTGTAGATAGGAGTTAGGACCACTTCTAATTGCCAAAAAATAATGAAATTCTCCCACCAGAATACACATATCATTCTCCATGTCAGAAGCCAATTTGTGAGATCCCAGAGATATGTGGACTTTACCATTATTATGAGTCACGTGCCATTTTTTGTCAAATGGATTAAACTGCATTTACCCAACAAAAATTCAGGATTGCAGTGAAATCCACCAGTCCACGATAATGCAACTGAACAGAATGCAGAATCCGAGGCACAAGTATCAAGGCCAATTATTGTATATCTCATTTAATATGAAGCACCAAGACATATTCCTTGACGAGATCAGCAATAAAATATAGTAACTAAAAATTTATCTGAATGAACCCATGCTCGTAAAATATATCAGTTATCCAACAACAATTATCCAATATCCGTTATTCAGTATTAATAGAAAACACATTTCCATCTTACTATCTAACATCAAGGGCAGGGGAGAAACCAAAGCTACAAAATTTTAACTATGTACCTTGGTTCCTTTCTTCAAATTACAGCCGCGCAAATAGCCATACAAGGTGACATTTCTGTCACACTTGTTATTCATCTCCACCTTTTCTGGAGCAGTAACATCTTCAAATCTATCTACCAAGACATAGGGATGAGAAAGTCGCCAAGACAATGGTGGAAACTTCATAACAGAAATAAATCGTGCAAGGTTGTGAATCTCCCGCTTGGAATACCTGTGATCAGAAACGGCAATGGCAAAAGAAGATATTCAGTAAATAGATCCAATCATGATCTTGTATACATGAAGAGATTTTTAACCCTCATCCTAAGAGATCATACAAGACCCTCCCTCAATTTCAGTGACTCTCAGACAAGAAAAATACAAATATGGAGGCAGGCACTTACTTCCCATGAATAAGACCAGATAAATAAAATAGCTTAGCTCCATCATATATCTCAGTCCAGAATCGATGCTTGAGTCGTTGCTTTGTTTTCTTAAGTTTCTTTACATCCTTGAATTTGTCCAAGTGCGTGAGAACACCCATGACTTTAGGGAACCCATGATTTTGCAATATATTAAGGAATTCAAATGTTTCCTACATCCAAAAAAGGATATCAAATATCATTACTACATAATCAAGATTTAGCAAAGGTTTGTAACAAGAGCTTCCCAACTTTAAATAGCAAAAGTAAATTTATTAACAGCGGGAGACATGTAATTATGAAGATACATGCATATGTAGAAATCAAATGCATCTTTCTTAGCCTATCACATGAAAAATGAAGTGATCCCGAATAATACAAAACTAATTATCTCGACAAGAATGATAGGTTAGCTCACCATTTCAAACCCATAGCTTCCATCAATGAGCAGCAATGCTAGATCCGCAATCTTTGCAGCATCAATCATGCTATTAATATCATTAGGACATTCCACAAACTGCAGTCGTCTTTGCTTACCTATATCACCAGTAATCATAAGAGCACACAGATCACTTAACAAACTACAATGAAAGGAGAACAACACCAGCGACTATAGACATCTAAGTTAGCAACAGTAAGGGCTTCCTTGTCCATGATTATAATGGATGAAAAGAAGAAGCAAAACATGTTTTTGACAGTCATTTTTCTGAAATTCTCTTACAAAAGGGGAATTAAACCCAGCAATTGAACTCATAATCTCATTCCTTTCTATTTTTTGCACCAAAATCCAACATAGTTTAACAAAACAAAATTTTTACTGTTCCCATTACTTCACTTCTGTTCTCCAAATATGTTATTAGCCTAATCGATCAAGTCTCAACTCACCTATAGCGAAGCAACTAAAGCTAGTTTTTTAAGTTTTTAGTTACAAATTATCCTCTCAACTCACTGAAAACCAGTTACATGTATTCAACTTTGTGACAATTTTCTAAACCAACTCAACAAGGAACAAACAGCTAGGAAGGGAAAAGGCATGTTAGCCAAAAAAATTTATAATTTTCCTCTTAAATGGCCCTACCACCCGTCAAAGCTCATAGCCCCTTGTTTGAAAGAATAAGAAAAACATATATATACACTGAACCTGACACAATGGTAATTGGCCCTCGAACTTCAGGCAAATTCTGCTTGATGTAATGCTTCACTAGTGACTTAATCACCAGTGACTTTCCAACCTACATACACACAAATAAAAGTACATGAACATCTCAGCTCCCAAAAGAACCCCACGCGTTAAAAAAAAAAAAAGAAAAAAGAAAAAAAAGCCAATTTCAACAAAAAATAGCAATAAGCAAAACGACAACTTCCCAGCCTCCGGATCAAAGCAAATTATTGAATACAAAGCGTACCCAACAAACGCAAATTGTCAACTAAGAACAATCCCAGAATTCATAAATCCAGTAAATAACAAAATCTAGATATCAACAACAGTACACGGGAAAAAACGTGTAATCCACCAAACATTACATTCCCAAAATTGCACCTTGCCCACCTAATAAAATCAATCAAAACAAGCAGTTAAAAAAAAAAGAGAGAGAAAAAACAGCAGGTGATGTATGACCTTAGGGGGTCCCTGTACAACAACAACAAAGGGAGCTGGCTCCCCGGTAGACCGGTCAATCACCGGCACATGAAGCCTCTTCTGCTCCTTTTCCGTCGTCCTCGCTTGCAGCCTCTTAGCTTTCACAGTTGAATTAAACGCAAATGCCTAACACCCACATACGATTAAGCTTCCGTTAATCCCAAAAATACCAAGAGACGCTTTTCCAATTCACCTACTTGTAATCCGGAAAAAGAAAACAAAGACTACCTTGGGATTATGCTGGCGCTGATTTTGTTTATTATCATCGGAACCCCCGCCGCCGCCGGCATTGGGGCGGCTCTTCTTATTGGTCTTGGACTTCTTCTTGGCAGAGGAGGGGCCGGTCTGGCGAGAGCGATGGGACTTGTGGGCCTGCTGTTGAGTTCCGCTATCGATCGCCATGGTTAGGGTAAATTTTGGTGTTCTTGGCCCTAATGTTGGTGACTATGATGGAGTAGCAGCTTAGATAGGGGTTTAGGGAAGGGGGTTTTGGAAGACGTAATGGGCGGTCGGTTGATGCGACGTCGTCTGATAGGTTCGACTTAATTCCATTTTCACCCTAAAAAGTAACTTAGTCTTAGTCCATCCATAAAACTAAAAAAAAAAATCAATTCACCCTCCAAACAATAAAAGATTGGCAAGTCCATTAGACAGTCCAACATTTCCACTTAAACAATAATAGTGCATGAACTTTAATTTAAGCAAATTTGGTCTTCCAACTTTTTCTTTTTTTTGGCCAATTTGTACTTCCACGGTAAATAAAAAGTTTAAATTTTAGAATAATCCTGAAGTGGAAGACAAAGGGTATTAGAGGATGCTATAACGGAGTTGTAATTTAGTGTTTCATTTTTCTTCCCAATTTCTTTCTATATCTCAATGCAATTTCTTTGAACAACTTCGAAGCTTTCCTCTGTTGGGAACCGTAATAATTTGGGAATTTGAATTCCATTTGCCCATTGTCCAAAGTGAATGGCTATTTAGTTTTTTGTATTTCCAGTGGCATAATCGTGGACAGATCAACTTGACAATTTTAACTTGGGATGAGCTGTCAATCAAGCTTTATGAGCCAGGGTTTAATATGCTCAGACTTTAACTTATATAATTAATAGGGTTACGAGTTTCAAGTTTGTAAATATGATACTCATACTTAGTTTACAAAACATTCCAGTTGTGAGGCAAGATTCATGAGCCTATAAGATTAAAACTATTGAGATACTCTTAAAATCCAATACTCTCGCAGAAATGATGAGTAAAGACAAATTAATTGACAAACCAATACTACTATAAACTATTCATTCCAAAGTTCAAAACAAGAAGAAAAAGAGTTGGCCAAAACAACGAAAAAGAAAGCATAACTATACAATGTGAAAACATCTCATGCACACAGAAATAAAAAAGAAGCTAGTAGGCCGTGAGTTTATGGGTGAGAAAGAAAAATTAGGGATGGGATTAGGGTTTGCTATATGAATAATTGAACATACACAGACACAGACACACATACACACACACACATATATATATATATATATATATATTTCATTTTTGAACCGGGCCTATAACGGGATTGAGCCTTTTGAGGATTGAGCTTAACTCGAAAGTGCTTCAGGCCTAATATTTGGGTCCGAACTCAAATCGGCTCGATGAAAAGTAAGGCTTATTGAGCCTTTTTTTTTTTTTTTGTCGAACTCAAGTTGACCCAGCCCTATCGACAATCTTACATGGGTGACCAAATTGGACAAAATAAAGTCCAAGAACTATTACCCCATTAGTAAAATAGTTGAAGACCATCCAAGATATTTGCCCTAAAAGATTTTCATTTACAGCTTTAAAGGAAATCTCCAACAATAGCGAGGTAAGGTTGTAAACAGATCCGGAGCCCTGCAAGTTGAGTCCCGTCTAGTTCGGACCAGTTAAAGCAAGTGTAACTGTCCAGCATTTTTGTGTAACTATCTACAGTTTTGGTGTAACTATCCAGCATTGTGGTATAACTACTTTCATATCAAACTACGTCATTTTTTATACTCTTTTTTGGCCTGTTGGTTACATCTCATCTGTCCATTTTTGGCACTTTTAATTTGAACCATGAACTAGTCCCAACTGGAACTTGCGAGGCCCTTTCTCCATTGTAAACTTATTTTAGTAACTTCACCAACCTTCGGCATAAAAAAAATATAGCTTTCAACATCTACAACTATGCTTTGTGTGCTTTTTCTCTTTTTATTCGTGTGAGGTATTGTACATCAAAGGATGGTGAGTTATGAGCGGAAGTATGGTGAGGTGAGAGAATTAAGTTGAGCGAAAATTGAGTGAAAATTGACAGATTTGATTTGAAAATTTATCCAGTTGAATAACTTGTACCAGTTTGACTAAAAATTTATAAAAAATTAAAAATATATAAACACTTCTAAAAAATACCAACTTTTAGGGAAAATTAAACATCACACAAATATATCATCAAAAAAAATTTTGGAAAATTTTCTTATAAGGGTAGTGAAGCTTGATAATGAATAAAAAGGGTGAAACTTTCACATAATTCCTTTAAGGGGCGTTATTAGTAGAAACATACAACTTGCACTTGTACCTCTGGTAGTTTTATTTCATCAGGAAGTTTAGCAAAAAGAATAACAAATAAGTCAAACCCATAACAACATGTAAAATTTGGAGTTAATTTACAATTTTTGTGTCTCACAAAAGAGGATCTCAATGGGAAATATTCCAAGTTCATGCCACTTCTAAACTACTATGGATTAATTTTTTTCTTTATTTATTGTTTTGGTTTGTTCCTTATAGCAACTACATCTTTGCTCTATTTGTCACCGATTAAATCGTGGCTGAAACCATAGAAGACACATATCTAGTGATTAATCCCTCATTCGAAAGCTTATTATACTAGAGAATGGTTGGAACGGTTGTTAATGAAAAATGTCCCATGAGGTTCTAGTCACTAGAACAAGTTTGAATATGCCTATTCTAGATGGCATGACATAAGTTTGGATCCCCGTCAATGTACTAGTCATCAACAACAGTATATGAGTTCTATCCTTTGTGAAAACATGCTTAGAACTAGTTTCTCATAATTTATTATTTGTAGGCGATAATGTCTCTTCAAATCCTCTATCTCGAACACTAGTCTATTCCTTTTGTCCCACTCCTATTAGGGGTGGGCAAAAATAACCGAAAAACTGAAAAATCGCAATAACCGGTCCATTCCGAATCGAAAAATGAGGGTAATCGAACCGAATTTTGAACACGGTGAGGTTAACCGAACCTCATTTGTAAAAGCGGTTCCGGTTCCTGATATCAATTTTCAAAAATCGCGGTTAACCGAACCGATCCATATATACGTCTTAAAGGCTAATATTTGTAATGTTATAGAGGAATTGAGGAGTATTAATTCATTTCATTTTCAAGTTTAAGATTATTTTAAAACTTGAATATCGTATTTAATTTTTCTTTCAATTTAATTTCTTGATGCTAACTAAAAAATTATTTTCATATAATTGAAATACATAAATTTTTTACTCTTAAAAAGAGCAATCTTTTTTAACATTTTTTACTTTTAAAAAGAGTGGATGCAAGAGTTTCAATTGTAATCTTATTGCTTGTTTTTTAAAGTAATTGAAATTGTATAAGCATTTTTTTAATTTGAGCAAAGGTTTATGTTATAATATTTTGATCTATTTTGTCAAATTAACTTAAACTATATGGTTCCGGTTACCCGCGGTACCCGACCCTCTTTAACCGGGTAACCGATAAGCGGTTAACTGATTAATGAGGGTCATATACGGTTTATAAATTAGGCGAACCGGTACAAGCAGTTTCGGTTAGAATATTAGGTGTGTGGACCGGTTAACCGGTCCATGCCCACCCCTAACTCCTATACAGTTTGTAGTTTTACAAGAGGGGATAGAGGGAACAAAGGAATTTCTAGATAAAGAATTTGAAATCCGATAATATTAGGGGAATTGGTCGAAATTGGGCTCGACTAGATTAGTGGACTGGGCTTGATTGATTAAGTCAATTGTAATAACAAAAATATGAGAAACACGAGCGGGATTATCCCCCGAAATGCTTCCGATACCTAAGTTGGTATCTATTCGAGGTAGATAATCAAATGGAAGAGATTAGGAGGTTTTAATGCTTAAAAAGGCCGCGAACTTATTTGAGAATAAAGGGATATTTATAACAAGTAGAAAGAGAAAATTGAATCTTGGTGTTGATACCCCTAATCTAATACTTTGGGGTTAATACCCCTACCTTGACACCATAGGGTGGCTATTGCGAGTGTAGACCGATGTATGTAGGAATAGGCCTGATACTTGTAAGTGTCTAGACTATGCCATGTCTTGTCATGTTTGATGAAGTTACTCAAGCAATGCCTGTTATGTTGTGTCCATGCATGTCAGGTCGACCTTGAGATGTCCCTTCGGTAGTTTTTAGCTTTGTAGCCCCAAACCCAACTTTATCGACCAAAGGTCTCCCGAATTGATATAAGAGAGAGGTCGAGGTGGCTTTTTTATCATTGAGTCTTTTTGCTCGACATAAAGTCAAGAGTAAAGTGGTATTTCGACTGGTGTCATAAGAAGGCCAGTTAAAAATACAACTCAGATATCTCGTGCCCTAGGTGATCCAGGGTCTAAATAATCATGGGTCTAATGTAATCTAGACCCAAAACAACAATATAAGATTGGGCTTAAACAGTCATGGGCCCCATTTAAAATAAACCCAACATGATATAAGGCTGGACTGTATGGATCTGTTCTCCACATTAAGGATGAAAATTGTTCTGATTTCAGATACGTTTTGTCTATCAATCTTATGTTATATTGTAAGCATTTTAGAATTCAGGTTTTATTCTTTTAACGCAAAACTGGAAATGCACCGCATATGTGCGCCGCATATTGCAGGGAAGAAAAGAAAACGTGCGCATGCAAAATGTATTTATACCATTGGGAGAATTGTTAGTCAATTGAAAATTTGTAAATTTAGGAGAAAATTTTGAACAAAAAAAATATATTTTTGAGTAAATGCATCACAAGAGAGAACAAATTTGTTGCTGACTTTTCTTTTTCAATATTTCCTCACACTAAAAAATAATGAGTCTCAAGTATATAAATTTATTTGCAAGAGTGTAAATTCATTTCATGATGGCTCAAATAATGTTTGAACACTTAAACCATTCCATAACTTCTATTAGGGGTGTATTTGATCTTGTTTTTCTTTCTATGGTTCTATCAAAGAATTTATTTGATTATACCATTTTATGTGTAAGTTATGTCGATAAGTGAATGGGAACTAGGTACCCTTAGAATTTGGTACAATTTTAACTTGTATAGCAAAAGAAGGGAAACAAAAAATCATTAAGCAATAGATGATTTGATTTTCTTTCCGTTAGCTGTCAGTCGAACAAAATAAAAAAAAATCATTCTACCCACCTTTATTTCCTCCCTTTCCCAATTCTTCCCATGCAAATCATAAATCTGTGCACTATCACCATAGAGAGAATATAGTTCTTTAACAAAATTTTTTTTAACCATCAAATTACAGTTATACCATTAACTGCTAATATTACTTAATATATTTTCAATGTGAAAAATTTTACAGGAAACAAAATTGTAGATTAATCATTTTACCTTCAAATAACTAGTGCATTATGTTACAAGCACACACACCCCCCAGTATCAAAACCATTTTAATTGAGAATAACGAAGCTACCATTGACTTGTATCACTATGTCAACATGTTGTGACTCAGTTGACAAAAGTTTGGAGGAAGTACTGAAATCCGAATGTTATCTTCAGCCAAAATATCGCTAGTAGGCAATTTATAAAAATCACCGTAAGCCATTAAAAATGTACATGTGACATGTACTGACTTTGGAATTGATAAAGTAATGAATAGAGGATCGAGCAGTTAGAGATCTATGACTTCATTGAGGTCGGAGGTTTGAATTCCACTAACACCGAATTCCTTTTCTCCCATGTAATAATGTAGGTTTAATTAAAAAAAATTAATCGGGTGAGCTAACCTCCTTTTAAACTTTTTTCTATAAAAAAAAAAGAAAGGGAGAAAATTGTATAGTGCGTCCAAAGCTTATGGAAGCACGACAATTTGGTTTCTTGAGAATCTGAAGGCAAAACGCTTTAAGAGTCTAACAAATTAACAAATGATAGATGCTAAGAAAATCAATTTATATAGAAACAACTTATTTTCAATTTTTTTAAATTTAATTTTTATAAAAATCAGAAACTATTGAGAACAAGCCTATAATTATTTCTTTTGGTGTCGATTCTTGCCATTTTTATTGCCAAATGATATGACTACCATGCCTATTAGGTTTGACCAAAATAAAAAATTACTTGGTGTCGATTCTTTGTTTTCTTGGATATATCTATTCATTTGGATGATTATTTTTAAAACCTTTTTTTGGAAAATATTACTTTAGCAAATTTATATATATTTTTAATAAATGGGTATGTTGATAAAAAATCGATAGAAAACCTTATTTAAGTTTTTAAAAAAATATGTTTCTAAAGGAAAAAGTCAAACAAATTAGACTTTTAATGCTATTTTTAGAAGTCATACTTAGTACTGATTCCTAATTTTCTTTTTTTGCCAAGTGTTCAATTTTGGACGACCAACATTACCACTTCCTTGTCGTATTTAGCATTGCTAAATCCTATAAATTACGCTACACATTGGCAAGAAGATATTAGCAAATCTAAAAATCAAAAAATTTCGAGTATACATATTCCGAACTAGCTATACATGGCTAAGCTAGTTTTCTTTGCCGTTCTTTTCCTCATTGCAACTTGTTAGTATCTTTTCTCTCTCTGACGAATTAAACTTTTTTCCACTATAACCACACGAATAATCTATCCATGACTAAACTCATTTAATTGACAAATAGAAATATGTTCTGCATCCATCTAACTTACATGCACCAAAAACCAACAAGCTACACCACCTACTAAATTAACACCACCGTGGCCTAAAAGAAAACCACTAAAAAATTCATACCTATTAGCAGCATACACACTGCACACCAACTCAGCAATTACCCATTTATATAAATTCCATGCATCAACCCTGCACATAGACATATAACAAATGGCATGCATGCATTTTTGACTTGGCATCCATGCAGCAAAAAACAATCTTGCACTCACCAAACTCTCATCTTACTTGTCAAATGCACACCGAAAACGCAAACTAAACAATATAAAAATCCTCCTGAGCACACTCGCGCTAGCCGCGAGAAGCACCTACTAGTCCTATAAATTACGCTACACCATTGGCAAGAAGATGTCAGCAAATCTAAAAATCAGAAAATTTCAAGTATACATATTCTAAACTAGCTATACATGGCTAAGCTAGCTTTCTTTGCTTTTTTTTTCCTCATTGCAATTTGTTAGTATCTTTTCTCGCTCCTTGCATAGCATTCAATTTTCCTTTTTGTTGAAATGTTAGACTATTTCATTCCAAATTAAGGTTCAAGTAGTCCAACCAATCATGCATTATTATTATTATTATTTTTTACACAATGCAGTATGCAAAGTCTTACACGTTAGAGCATAATTTATATAATTTTGTGAATGCTAAACTTATTTTTAGTTTATCATCAATAAGTTATACAAAATTCTAAACTAAATTATATTTGATATTTTGCGTTAAAGAAAAGAAAAAAAAAGATAGTTTCATCATTGTTGTCCTTGCTTTTGCAGTTGTACCCGTAATGAATTATAATGTTATTAAAATGTAGATATTTGTCATTGATTGATCTTTTGTCAAAAAATGAGCAAAATAAAATTTCATTCTCCAACGTTTTTCATACCTAAATAACTTTTAAAATTTTATATTATCATTTTCATGGTTATTTATCAATCATTTTTGCTTTATTAATGTTTTGACGTACTCAAAATTTGATTGAATTCAATATACAATACCATGTGACTTGGTTGTGTAAGTTTCACTTCTCTCTCTCTCTCTCTCTCTCTCTCTCTCTCTCTCTCTCTCTCTCTCTCTCTCTCTCTCTCTCGCTCTTTGCATTTGTAATTCATTTTCTTTTCTTGGTGCATATGTGTGCGTGTGTATTAGAATTTAAAGCATGTTTAAATTAGTGATTTTTTTGTGTAAATTGCAAATCTAGACTAATATCTTTGAGAAATATACCTCAAAGATCCCAGATCCGGACCTTAAAATAGTAATTATACATAATGACAAATAAATTTTCATACATACCAAAAGACAAAATAAGTTCAACTTTTTTTTTATTTTTCCCTCCTTCAAATGAGAAATTAACATCAATTAATTAATTTACTATTATAATTTTTGCAGTTTCATTAGTTCCTGAGGCTGCAGGATCGTTAATTGAAATAACCACAAGAACTCGTGGGATCACAACGATGTTACCGGATCAAAACGGTGATGGAGATATTGAATGCCTCGGCTTCTGCATGTTTCGTCCCATGAGCTGCCAAAGTGGTTGCGGGTGTTTGTATCCTATGGGAATCTGTACTGGTGCATGTTGCAAGTAAAATTATTACCATATTGGTTTCTCTGAATGAAGCGAGTTGCACCTTTGATTTAATGTGATGTATTGTTTCTTGGAAAAAAAATAAATGTGTGTTGTAGTGGAATAATGTCAACGTTCCTAACGTTGTTTGTGATTTGCACTAATATGTTTCCACATAAAGTCATGTCATGACCTAAATTCTAGTATAAAGTTAGTGTGCCTTACTATCTCTTCTTTCAAAATGTGATTTGAGTTTTTGGCTATTTTTTATTGAATTAGAAGATGTTTGTGAATTTTCAAACAAGCAAAAAAAAAAAAATCATGCAACAATGGATTTATTAGACTTCCAAAGAGGAGATTGTCTATTTAATTTATATGATGAATATTTCTGTTTCTTAATTTGTGCATAATTAAAAGGAAAATTTGTCAAATTGGTTCCTCACATTATCACAAAAAACTTTTTTAGTCGCTAACATTTAAAATCAGCCAAATCAGTCACTAACATATCAATATTCTACTCCAATTGGTTCCAGTGACCATTTTTGCTAAGTTTCTCGGCAATATGAAGGGCAAAATTGGGAACTCACCTATTTCCCTCTCTTCATAACGTTTAATTTGCCAACTTTTCCTCATTTTTACCCAATTTAAAACCCTAAATTGAAAATCTTCAAATATGCAATTCTCAATTGATTGAGAAGAACTGGTGAATGATCATCCATATAATTTCACAAGGATGTCAGACAAAGACGGTACATGGAGTTTCATTTCTGATTATGGTTAGTTTTCCTCTTATACTAGTTTGATAAATACATATATTTTTATGTAAAATCTGTTTAAATAGAGTATAATGATCCTTGTAATGTTATTTAAATCTTGTTTAAGAGATGTTTTTGACTTCCTATGTATGATAATAGCATGCTTGATGGTCTAAGTTTTCATCATTTGCATGAAGAACTGTTCTTGATTTTTTTTAATGATCATCAAAGTAATTTACGTAATGACGAATGACAGAAAATACTAACATGCATTTTTCACTTTGCATACACTTCAGAGAGGAGCTTATGGATTCACACAGTAAAAGACTCTTTAGGAGGATCAGTTGTTACAGTTGATAGTTATGATTCCGAAAGATGGTCATTGTGTGAATTGGATAAAACAGCACAAAAACTTGGATATGAACCATGTGCCGTAGGGTACTACTACTTGGTACCTGGTAGGAACTTGGTTAATGGGTTGATATACATGTTACAAGAGCATGATGTAGGTGACTTGGCTAAATTTGGGATGAGATATAGGATAATTGATGTATTTTTATCCATAGAAAGATATACACTATAACTAGTGATGAGTGTAAAATTAGAGTTCTACACAATTTGATGTTGCTTTTGATGAAAAGGAAAGAAGGAATGAAGCTGCTCAAGATGAGATACATGTTAATGAAGATGAGATTCATGTTGAGGACAACAATGATGGCTTCGGGGACATCAATATAGGAGGAAGAACTTCTCCAAAAAAAGCCTCACCTACAAAAAGAGTTAAATCAATGTGGGAGGAAGAACTTCTCCAGAAAGAGCCTCATCTACAAAAAGAGTTAAACTTCAACCAAGAAGGCAGCATGTGAACCATGAAACTGGTGCTAATGAAGTTGGTCTTACTGCTGAAAATAAAGCAAATTAAATTGATTTTGAAACTATCTCTCAAACTCAGGAACAAGAAAGTATATTGGGGACTAGTGAAACTACTAGAGTTGGATTTGATTATGAAATTGGTACAGATAAGTGTGCAGAAGATAACCAAAACAGAAGTGAAATTGGTGCAGAAAAAAATGCAAAAGATGACTAAAACAGTGCAGAAGATGACCAAAATAGAACTAAAATTCGTTTTGATAAGAGTGCAGAAAGTGATGAAAGCAAAACTGAAATTGATTATGATGAGAGTGCAGAAGGTGATGAAAATAAAGATGAAATTTTTTGTCATGCTCAACAAAGATAGAATCATGAAAGGCAAGAAAGAAGAGCTTCAACTAAAAGAAGAAAGAAGCCTAGTAGAGCATCTTCTGTCAAGAACAACACATATCAGATTATGGAAGAAGGACAATCAAGTGAAGCCGAGAGTATCTATGATAATGAATATGATATGGGTGATGAAGAAGATATAATAAATTCCATCTACGGAATACTTGTAGAATGGTTTAGTGTGACTAAACAATTCAAGGCAGCAAATAAAGGTAAAGAAAAAGTAAGTGTCCAGCATGTTGACAATGAAGAAGAAAATAAGTGTAGCATAGAAGAGTCAGAAAATTCATCACGTGGTGAACTGCACAGCAATGCTGGTTCTGAAGATGAACAAGTGAGCAAAAAAAAGGTAATAGAAGGTTTAGGGTATTCAATTTAGCAACTGAGATAGATGACCCACAGTTTGAACTTGGTTTGTTATTTACGTGTAAAAATGACTTCGTAAATGCTACAAAATCTCATGGAGTGAAGTGGGGAAGAAAAATCAGGTTTAAGAAAAAAAGATTCAAGAAGGTGCAAAGTTATATGCAAAGGAAAGAGATGTTAATGAAATATATATTGCTCAGTGCAGAGTGATAAAATCACATTCCAAATTAAAAATATGCTACTCAAGCACGCAGGTGGGAGGACAACATACCATGGCCTCACAAGTGTTTTGTATTTAGCCAACAAGTATTGGAAGACTTTAGACTTAACCAAAATGTCAATGTAGGGGAGTTTATGACAAAAGTCCATAAGGAATTAGGAGTATCAATCAACCTCAACATATCATACAAAGTCAAAGCAAAAGCAAAGGAGTTGACACATGGAGACTTTATTTCACAATATGGCAAGCTTTGGAGCTATTGTGAAGAACTTGAAAAGACAAATCCCGATTTTCATGTTTTTATGACTACAACTGAAAATGATAATGGTGATGATGAGTTTCAAAGATTTTATGTTTGCCTAGATAGTTGTAGGAAGGGTTTTCTTCAAGGTTGTAGACATATTATAGGCTTAAATGGCTGTCACTTAAGAGGATACCACAAAGGAGTTCTTCTAATAGAGGTTAGAATTGATTTAAATGACCAGCTCTTTCCAATAGTATATGCGGTTACTGAGACTGAAAATAAGAGTACATGAAAATGGTTTGTATAAGAATTGAATGAGGACATTGGAATCACAAATGAAAGCCAGTAGATATTCATAACTGATAAGCAAAAGGTAATTTACTAGTTGCTATTTATGTGCTGCTATTTCAATTTACTGATTTAGATATTTCAAATTTACTGATTTGGAATATTTCTTTTTTGAGATTGATACAGGGATTAGTTCATGCAATAACTGAGTTGCTGTCAGGTGTTGAGCATCGTATGTGTGTGAGACACATATATAACAACTTCAAGAAACAACATTCCTGGCCTTTGCCCTCAAGGAAAGAATATGGACAAGCAGCAAAGGCATCTTATCCCAACAAATTTGCTTTGCTAATGGAGTCACTCAAAGAGTTTGATGAAAATGCTTACAAGTAGTTGTTGAATCATACTTATCCAAAGGAATGGACAAGATCACATTTTAGAACAACCTCCTAAATCTGACATCTTGTTGAATAATCTTTGTGAGAGTTTTAACTTCAACTATTCTAGATGCTAGACAGAGGCCAATTCTTGACATATTGAAACCATTAGATTTTACTTAATGGTTAGAATGGAGAAAAAGAGAGAATGGATAAAGAACTAAAGTGGAAAAATCTGTCCTAAAATTCTGAAAAAGCTGGAGCAAAACAAGATTGCTACCAATGACTGCATTGCAAGCCACTTTAAGGAATGGAAATATGAGGTTAGGTGCATATATGGTGAGAGATATATAGCTTGACTTGATTTCTAGGATCCTATATCTGCAGAAAGTGGGATATAAATGAAATTCTATGTGTTCATGTCATTGCTGCAATTTGTGTAACTGGAGAAGAAGTTGAGAAGTTTATGCATGAGTACTACTCCAAAGAGTCTTATGAGAGGGCATATGAACCCATGATAAGTCCAATGAATAGTGCTGAAATGTGAAAAAATGTTGGTAAGCCATTGCTACCTCCTGAGAATGTAAAGCTTCCTGGTAGACCAAAAAAGGTTAGAAGAAGAGAGTCAGATGAACCACCAGCCAGTAAGAAGAAACTAAATCAAAATCAAAGCTGTCTAGAGTGGGCTAGATATTGTACAAGTGTCGAAAGTGTAACCTTACTGGCCACAATAGTAGAAAGTGCCCACTAAATTCAACTACACCTTCTAATGATAATAGAGACATTGGAAGAACTGCAGCATCTGTTGAAAATGCTTCCCAAGCAAGTGTTTCGCATGGGATTGGAAGAGCTATCGCTTCTGTTCCTGAGGCAAATACTCATAAATCTTATGATGTTATGACAGATGCACCGTTGCAAAATCAACAATGCACATCTACTGCTGCTCCAAGTATTCTAGTAAGCATCTCATATAACTTTAACTTTCACATTTTTGCTTTCTATTTTATAACATCTTTTCATTAAATTTGTCAAGGTTGAAAAGATTGGGAAGTATAGGTGTAGTATTTGTCGCCAATATGGTCATAATAGAGGCAGGTGCACATCTGCTTTTGTAGAACTTTATCAAGCTCCAGCACATGACTTGCCATATGTCTTGGTATAACATTCAATACTTGTATATACAACTATTTTGACTAGTAAAATGGCTTTAGTTGGGACTGTTTTTAACATTTTTTTTGAGTTGCAATGTACTGTAATTAAATCTGAAATTTTTGTTGTAGATGGAAAAGAACAAGGGGAAATGAAGACTGAAGCTTTGCAAATTTTTTGTTGACTTAATGAAGATGAAACAATCATAGTTAGAATCGTATCTAGCATTTTTTGTAAACTGCAATGTATTGCAGTCCCTACATCATCAAATTGTTGTTGCATCGACTGTTGTGAATATACTGTAGATCCTAACTAGAAATTTTTGTTGCAATATATTGCTATTAATATACTGCAATAAAGATAGTAAAATTTTTGTTGCAATGTATTGTTGTGAACTCCAAGTTTAGCAACTTCTTTTGATCAATATCAATGTTAAAGACATGTTTATTTAGTGCTTTTATTAGTTTATGGATTTGTCCAATAATATTTTTTTTGTCATGAATCATTTGAGTGTTAGGGACAAAAAATGTCTTTTCATGCCAATGTGAAGAATCAAATTGGCAGATTAAATGTTTTCAAGAGCAAAAACTGATTATGTTCTCAATTTTGCCCCTGATATTGCTGGAAAAATAAGCAAAAATGGTTACCAGGACCAATTAGATTAGAATTTTGATATGTTAGAGACTGATTTGGTTGATTTTAAATGTCAGAGACTAAAAAAGTTTTTTATAATAATGTGAGAGATTAATTTGACAAATTTTTCTAATTAAAAATGACAATGGAAAATATCCAACAGACAACCACCTCATCTCGGTAGGTCGCAAATATAGTGGCAAAAATACCAAATTTATTTTGAAATTGGTTGGGTTGTATCGTTCAACCCTATCTACATTTCCAAGTTCTCAGTTGGTCTTCTCTAAGCTGGGTCCAAATGTCTTGTGCCAAGGACAATGTTTACAATTGACAAAATTATCTAATTAATCAGATATCGTTATTATTAATGTAAATAGTATAATTAGATACCTATCATATTAGTTGGTTACCATTAGTTGTCATACTTGTAATTATCACAAACCTATATATAAATACCTAACCTTGTACTTCAAATCATAGTTAAATATATAAAATTTATTCTTTCATAAATTCTATTGTGGTATCAGAGCTCGGCTTCACCAAAAAACTTTTACCAATATACGTTAGTATACATCAAAATTTATTCAGCATCATCTATCTTGTTTTCAATTGTCCTTGATTGACGACTTTTTCTAAAATTTGAAGCTATAACCATCAATTAATAGGCAAGATGATCATAACGCCATCAGAATGACTTCAATTGAAGCTCACACGTGTCTCCACCCATTGCCAAAATCGGCTATTTGTCAGCCATTGTTGCATGTGTGAACACGTGCCACATTCAACCAATACACATCGTTCACTTTAAGTACTATCATTATGTGTCTCCGTAGTTGCTGATATCACTACAGTCATCAGCCAAACGTAGCGTCCAATCAGTTGCCATTTCAGCACAGTGTGTTGCCACGTCATCGCCAGCTCAGTGCCATATTAGCAATAATCAGGAACGTTAGCGTGCTACGTCATCCTGCCACGTGTCATCATGTAAGAGCCAAAACAGTGCTAGCTTAGCGCCACGTCACCTATGTGTTGTGCCATGATAGGGACACATCATCTGCCATGACATCAACATGTGAGCTATTCCAGTTGCCAGGTCAGTTCTACCTCATCAACATGTCAGTGCCACGTTGCTAATTAGAACTAGAATGGTTCAACCAATCAGTGAAACTTTTGATTGGTTTGACCACTTTTTAACCAGTTCTCAACACAGTCAAATTGGTTCCCAAGGTTTCTTTGCGTGTTGCTTCAACTTTTTGCCTTGATTTTCTCAGTGTCATTCAACCTTTTATCTGTTGGACAACTTTGTGATCTTGATCTCGGACTATATTTTTCTAAAATTGTTGTGTAATATAAGATCTACAGATTGGCAAGTAGGTTGGAACAAGCCCTAAAGATTGTCATGTATTTGAGTTGATATCCTTACATCTTCCAACTTCCGTTAATGCAATTTCTCAAAGTAGTCATCTCATGTCATTACAATTGTGGCATGCTCGTCTTGGTCACGTATTAAGAAATTAGAATCTAGTTGTTTGTTAGACCTTGTTAAAAATGACTCTTTTGACTATATTTCTTGTCAATTCCGCAAAAAAAACATGCTTTACCTTTTAATTTAAGTGATTCAACTTCTTCTCATCCTTTTTGATATTATTTATTCTGACATTTAGTATCCATCTCTAACTTTTACTATTGAAGGATCCCCCTATTTCATTGTTTTTATTGATGAATATTCAAGATTTATCTGGAGTTATTTGATGAAATGTAGGTCAGAGTTTCTACAAATTTATCGTAAATTTCTTGCCATTTTGATAATACATAGTTTTCTCGTTCCATTAAAATATTACATTTTGATAATACTGTAAAATATTCAGATTTCTCATTTCTTGCCATTTTTCGAGAGAATGGTACTATTCTTCAAAAATCATGTCCAGGTACATCTCAACAGAATGGTGTTGCTGAATGAAAGTATCGTCACATCTTAGACACCACTCGAGCTCTTTACGCTCAACTAGTGTCCGTGAAACTTTTTGGGGGAAGCTGCACTTACAGTTGACAACAAATCTCCATATGAGCGTCGTTATGGTACACTTCTTGATTATCATACTAACTGAGTTTTTGGTTGTGCTTGTTTTATCTTGCTCCAACTTCCTGAACAAACTAAACTTGAGTCTCATTCTTGACTTTATTGCTTTTTTGGATATGACATTCAACACAAGATTTATCGTTGCTAATGATCCTATCGCAAAATGCCTTAGAGTCACCTGTTACATGACCTTTTGAGAAAATTAGTCTTTCTCTAGTGTATTGTCATTTTATGCGTCTTCCTATAGTTCTTCATGGTTCTTTGTTAATAATCATATTTGTGTATTCCAGATGAATCATCTTTTGATATAGGTACTGTCGACTCTTCTGGTGATCTTTCTTGGGCCTTTCTTGAACCTATTGATTAAATTCTATATTACTCTAGAGCAATCTTCTCCACAACCTGGATCTAATCCTTTGACTTCTCATCATTCAACGAGGATGATAATTACTCATTCTTTCTCAATGACTATTATTGTTATTCTACTCTTTTAACTTTGCATGAGCTTCGGTCTTTTTGCGAGACTCATTTTTATCTTCTCTGGCAAAAAATAGTGGATAAGGAATTGCAAGTTCTTATCAAAACTCAAAAATGGAATATGGTCGATCTTCCTCCTGAAAAGTTAGCGCTTGGGTACAAATGACTTTACATGATCAAAACTTACTTTGATGGCTCCGTTGGATGCTGTAAAACCTGATTAGTAGCAAAGGCTTCTACTAAGGAATAGGATCTTGATTTATGAAGAGACTTTTGCACTAGTAACTAGCATCACATCTATTCAATCCTTCCTTGCAATTGCTACTATTTGTCGCTAGGATCCTTTTCAGATGGATGCAATATTGCCTTTCTCAATGGAGATCTTGCTGGGAAAGTTTATATATATGTAGGCTCCTTATGATATAATCATCCACCAAATAAAGTTTTCGTCCTTATGATATAATCATCCACCAAATAAAGTTTTCGTCGTGGTAAAGCACTTTATTGCCTCAAACAATCACCTCGAGCTTTGGATTCAAAATTTAGCGGTACTTTGGTATAGGTTAGCTTTACAATAAGTTCGTATAATTCTACACTGTTCGTTAAACAATCTTTATTGAGTATAATTCTTTTTCTTACCTATGTGGATGGTATGATACGATAATCACTGGTGATGATGTTTCACGCATTCATAATTTTAAAGGATTTCTAAGTGCACAATTTGAAATGCTCTGAGATCCTTTCGATGACCTATGTTGTGTTGAAGGGATATCTATCTAATCTGATGATCGATTGCGTAAAGCCCGCGTGAGTTGCGATCATATCTATTCATTAAAAAGAATCAATTCAACAAATTTCTTATGTACCCATAGGTACGATATTGGATTTGAAGCAGATTTCGGATCAATCTATATTGATTAACTGCCTCCATTATGTTGTTGCTAGCAAATACCACTATTTTTGGTTGTGAATCTTCCAAATCATCCAGCAAGAGATCCAGACCCATTTTTTTCTGATCCTTCAAGTTTGTTGGTCTTGAGGTTTCTAAGTCCTCCATGGACTATCACTTGTCCCAAATGAGTATGCCTTAGACGTCCTTTCTAGTGCGGAATTGACAGATAATAAGATTGCTGCCACTCCATTTGAAACTAATGTTAAATTAAGTCCAAGTGAGATGAGGAACTTCTAGCTAATCTCGCTCGTTATCATCGACTAGTTTGGGGTTTATTGTACCTAATTGTTACTTGACCTAATATTACTCGTGCTGTGCACTTAATAAGTTAGTTCATGTTTGCTCCTCGTTCTACTCATTTTACTGCAATACAAAGAATTTTGCACTACGTGAAAGGAGCTATTGAGATACATACAAAACATATTGAGATAGATCATTTCGTTCGATACCATTTTCTATAACAACATTTCGTTCGATACCATTTTCTGCAACAGACTTTTTCTCTTGTCTCTATTTCTTTAGAAGATCAGATTTTCGATCTTTTAACAAAGACTCATTCACCAGGAGGCTTTCATGCTCATGTATCCTCAAGTTGATTTCTATTTTACCACCTTGAGTTGAGTGGGGAGGTTAATGTGAATAATGTAATTATGTACCTACCCATATTAGTTGGATAATTATCATATTAGTTAGTTACTACATTAGTTGTTTACCAGTTATCACATTTGTAATTGCCATAGGCCCATATATAAAGGCATAACCTTGTACTCGAAATCATAATTGAGTGTACAGAGGTATTCTTTTATATTCTTTATCAATTACGATGTTTTAAAATTAAAGTCTTATATATGACTTGGGTACTAATTTATGGTATTACTTTGCCATCCAAGAAAAGGTATAATATTGATACGAAATTTCATCCTAAAGCTGTTTCAATAATACCATAGAAGACATCAAATCAAGAATTGAGTTCATAATCGCCCGGGCTCGATTTTATCGCCCAAGAATGATTCCCTCTGATTTGTCTTTGAGCCATCAAATGGACAGTGCTTAAAAGATCTGCAAACGCATGTACATTTTCATACAAATTTTTTGTGACGGACACCTTACACAAGTATGTTCAACTGGTGAACAACAATTTGTTTACATCATTCGTGACGAGCCGATAAGGTAAACTCATCCATCCAAGATTTCATTTTTAAACTTTTCTTCTGAAGGGAACCGTGCAAAATTGTTGAGTAGAGAATTAAAAGTGAAAATTAAGGGCCTAGGGTCAACTTGCATTCCCTGAGATTAATTTACCTCTCCAACTGGAAAGTCTTGTCCTAAACTATGATAATACGACATTTGTGATACTCGAACTGAGGATCTCTGTGTATAATTCATGGTCCTTCAAACTTGAGTTGCACCCTAAAAAAACCAAATACTAATTAAATGGATAGCTGATATTGTAAATAGAAAATTGCAGTTTTTGGTACTAAATATTTAGAGTATCTACAATTTTAGTCCTTAAAGTTTAGACGAAAACGAATTTAGAACCAAATATTTCGATTTTAAGCATATTTAGTCATATTGAGGCAATTTTAGTTCTTAAAATTTGAATGAAAACAAATCTAGTATCAAATATTTTAATTTTTTAGTACATTTAGTCCAATTGTCCGGTTTTGTCAAAATCTTCACATGATACTACTTATAACCAAATTTTTAAAAAAGTAAAAAAATAAAAACACTTAATTGCCATAATTTGTAATTAAATGCACTAATTTGAGTAATTAGTCTTTACTCAAGAATAAATTAAAAAAATAGAAAAGCTAATAAACTTGAAAAAAGTTTAGATCTTTAGACAGGCAAACGGCTATTTTAATTTTCTTCTCTTTTCACTCCCATACACTCTCTCTCTTCGCTCTTCTAGGTAAACCCTATGACCATACTTTGAAGACAAAATTTTATTCTGCAATGTTTTTGAAAAATTCATTTAAAAATTGTTTGACTCTTTGTAATTATTATTCGAGACAAAGGAAATGAGATAGATAGCAAATCGAAGAGTGTATATATTTTTTAAAATTTGGTAATCGACATCTAAGTATCATGTGACTGGATTACAGAAAGATTTTGGCAAAATCAGTCAATAGAATTGAATGTACTGAAAAATTGAAACACTTGATATTTGCTTTTGTCTAAACTTTAGAGACTGAAAATACCTTAATAGAACTAAATGCACTACAAAATTGAATATTTGATGCTAGATTTGCTTCTATCAAAACTTTAAGGATTAAAACTACCGATGTTTCAAACATTAAATACCAAAACTACAATTTTCTCGTTTGTAAAATGAGTATACTGAAATGCAATTTTTCAAAAGAAAATCCAACTACCTCTATGCCTGTATACGCACATACTCATTTATTTAATGCATATAATAATATACAGATAGTTAGAATATATTTGGGAATTGCACACCAGTAAAATAACTGTCGTTTTAATCAGCAGGAAGCCATGGTCAGAGTGGGGTTATTCTCCTTGTCCTTTTGGTCGGAACATGTAAAGGTACTTGGAAAAATTGGAACATGTTGCCTTAGAAAAATAGGGACATTATACTTTTCGGTTGTCAAATGCAATGACACACTTGTCCAAAATCTCAGCCTAATTTATATTATTCAGTTACAGTCCTCTCAATAATCCAAAGCATATTAATTTCAAAGGACGTCCGTCTTTTTGATAATCCTTCAATGTATGTAACATTATATTTCTTGCTTTCAAACATCAGCAGTTGAAAACATAAGACTTTCATTAATCCTGTCCCTCACGAGTCATGACTGCTTAAAAATCAGAAAATTGGCTAGGTAATTAGCAACATCAAATTTTCAGTCAGAGAATATACAAATTAACCTGTGCAAAAGTCTTTGCTATTGTACCGTTAACTTGTGGAAATTAGAGCTGCAAAATAAAGGAGACACAAGGGAAAATTCTGTCTTCCATTTCTGATTTCTAGAACAGGAAAGCAGTGCCAAATTTTACTTTTAGCTATTGTATTTTAGCCGCATTGCAAGCTGACAAAACCCCATTGTTAAAGTTTCTCTCTTGGTGGCCATGGTAAGGACCAATCTTTTTCGAGCCCAATAATATCCTGTATCTATTTTGACTAGTAATCACAAGGACAATGTTCAAGGATGTATGATATTTAGCTATCTTTTTCTAGCCGCATTACAAGCAAATAAAGTTCATAGGCTTAACTAAATTTTCGTAGCAAGTGAAGAATAAAGAACAATTATTTCTTTTTTCCCAGTAAGATATGACATCAAGTCTGCTAGATTTAAAATGATCACAAGAATAATGCAATTTCTGATGTGAAATTTTTAGCTCTGTCTTTGTCAGCCGCGTTAAAACCCTTAGAAGGTCCATATTATTGGTCTGTAAGGGCTAACTTGACAAGAAAAATGATTTATTTTCTCTACAAATACCAACCCTATTTAAGGAGAGATTTAGCAAGTTTGTCTTGTTCTAAAAGGCTTATGATGTGATTCCTCTGACAAAATATCTCCATTAATTGAACATCTTTTATTAACCAATTTTCTATTCCAAAAAAGTGTCATTTTAGTATTAATGTTCACACATTCTTTTCAATTTGTTTCATTCAATTATGATCTTCTCATCAAGATGTACTTTGTATCATTCTATATTCTCATGATTATTTTAAATAAAAGCCAGTTTTACTCATAAAGCATACTTTTTTATGGCATAGAAATGAACGAGAAAGTGGAAATTCTCCCAAATCAAAGTCTTTGCTATTTATAAGGCCATTTAGGGGCAATTTTTTAGATAAGGATTTACAGATTGAAGGTTATGAATTTGTACAATTGATGAGCGAGGGGCTTTACACGACGGAATTCAATGGACACGGTTCTAGAAAACTGGGGCAACTTTAAAACAGGAAAGGCACTTCCAAAAAGCTGATGTTATCAAATGTTGCGACAGTAATCCCTATCATGGTTTCAAAAGGCAAACGCTGGGGCAAATTTTTTGTGAAATCTTGGATACGACAACATTATTAGTTCATGAAGGAATGCTCAAGTACATTGGTAAGGTTTTGAGATGTATATCCGAAGATTGAAAGATAAATTTTTAATTTCTTTATAAATTCAGTTTTTAAAAGCAAAATGTGACGCCTCCAACATGGACCACTCCAAAACCCGGATTGGGTCACCTTCTTGGCTTGCGCCAGAATTCAATCACAATTAATTATTTAAAAGAAATATGATCAGACCTTTGAATTTAAACATGTTTTCAAAAATTTACTTAGTTTGAAGTATCAAACCTCGAATACATCTGATTGATGACTAATTCTAATTAATAGGAACCCATTTCTTTCGGTCACTGCCCTTACCTCATGGATAAAACAAATTTGGAAAAAGTGAGTCTAAAACCCAGTGCCGTCAATTTTAAAAGCCAGATCAAAATTTTGCCATAATATTTGCTTTAAATCAATAAAAGCAAATAGGTCTAACGCATAGCCCATTGGGACCAAGCAATAAATAAATTAAACAAGTAAACAAGGATTATACATGAGAATCATGTCAAGTACTGCTCCAGAGCATATCAAGTACTATTCAAGAACCGATCAAGTATTATGCCATGGCACTAATCTGATAGTTCTCCAACTTCCCACACACGCCATTTGATGGTCTCTAGAATTACCTACGTATTTTTTCCACACACCTCTTTAACTTATAGAACCTCTTTGTCGGCTAATAGGTGCCGAGAGACCGACGTAGTCAGAACTTGGTGACTAGGCTCACTGTTGGCTTAATCAATAATAACTACTCAAGGCTAGACCCGAAACAAGTATCACATGCACAAGTACAAGCACAATTATCAAATACAGATCGGTGACATGATTAAACGAAATTTAAACAGTTACTCAAGTTATTACATGTACTATTGATTCACTCGACAAATACAGTTTCCACATAGTCATATCGATCACATATCAAATAAACTAGGCTACCAAGGGGTCAACATATGTTGTAAAATCGGATAAAATCATATATCAGATAAACTAATTTACCATGGAAGTCAAAACTTGTAAAAATCATGTATCGAATAGATTAATTTGTCATTCAAAACACTTTATAAATAAAAGAATTTAATGAATACTCACAGGTAATGTTTAAGGTTCATAAGTTCCTCAAATGTTTGCCCTTTAGTGTTCCAAAGCGTTTATAAATTAGAACTAACCGATTCATTGTTAAGTCAAAGCAAATGAACAAATAATCAAAAATTGAAATTTTCCCAGAGATGAGGTAGGGGCTCAAGTTATAGCTAGCAAAGTCAGAGAGCTACCATGGAATCAGTCGCGGACAATTATGCCTTGGCTTGAGTAGGGCTGTCAATTGGTCGGGTCCAGACCCGAACCCGACCCGAACCCGCTACATTTTTCCGAGTCCGGGTAAAGGTAGAATTCCGTTTATCCGGACCCAGACCCGGACCCGTTTTTTCTAATAAAAAACGGGTCGGGTATGGAATATTCAATTCCGATCCGGACTCGGACCCGGACCCGGTATGTATGTATGTATGTATGTATTTATGTGTGTGTGTGTGTGTGTGTGTGTGTGTTATAAAGTAGGCTTTAAAATAAATAAGGGAATGATTTTTATATTTGGGCTTTAATGTTTAAAAAAACAAGTGAGCTTCAAAAAAGAAAGAAACTTGGGCTTAAAAGGAAAAAAGAGGACAAATTTGATAATAGACCTTTGGACAAATATGATGTATTTATAAGTGGACTTTAAAATAAATAAAGCAATGATTTTTAAATTTGGGTTTTAATGTTTAAAAACAAGTGGGCTTTAAAAGGGAAAGAAACTTGGACTTGAAATAAAAAAAAAATATGACCAATTTGATGATGGACTTTAGGCTAATGAGGCGGAAAAATTTTTTTTTTTTTTTGGGGTTCATCGGAACGGGTCTACCCGGACCCGGACCCGGACCCGATCGGTTCCGGATCCGGACCCGACTAGTGAGACCCATCAGGTATATGGGTCCGGGTCCGGAACAACTCCCTTCTAGCGGGTCCGGGTCCGGAACAACTAATTCCGGCCCGAACCCGACCCGTTGACAGGTCTAGGCTTGAGGCACAGTTTGTTGGACAAAAAGTAGTCATGGGGTCGCCGCGAGTGATTATGTCGTGACTGCCTCTGCAGCTGCATGACCAGATGCTATTTAAACAGGCCTAACTCTATTTTCACTCAATCAAATTTTGCAAGCTCAGTGTTACTATAAACTAGACTCAATTTAAAACATTTTTTGTGAAGACAATTAATTTTAATTCCGACCAGATTCCAATCAAATTCCAAATTATAAAACAGTTCATCTACTATCAACATTCTATTTTCAGTCATACTAAGTATTGGTATTCAATTGAGTGTAATTTTTAGTATAAACTCTGATTGTTTTGAACTTTACATACCTAAGAAACTAGATTTCATGAAAAACAACTTTTGTGAAGAAAGTAATTTAAATTCCAACAAGAATAGGGTTGAAATATAGCCACAACTTGTCACATCACTAACCTTGATTACATAGGATTGGATTTCTAGCCTATTTTTTTTGTGAATTCTGAGTTCAATTCACCAAGTCTCAGGACCATACTAGTTAATGGTCCTTCTACTTTTTGCCTTATAAAAAACTTGTATCATAAGTATGACACACGTTCATACATATAATTAAAAATAATTTTATTACGTATATTTAATGAATACTATAAAAGATATTTGTACTTATATTTGTAATTTTCAATTAACCACATAATATATATATTGTGAGGGCTTTCCATTAATCTACCAAATTTTAAAAGTTAATTATTTATTTATTTGACTGTCCAATGTCTAAGATTAGCTAATGAAAAAATGCTAGTGGTTAAATTAACAAAACTTAGACACCATAATTTGTTACACTTGAAAATCCTAAGATAAAAAGGTGACAATGCAACACAGATTCACCATAAGCCATGTATATATTTTATATACAATAGTCTAAATGACATAATTGACCACCTAACAAATACCTAAGCAAGATACAATATGAGAATTAAAATAAATGAAACCAAAAGGAATCAGAAAGCTTGAGTTGTCTATATTTTGGTGGTCCAAGGATGAAGCAAGTCGGTGAGGCTTACACCTCAACCATAAAACTTAGGGGGTGTTTGATAACATGACTTAATGCTAAAAATTAATGGATTAAGTACTTTTTAAATTCAGTGTGTTTGATAACAAAATTCTTTTACCACTTAACACATTAAGCACTTATTTAATTTGTATATAAAATTTTAAGTGAAAAATTTTCACTTAATTTGTTGAATTTTGTTACTCTTCCCCTCCTCTCATTATATACACACACACACACACACTCGCCCATGCACACACACGCACACACACACACACATACGTACTCTTTCTCACATATGTGCGCAATCACTCTCTCTCTCTCTCTCTCACACACACACACACATAACTTTCACACAAACACACATATATTCTCTCTCCTCCTCTCTCTATCTCTCTCTCTCTCTCTCTCTCACATACACATGCTCTCTCTTTCTCTCTCTCCTCCCACAAGAGTTAGATACTTTCTTACACATACACTTTTACACACACACATACATACTTTCACATATACATTTTCTATTTCTTATATACACGTGCACATATTTTAATTTTTTTCCTCTTACATACTTACGTTTTTTCACATATACACATATTTGCTCTCACACACTTTCTCATACATAAATGCACTTATTCTCTATCTCTCATAAACAAACAATATCTCTCTTTCTCATATACATTATTAATAAATTATTTAAAATTTTTAAGATAAAATAATTATGTTTATGAGAGGAGATATTTAAATTCAGTGCATATATTTAGTTAATTATCAAACATGTAAAATTTTTCAATTCAGCAACTTAATACTTTCAGCACTTAAATTTCAAACTTCAGACTTCAGATTTCATATTTCAGTTTTACCAAACGGCACCTTAGCCTAAAGTCTATTAAATAAAAGAAATGTAAGCATAAAAATAGAAAAGGAATCGTGAAAGAGACCAAGAGACAGAGAAAGAGAGAAAGATTTGAATACAGTTGGAGTTAATCCAAGAAACTAAAGTTGGAAATTGAAAGCACCTTTGAGTTGAAGGTAAATTTGTAAGACCCGCCTCTTTCAGAGGCAATTATGATCCACATGATTGATTCTAAATTGATTGATTGTGATTTTATCAATAATTGATTAGTACTCTCATTTAATAATGATTGATTGGTATCTTATAATTGATATTTCAATACAAGAAATAATCAATCAAATCAATCCATTAGTTGGAGATATTATTCTCAATTATGATTTATGGTAAGATTTTCTTGATGGAAGGAAATCATAAAGATTTGATAATTGCAAGTAACGGTCTTTGGCATAGCCTATAAATGCCTGTGATACTCCATCGACAAAATAGCCTCTCTCGTTAGTCATATGCTAGAATTTCTCTTACTCTAAAATTCTTTTACATATATTACTCTATTAGAGCAAACAAAAGGAGTCTAGGAAGAGTTTTTCTTTTGCTTAGCTTTACTAGATATGTAAATGTATTCTAATTTGTTTCCTTACATATACTTAACCACGCGGGAAGGGGCAAGGAGTACTAGGAAGAATTTTTCTTTTGCTTAGCTTTACTAAATAGGTAAATGTATTCTAAGGCTGAGATGGTTCGAATGTTGTAATTATTTTTGAAAGTATATGTAAATTCTAGTGCTTAATTCTACTTTTAGTATATAGCTACATGTGATTAAGACCTGACGAGAGTTAGACAGGCGTCGATTAGAGTTTCGAAGTGGGTCTAGGTTGGGCCATCACACACACATATATAACTAATTTAGTTGCGAAATGAAACAAATTGCTTCTGAAAAGCTAATGTTTGTCCCGAGGAGCTTTTCCGTATTTAAGGTTCGAGGAAAAACACCCTTCCGTGTTAAATAATATTTTAATCACTTTATGCCAACAGGAAAGTTCTTCAGCGGCTTTCTTCCCTGATTTCTATTTTTTTTTTTTCCCAGGGCAGTTGTACTTTGTCTAGAACTCTATCTACATAGAATCGGTCGGTATTTAGTAAATATATTGTGAATTTAATTTTTTTAAGTTTAGAAATTGTTTATTAATTTCAATTTTGAATTGATATTCATCTATTTCGATTTCGCACTACCGAAGTCGTTGTTATCAAAGTCAAATATTTGTTTTTTGGATTCACTGATTGTTTTTATTTTTTTGATCTCCTAGGCCTACACTGATATTATTTACATTTTCACCCCCAGAATTCAACATCCTTTGCACATTAATCCTTACATTAGTTTTTCTTTTGGCAAATGGTACCATACTAACATATACATTTGTGAATTTGGCATGCATTTGATAATTTGGCTTGCCGAAGTTAAGAAAATCAGATGATGATACACACACACACACACAAAAACATATATTCTGTACCAAATTACTAATTTACCAATTCTGAAATACTAAATATATTTTGAAAATGGTCGGTAAATTGGTCAGTAAATTGATTAGTACGGAATGCCCTATCTACCTTTCAAATTTTGCTGCTAATCTTTTCTAAGCCGAGTCCAGATGTCATGCGCCAAGCACATTGTTTACAGCTGACAAAAAGTAGGTAATTAATCAGACATTGTCATGATGTTTTAAGATTAGAGTCATACATATGGCCTGCTTCATAATTTATGGTAGTACTTTACCATCCAAGACTATGGTATAAAATTGTACAGAATTTCTTCCTAAAGCTGTTTCATTAATATCATAGGAGACATGCCCAATAAAGCATTGAAATCCCGATTGCTATTATTTGTTGAATTTAGCTGTCCCAATCAAGTTCATCTCTGGACGTAATCAAGAAAATGAAGTATATATATGACTAATATTTCGGCAAATTGATGAGTCGTACGACCGACTTTCTCAATTTGTGGGATGGACTTTAATCACCAACGAATGATTCCCTCTGATTTATCTTTTAGCCATCAAAAGAACAGTGCTTCAAGGATCTACAAATGCATCCACATTTTCAATACAAGTTTTTTGTGTCATTAAGTCTTGGACATGTATTTTGACAAGGTAAACAGCAATTTGTCTGCAGCGTTTATGACCAGAAAATAGGATCGATCCGATAATGCTCGAATTCAGGTTCTCTGTGTATAAATCATAGTCCTCCAGATTTGAGCTACACACTTAGGAAGCCAAACAGTATTTAAATGGAAAGCTGACACTGTAAAATGTGAATATTGACACGCAATTATTTCAAAAGATTATCAAATTATCTCTCTCTCTCTCTCTCTCTTTTATTTATACGCTTAAAATATTAGCTAAGTAGTTAGAATATATTTGGAGATTACGTATCACCAAAATTAACTATCTGCTTAATCAGCAGGATGTCATGGTCAGGGTTGGCTTATTCTGCTTGCCTTTTGGGCTGGAACCTGTATAGGAACTTGGAAAAAATGGAACATATTGCGTTATAAAAATTGGGACATGCTACTTTTCGGCTGTCAAATGAAATGACACATTGGTGCCAAAATCCGAGTCTAATAGGTTATTCAGTTACAGTGCTGTCAATAATCTAAAGTATACTTAATTTGAAATTGAAAGCACGTTCATCTTTTTGACTTCATCCTTGAATGTATATGGCACTATATTTCTTCCTTTCAAACATAAGCAGTTGAAAACAAAGATCTATAACAAACCCTGTCTCTCACGACTGCTTAACAATTATAAAATTGTTTAGGTAATTAGCAAAATTTGTAATCAGAGAACGTAACAAATTGTCCTTTGCAAAAGTCTTTGCTGTTCGTAGGGTTAGGTTGTTTGGAGATTAAACATGCAAATTTCTATCTTCTGTTTCTGTGGAGAAGAATTAGGTGAAATCGATTTCTACGGATCGCATAATTTATATTTTTATCTAATATTCTATCTGTTACATTTTATGATTGCAAAAAACTCAAAGGAATTATAAATGTTTCTACAGTACCTTAAAGATATATCCTATATTTCATTCTCGGACCCGGCATTGACTCGAGGTCAAGGGTTAAGAATCAATGGGTTCGACCGGAGGTTGGCTCAAGATCAAATCATATGATGTCATAAATACGTCATATTTATATATATGTAAATATAGGTATATATGTTATATATATCTATTAATTTTGTATTTTTTTTCAATTTTAGTTATTAGTCAAGAGTTAAAAAAGGTAAATGAGTAAAAAAAAAACATAACTAGCCAAAAATATTAAAAAATTTGATTTTTTCCGAGTCAAAACCGATTTTTTACGGGTCAAACTCGGTCAAACTCGGTTTTTGACGAGATTTGACCGGTTTTTCTCAAATTTTACTCTTTTCTAACAATCTCAATCTAGAAATAAAAATATATCTTAGCTATATGGGTAAACATTACCCAAAAAAAAAATAATAGCCGCATAATTCTAATAACTGTCTAAAATATAGAAACCAGACTTTTGACCACCAATCTACACAAATTTTCAACTATATAATCATAGCTTGTCATCGAAAACTTTTTGGCTAAAATATTTCTCACAAGGAGGAATTAAGAAAGAGGAAGAGGAGAGGGGAAACAAGACCATACCAATTGAATCATTACTCTTAAGATGAAGAGGAAAATTCATCAATCACTACATTACATTAAATACAAAAAAAAAAAATGAAAGCTCAATCTTCTACCATTCAATCTGTCCACAATGCATTTGCCCATTTTCTTTTCATCTTTTCTAATATTTGACCAGCAATCTAATTCTTGCGGTAGATAGTGGCCGAAGAAGGACTCTGGTATAGATATTTAGCCTTGAAAATTTTAAGACGGCAGACAAATCTAAGTACACACAGCACGCACAACACACACACACACACAAAATGGTGCCTCCAGAGGAAGTTCTATGCCAAAGTTTTTGTTGGGCGTGAGAATTGATGAAATTTGACTTCTCACGTGATTCACTGATCTTATTATTGGTCGGTTAGCTTGACACTTTTAACATAATATGTTGACCAAGATTCCTATGCCAAAGTCAGTCAAATCTCTTTCCCAAAACCACAAAAAAAGACTCTGACTGCGTCTGGACGGGTGTTTTTTAAGAAATTTTACTGTAAATGCTTTTTAGGAACAATTAGCGTTTGGACAATGTTGTTTTTAGAAACAATTAAGGAATTTTTGTCCACAATTCAAATTTGTAAACACACACACATATACACATGCACGCACACACACACACACACATACATACACACACATTTAACATGTATTTAGATTATATATAATATAATATATACGTAGATGCATACCTATACGTATATATTATATAAGTAAATATATATAATATATTATATATAATATATATTACACGTACATACATATGTATGTACTTGCATGCATGCATACATACATACATATATAATACAATATATATAACATATATATAATAAATGTATTATACATACATACATATATTTACACATAAATATCTATAATATATAATATATATGTATATATAATATATTTATATATATTATACATACATACATATGTATGTACATACATGCATACATAAATACATACATATATATAACAAAAAATATATAAATATATGTATTTACATATTTTATCTATATATGTATATTATATATTATATATATTATAATTCATATAATATATAAATATATATAATATACAATACATATTTATATATAATATATTCATACATATTATACGTCCAAACATATGTATGTACATGCATGCATACATATATACAAACATACGTATATATAATATAATATATATAAATATATGTATGTATATATATTATATATTATATATATTATAAGTAATATATATAATATATAATATACAATATATATGTAATATATATAGATAATAAATATTTTATACATACATAAATGCGTATGTACATGCATGCATACATATGTACATACATATATTTATATATAAATATATATATAATATAATATATATATTTATATATAATATATTTATATATATTATACATACATACGTATGTACGTACATGCATGCATACATACGTACGTACATATATATAATATAATATATATACATATATGTAATATCCAGAATTATAACTTTAAAACCCAAACTGAAATAAAAAGAATTTCTGAAAAAATACAATCACAAATTTGTAGTGATTTACCAAATGCTTTTTGGAATAGGAAAAAACACATAGTTTCTTTACCTTATGAAAAATCTTTTGATGAAAAACTTATACCTACTAAGGCTAGACCCGCTCAAATGAATAAAGAAATGGTAGAATATTGTAAAAAAGAAATAGATGATTTATTAAGAAAAAATATTATTAGAAAAAGCAGTTCTCCTTGGAGTTGTATTGCTTTCTATGTAAATAAAAATTCAGAAATTGAAAGAGGAATAGCTAGATTAGTAATAAATTATAAACCATTAAATAAAATATTACAATGGATAAGATATCCAATACCAAATAAAAGAGATTTATTGAATAGAACATTAGATTCAGTAATATATTCAAAGTTTGACTTAAAATCAGGATTTTGGCAAATCCAAATAAATGAAAAAGATAGATATAAAACTGCTTTTACTGTACCATTTGGACATTATGAATGGAATGTAATGCCATTTGGATAAAAAAATGCTCCATCTGAATTTCAGAATATAATGAATGATATATTTTCAAATTATTCATTCATAATTGTTTATATAGATGACATTTTAATATTCTCAAAATCTATTAAACAACATTTTGAACATTTAGAAAAATTTATAAACATAGTAAAACAATATGGATTAGTTTTATCTTCAAAAAAGATGAAATTATTTGAAACACAAATAAGATTTTTAGGATATGAATTAAAAAATGGAAATATTACTCCAATATCTAGAAGTATAGAATTTGCTTTTAAATTTTCAGATGAAATAAAAGACAAAAAACAATTACAAAGATTTTTAGGAAGTCTAAATTATATTCATGATTATTACAAAAATCTAGGCATTAAATGTAAACCTTTATATGATAGGCTAAAGAAAAATCCACCTCCTTGGAGTCAAATTCATACAGATATTATTAAGAAAATAAAAAATAAAGTAAAATTTTTGCCATGCTTAAATCTTCCAAATCCGAATTGGCAAAAAATAGTTGAAACAGATGCCTCAGATATATGATATGGAGGAATACTTAAGCAAATTAATCCAAAAACTAATAAAGAGGAACTTATAAGATTTACCTCTGGTTCTTGGAAAAATGCTCAAATAAATTACTCTACTATTAAAAAAGAAAATTTAAGCATTGTTTTATGCATTACAAAATTTCAAGATGATTTATTAAATCAAACTTTTATTCTAAAAATTGACTGCTCAGCAGCAAAAAATGTTTTAGAAAAGGATGTTAAAAATATTGTATCAAAGCAAATTTTTGCAAGATGGCAAGCATCACTTTCAGTATTTGATTTCAAAATAGAACATATAAAAGGAGAGTCAAATTCGCTCCTTGATTTTTTAACTCGTGAAGTCCTGCAGGGATAATCTTATGGAAAATATTCCTTCAACTTCTCAAATTCTTTCAAATACTTCAAATTCCTCAAATGATCACTCTGAAAATCTCTCCTCAATACCATATCCTGATGTCAGTGAAAATTTTCACCCAGATTTCATATTAGTCAATGGTCATCCAATTCATATAGATGAATACAATACACATTTTGTATATCATCAACCTGATTGGCAAATTTCAAATCCCTCTTATACAGAAAATTATTATACCAAGTACCTTCAAAGCCAACCCGTACAGTTCAAATTGAACAAAATCCAAGAGTTAGCTTCACGCTGGAAACCTCTTACTTATAAAGAAAAAAATTTTATCAAAAAATTAGTATATTTTGAATCCATTAGATCTCTTGAAAAAACCAAGAGAGTAGATTATGAAAATGTTCCTTTTGAAACAGCCGTGAAAAATCAGGCTTACAAAAATTTTATTAAATTGATTTTTTAAATGGAGGAAATGAGCAAACCTCCTTCCCAAGGAGGACGAGGAAGAGGTAGAGGCTCTATCTTCTATGGAGCCCCTCACCTATCTAATTTCCAATTTCCTCCATTACTATCTTTTTCTTCAATGGTAAATCTTGGGAAAATACCCTCAGCAAAATCCATTCTTCTTCAAGAAGAAATAAATGAACCTTATATTCCCACAGGAGTAAAATTAGTCTCCTTATTTATCTCTTTTGAAGATTTAAATTCTGATTCCTTAACTCTTCAGAGAAAATATTTCAATCATCCTTCTTTATCTCAATTCCCTTTGAGAGGACCACTTCCTTTTAAAAATCATCATACATATGCAAATTTTCTTGATTTCTTTGTCATCAATAATCAAAAAATAGTTGATCTTCATGACAGATATAAAAATAACAAAAATCCTAAATGGTATCCTACTGTTGAGGATAACGAAATAGCCTATTCTCAAATTTATATTCATCAAGTACATTCTATTCAAATTTGGTACTCAAAAACCAAATCCCATATTGATTTTACCTCCAAATATAATAATTACAATTATCAATTTACTTACCAAGATTATATGGAGTCATGGAGCCATATATTCTTTTACCAAAATTCGCAATTCAAACACACTTGGTGGATAAGAATGTCTTCTTCAATTTTTCAAAATAGATTACCTTCTTGGTTTTATAATTGGTTCTTAAATTTTGGATCATGTGCAGACATTTTCCCTGAACCACTTCTAAATTTATATCAAATTTTCCAAAACCAAATACTTTCAGGAACCAAAAATCCAGAAAAGATCCATGTTACATTTCTTGGCCAGATTCCAAATACCCTGGTGCCTAGCATGGAATTATATTACAGCAACAACTGGTGATGGACTTCCAACTCTCCAAAGAGAAATCAATTGTAAATGGTGGAAGAAAATGGAAGTTGATTATAACAGCATTGAGCATAATCTTAAAATATTGATTGCTCAAACTGAATGCCCAAGTTCTTCTGGAATTACTTCTCCCTCAAAAATGGAAATTTTATTCAGACAAATGGAAAGTCAAATAAATTCTCATGGACAAAAGACAGCAGATCAAGTCAAAACAGACTTAATGAAATTATTTGCTGAACATTTGGAAGAAATATTCTCTACACCAGAAAATACTGATGTAGAAAAATCAAAAGAAAAAACAAAGAAAGGAAAAGAAAAAATATCTGAATCAGATTTGAAAGTTCCAGAAATACCCATTGAACTTTCTTCTGAATCTGAATTTGAAAACCATGATCCAGATGAAATTTCTTTACAAAATCTCTTTTCATTATTGGATTCCAAAGCACTCCTGGAAATGATGAAGACAATGGTTAAAGGACAAACATATGGCAAATCAAAGAAAAAGGAGTCAAAAAAGCAGCCGACAGATTCAGAAAATAGTGAAGAATCAGTATCTTCATCAAATACTCCTGTCAAATCTCAGAAAAAGCAAAAGAAGAAGAAACAGTCCAGAAATAGTAAAGCAAAATGAAGTCATTGCTTACGCAATGAAAATTGTAATTTAGTTTTCAAATTGTATTATAAAAAAGAGGGTTCTAGGCCTCATTTCAGCAGAACTTTTCCTTCCCCTTTCTCTCTTGTAAAAATATCTTACCTTTGTTCATATATCAATAAAATTTCAGAAGTCTTCTACAAATCCTTGTAAGTCTTTCTCAATATTTTAATTCATTTTTCGCTTTAATTTATTGTTGTTATTTATCCTGGAGTAAATTGGTATCAGAGCCATGGAATGATGTTGAACTTCCAGAAAAATGGACATTAACAAATATTTTAAATCCTACACCTCAAATAAGGAATATATCACAAATATCTCATAT
This sequence comes from Mitragyna speciosa, assembly GCA_024721245.1. Lineage (NCBI taxonomy): Eukaryota > Viridiplantae > Streptophyta > Magnoliopsida > Gentianales > Rubiaceae > Mitragyna > Mitragyna speciosa. The sequence continues at coordinate 9,683,013 of CM045571.1, forward strand.
CATACAATCTCCAAGTGGAAATGTAGACATTATGTTTAATAATAGAAAATCTACTTCCTCTGTATATACTAACTCAAACTTATCTGAGGAAGAATCATTAAAATCAATATCTGAAAGATTTCAAAATTCTTTAAAATTTAAAAACATAGAAGAATCATCTTCTAAAATCCCACATGCAGTATATGAAAATTTAACTGAAAATTCTCCAATCAAAAGTGAACCCTCAGTAACACAATCTGATATGGAATTTCATCTTAATACCATAAGTATAGATGAAGAAAATAATTTCGACATTAGCAAAATCAAGCCTATTTGTCAAAAAGATTTTTTACAAGAAAAATATTCTATTTTTAGAAATTGGTTTTTTAATAAATATAATGCTAATCAAAGAAAAACATTTTCTGAAGAATATTATAGATTCTTAAAAAATAATAAAATAATTATTTCTTTTGTTATATGGTTTTATTTAAAACATAAAAATAAGAATTTTAAAAATACACATGACTTAAATGTCTTAGACAATGCTTACCAAACTTGGAAAATATCAGATAATCAAACACTTAAATCAATTCATCCTCCACAACAAAAAATAAAAATTGAATCTACTGAAGTTTATTCTTTTGTAGATACTTCTAAAATAAATGATTTTGAAAATATAAAAATTATACATCAAAATAATTATACAAATCTAAATTTAGGAACTATATCAAATCAATTAAATAGAATAGAAGGAATAATAGAAAATAATTCTTTACTTTACAATCCTACAAAATCTACAACTGAAAATAATAATAAATTAAAAGATCAATTATTTGTTCCAAATATGATTCCTCCAACATAATTACCACCTAACATTTTTAAAACAAAGAATTCACAAAATGAACTAATAAAAATATTAACAAAAAAATTAAATAATATCTCCTTAAATCCATCAACACATCAACCCCGAATAAATACACCCTCTGAAATATATTCTCCTTCTAAAAATCAAGACACAGAAGAAACAAAAGAAAATGAATCAGAATCAGAAAATAACATAGAAAAAATCAATAAAATATTTGATGAAAATCATAACTACAATCCAATCAAGAGAAGGAAACCTAAAAAACAAAGATATGAAAGAAAACAAAAATTTATTCCAAAATTTGGTTACTTACCATTTTATTATAAAAGACCAAGTCCTCAAGATATTTTACATGAAGAAAAATATCGTCATGATATACAAGCAAGTTTTAAAGGAAATGAAATCTATGAATGGGATATAGATGGTATGTCAAATTACATGACACAAAAAACATTACAAAAAATGATTATGTACTCTCAAATTCTTAAACATGAAGGAACTTCAAATAAAAATGCTGCAAATATTATAGTAAATGGATTTACTGGACAACTAAAAGGATGGTGGGAAATATATCTTAATGAACAACAAAGAAATGAAATTTTAAATGCAAAAAATATTATAGTTAATCCTGTAAAAAATGAATCAGGAACTTCAAATCAACAACAACCTCAAAATACTGAATACGAGGATGCTGTTTTTACTTTAGTTTGTACAATTGTTAAACATTTTATTGGTTATAATTCTAATGCTTATCAAAATTATGATACTGAATTATTAATGAATTTAAAATGCCCAACTTTATCTCATTTTAGATGGTATAAAGATACATTTTTAACAAAAGTCTTAATGAGAGCAGACTCCCAATTAAGCTTTTGGAAAGATAAATTTATTTCTGGATTACCTAAATTATTTAGTGAAAAAGTTAGAACAAATTTAAAATCCATGTTTGATGAGGTAAATATAAATTTTAATAATTTAACTTATGGTGAAATTATCTCAGTATGTACTGAAGAAGGTTTAAAAATTTGTAATGATTTAAAATTAAAAGCACAAATAGAAAAACATAAATAAAAATATGAATTAGGAGATTTTTGTGAACAATTTGCTTATCAAATACCTGCTAAAAATATTATAAGAAAGAAAAATAGAAAAACTTATAAAAAATAATATTCTAAAAAACCTTATAAAAATTATAAAAAGAAAAGAGAAAATAAAAGAATAGATCAAGAAGTTAAAAAATGGATAAGAGAAAATGTTACGTGCATAAAATGTGGTAAAAAAGGACATTATGCCAACAAATGCAAAAATAAGATAATTAGAATAATAGAACAAATTAGTAACCTAGATATTGATGATAAAATTAAGAATGAAATCTTAAATAATATTAATTATGATCATAAATATAGTGAAGAATCTATAGATGATTTAGAAATTTCTAGTTCTGAAAAGAGCGATAGTGAATGTGAACTTTGTTCAGATCAATTACAATATTATAAGGCAATTATAGAAGCCAATGGTTTAGAAATAAATGTTTTAACTCAAAATAATAAAATTATTTTAGATCTTATAGATGAATTACCAAATTCAGAATCAAAAAGAAAATACTTAGAAACTTACTTAGAAATAGTACAAAATGAATCTAGTTCAACAAATCAAAATCAAAATTTTGAATTAAATCCAAAATTAAAAAGACATATAGATTTAAATAATACTTTTTCTCTCACTGATGTTTTTAATCACATTCAGAAAGAAAAACCCAATTTAAGTTTATCAACTTTAAAAAATGAGATTAATGAATTAAAACAAGAAGTAAGATATTTAAAAGAAAAAATAAATAAGATAGAAGAAAATAATTTATTAGAAAAATTACAAAAAAATTATTAGAAGAAAAATTCCAAGAAGAAAACCAACAATCATTAATAGAAAATACTCCTGAGAATTTTCTAAGCTCAATGTATATTTCTCAAAAATATTACATACAAGTTACTTTAGTTATAAATAAAGAATTTAAAATCTCAGCAATTGCTATGTTAGATAGTGGTGCTGACTTAAATACAATTTGTGAAGGATCAGTTCCTACAAAATATTATGAAAAAACTGAAGTAATTCTTAGAGCTGCACAAGGATCGAAGATTAGAATCAATTATAAAATCTCAAATGTTTGTATATTTTCAAATGAAGAAAATTATATATGCCAACCATTTGTATTAACAAAAGATGTATCTCAACAAGTAATCTTAGATACACCTTTTTATCATGCTATGCATCCATTTATATGTGATGCAAAAACAATTTCAAAACAAGATCAATCTGTATCATTTAATTTTGTGACTAAACCACAAATTAAACAATTAGATACATTAGAAGAAATCATGAAATTAAAACTTAATCACATAGAGTTTTTACAAAAAGATTTTTATCAATATCAAATAGAAGAACAATTAAAGAACTTTTCCTTCCCCTTTCTCTCTTCCTTTCTCTCTTGTAAAAATCTCTTACCATTGTTCATATATCAATAAAATTTCAGAAGTCTTCTACAAATCCTTGTAAGTCTTTCTCAATATTTTAATTCATTTTCCGCTTTAATTTATTATTGTATTGTTGTTATTTATCCTGGAGTTTCTTGGCTAAATCCATCTCTTTAGATGGATTTATCCAGTAGAATCGATTATAATGTGAATATGTATATATCTTGAATGAAGTTTATAGACTTATTCTAAAATATGTCTTAATATAATTTCCAATAAGACTTTGTACATAAAGATTTTATATCAGATTTCCAATAAGACTCTGATTTTAAGATCCAAATCCATATGAATTCTTGTTCTATTGATTTGTGGGTCGACACCCAAGTTGCGTAAGGCTTAAGTGACTATTTTGCCGTGAGAAAGGCGTTTTCTTGGCTATGCCTGTAAGTCGTTGATAGTCGAGCAAATCAATATTACTTAAATTCATATTGATGAAAATCTTGAGAATCAGTTGATCAATAAGGATGTCTGGTATGAAAAACTTTGTCTACAATTGTTCAATACGGAAAGTATATTAATTCTATTTTAGGAGAAGGATATGAATTTAATTCTTGATATATATCTCAAACATTATAAAAGGTTTTACATTAATGGATAGAAACATCTAAAGAGAATATTCATTATTTAATTATGTTTTCTCGTTCTTTATCTACTTCTTCTGCTTCATCTTCTAAATCAAAATTTACAAAAAATGCATCTTTACTTGAATTTTTTGAAATAGAACAAAGTTTGCAAAATTGGCATTTACCCAAAATAGAACCAAAAGACGTATATAAAATTGGAAATTTTGATATAACTACAAAATTAGCAATAAAAACAGTAGAGAAAACTATTCCAATCCAAAATGAATTTGAAGAAATTAGAATTCTTGAAAAAGATTTAGATAAAATCAGAAATTCTGGAAGAAAATATTTACATATAGGACTAATTCAGATAGCGATTCAACCTCTAAATAGAGAAGGATTAAATAATTCTGTCCTTGTTGCTCTTAGGGATGGAAGACATAATCAATTTAGTGACTCATTGCTAGGAATGATAGAATCTAGCTTATGTGAGGGTCCAATATATTTTAATTGCTTTCCAAATTTCTCAATATCTTTAACTGATAGAAATTTAGCAGATGTTCTTACTCTAAATATCATGACACAAGGTTACAATATGAAAATAGGATCTGAAAATATTAATATTACTTATAGGTTTTACTTTAAATTAATGAATACAATTAGTCCTGGTGCTAAAAGATCAGATCTAAAAGGAATTAGAAAAACTCAATTATTAGAAGGAAATCCTAAAAGATCCAATCTTCAACTTCCTAGATTCACTCAATGGAATGATGTTGAACTTCCAGAAAAATGGACATTAACAAATATTTTAAATCCTACACCTCAAATAAGGAATATATCACAAATATCTCATATCATACAATCTCCAAGTGGAAATGTAGACATTATGTTTAATAATAGAAAATCTACTTCCTCTGTATATACTAACTTTTTGATAAAAAATTTTTCTTTATAAGTAAGAGGTTTCCAGCGTGAAGCTAACTCTCGGATTTTGTTCAATTTGAACTGTACGGGTTGGCTTTGAAGGTACTTGGTATAATAATTTTCTGTATAAGAGGGATTTGGAATTTGCCAATTAGGTTGATGATATACAAAATGTGTATTGTATTCATCTATATGAATTGGATGACCATTGACTAATATGAAATCTGGGTGAAAATTTTCACTGACATCAGGATATGGTATTGAGGAGAGATTTTCAGAGTGATCATTTGAGGAATTTGAAGTATTTGAAAGAATTTGAGAAGTTGAAGGAATATTTTCCATAAGATTATCCCTGCAGGAATTCACGAGTTAAAAAATCAGGGAGCGAGTTTGACTCTCCTTTTATATGTTCTATTTTGAAATTAAATACTGAAAGTGATGCTTGCCGTCTTGCAAAAAATTGCTTTGATGCAATATTTTTAACATCCTTTTCTAAAACATTTTTTGCTGCTGAGCAGTCAATTTTTAGAATAAAAGTTTGATTTAATAAATCATCTTGAAATTTTGTAATGCATGAAACAATGCTTAAAATTTCTTTTTTAATAGTAGAGTAATTTATTTGAGCATTTTTCCAAGAACCAGAGGTAAATCTTATAAGTTCCTCTTTATTAGTTTTTGGATTAATTTGCTTAAGTATTCCTCCATATCCTATATCTGAGGCATCTGTTTCAACTATTTTTTGCCAATTCGGATTTGGAAGATTTAAGCATGGCAGAAATTTTACTTTATTTTTTATTTTCTTAATAATATCTGTATGAATTTGACTCCAAGAAGGTGGATTTTTCTTTAGCCTTTCATATAAAGATTTACATTCAATGCCTAGATTTTTGTAATAATCATGAATATAATTTAGACTTCCTAAAAATCTTTGTAATTGTTTTTTGTCTTTTATTTCATCTAGAAATTTAGAAGCAAATTCTATACTTCTAGATATTGGAGTAATATTTGTTAGTGTATGCTCTAAAACCAAGATGGTTTAAGGTGTTTTGTTTTACACTTATTTATGTTATATTTATCCATGTGGTATTTTTCTTTATCATCTATACTTGTATTTCCATGTTACTTGTTTGATTGATAAAGTCCTTAGAATATTGACTGTGTATTAGAGATTGTAAGGGTTACAATTATGAGACTCTAATACATAAAGTCATATTCTTAAATATCCCTAGTCATAGTATTAATGAGATTGGACATCATTAATACGGATAGACTAGCACATACTTTGCCTCTACTTATGGTAAGTAGTAGTTGATCTCATTGACTATGGTATGCGTGACACTTAAGCTAGTATGTGGATGCTTGTTTGAGAACAAGTTCATTGGATTGATCCGCCAAGAGTTTCAACTATAGTGCCAATAGTTGAACTCTTAATGGCAATGGTGTAAGTGATCCTTTGACTTGATATTACCATAGTATCTTGAGTGTGGATTGCTATACTTTGACTCTATTCCTCGGTGCCCGTAAAAGGGTAGCTCATAGGTTAGAGATTGGGTATAGTTTGAAGCATAGAAAGATAGTGAGTAATCAATATAGGATTCACCACTCCTTAATAGGAGAGTATATCCCTTAATGGCCACTTGTTGGAAATATTAACTCATAAATCTTCTGCAAAAGTGATAGTATAACTTAGAAGTAGTTTCAAGGTTATACATCATGGAGAGTTATATTTCTGGAATAAGAAAATGTAAATTAGTCATTTAAAAGTATGCACTATACTTTTAGACTAATTGAGATATAGTGTGGTGAAAGGATATTAATTACACGGTAACATTGTCATTGAAGGGTATGGTCTACCATATGACTTTCCTATTCACTTGGGTGGTCATGATGCATTGCTAGATGCCACTCATGATCTATAAGTATGAATTGATTAATTAGTGAATTAATGATAAATTAAAAGTGTTTAATTTATCTAACTCAATTAATGAGTTATAATTTATACTTATTGCCAACGTGAATGGAACCTAATGGGTCACACACATAAAGAACAAAATCTTTGGGTTAAAATGTAATTAAGATAAGTATGAGATACTTATGGGGTTAATTTATGAGATAAGTTAACTTAAAGGACTTATTTATAAATATTCTAAGTCTTGCAGGAAATTAGTTTCCTAAAAGAAATAAAGTAACTAATTGGTTTCCTTATGGAATAGATTTCCTAAAGGAGAAGGAATAGTTTAAAGTAAGTTGCCTAAATCTTCTTGGTTTCCAATTAGCTTTATTTCCTAAAAGACTAGAATACTTCCTCTATAAATAGGTTCATGCTTTGACTCTTGAATTAATTATTGCTAGCACAAAAGAAAATTAGTGAGAGAAAAATTTAAAAAGAGACACGCCTCTTTCTCTCTCTAGGCGTCTCTCTTTCTCTCTCTCCTAAGGGTTAGGTTTTTCTTCTTCTTGTGTTCTTAATAATTCAAGGGAGCTAGCATTCAAAAGTCAAAGCAAGCAAGCCTACAAGGTTCCCAAAAAAGTTGTTCGTGTGGATATCGTTAGAGGCTCTATGCTTGGAGGGCTTTTCGTGGTAGATCAAACATCTTCTTCGAAGGATCTTTACCTAGAAGCATAGAAATCTTCTGTGCTTAAGGTAATCTTCATGCAAACCCCCTTGTTAATCATATAGATATGTCAAAGAGATCCATGGTTAAGGTAATAAATTTTTATTTTTCCGCTGCGTTACCTATGCTATTACCTTACAATATTTCCATTTTTTAATTCATATCCTAAAAATCTTATTTGTGTTTCAAATAATTTCATCTTTTTTGAAGATAAAACTAATCCATTTTGTTTTACTATGTTTATAAATTTTTCTAAATGTTCAAAATGTTGTTTAATAGATTTTGAGAATATTAAAATGTCATCTATATAAACAATTATGAATGAATAATTTGAAAATATATCATTCATTATATTCTGAAATTCAGATGGAGCATTTTTTAATCCAAATGGCATTACATTCCATTCATAATGTCCAAATGGTACAGTAAAAGCAGTTTTATATCTATCTTTTTCATTTATTTGGATTTGCCAAAATCCTGATTTTAAGTCAAACTTTGAATATATTACTGAATCTAATGTTCTATTCAATAAATCTCTTTTATTTGGTATTGGATATCTTATCCATTGTAATATTTTATTTAATGGTTTATAATTTATTACTAATCTAGCTATTCCTCTTTCAATTTCTGAATTTTTATTTACATAGAAAGCAGTACAACTCCAAGGAGAACTGCTTTTTCTAATAATATTTTTTCTTAATAAATCATCTATTTCTTTTTTACAATATTCTACCATTTCTTTATTCATTTGAGCGGGTCTAGCCTTAGTAGGTATAAGTTTTTCATCAAAAGATTTTTCATAAGGTAAAGAAACTATGTGTTTTTTCCTATTCCAAAAAGCATTTGGTAAATCACTACAAATTTGTGATTGTATTTTTTCAGAAATTCTTTTTATTTCAGTTTGGGTTTTAAAGTTATAATTCTGGATATTACATATATGTATATATATTATATTATATATATGTACGTACGTATGTATGCATGCACGTACGTACATACGTATGTACGTATAATATATATAAATATATTATATATAAATAAATATATTATATATATATATATTTATATATAAATATATGTATGTACATATATATGCATGCATGTGCATACGCATTTATGTATGTAGAAAATATTTATTATCTATATATATATTACATATATATTGTATATTATATATTATATATAAATATGTATTGTATATTATATATATTTATATATTATATGTATTATATGTATTATAATATATATAATATATAATATACATATATAGATAATATATGTACATACATATATTTATATATTTTTTGTTATATATATGTATGTATTTATGTATGCATGTATGTACATACATATGTATGTATGTATAATATATATAAATATATTATATATACATATATATTATATATTATAGATATTTATGTGTAAATATATGTATGTATGTATAATACATTTATTATATATATGTTATATATATTGTATTATATATGTATGTATGTAAGCATGCATGCAAGTACATACATATGCATACAAAATATGTACGTGTATACATGCTTCGGGACTAATTTTGCAAAAATTTTTGTTTAGTTTTTTGAGATTCATACCATATGAAACGCATAAAATCATTCATCTTGTGAAAATAAATTTATTTGAAGTGACAACAAAATTCTCTTAAGTTGAATATTTTTGTTTGTTTATTTTTTAGATAAATAACTAAAAACTATTGCTAATATATATATAAGTACAAACTAGTAAGCTACTAACTTCATAACGTACTAATTAATTGGTTGACATTCGAATGTAGAATAGAAATATCTTGTTTAATAATTGGAATAGAATATAAAAATTTTATTTCTACTTCTGTTTTGTCATTGGGATTCTTGTGAAAATTTTTCATAAGAAATTATTTGGATTTTAGTCGACTGTCTTGGTATTTGATGGTCATCGGTAATTTTTATACTTATTATTGGTTGAACTGCTCTAGAAGTGAGTCCAAGAGGAAGAGTTGTTATATTTGTTTAGAGGGAAAAGAAAGCTCATGCCAATGTTTTTTAAAACTTCAAAACCTAAACAATGCTAAGATCATTAGCATACACTAATATTCTATCCGTACAATGCCCCACATCATGTTATTAACGAAATACAGCATTACTTGATGTTACATCACTACTACAAAAATGCCTTTTTATGACCTTTAAAAGTATCATTAAAGGTTCATTTAATGGCATTTTTTCTATAATGACGCTCATTGTGAGCGTCGTCCATTCTAACGTCACTATAAGTATAATGACAGTTCTATGTGTCTTAATTTGTAATTCTTTTGGCACTTATAAACGTCATTATTTAATGCTATTATGACACTTTTTAGCTGACAATAAATGATTGATGTTATACGAATCTAAAGTGATACTTGTCAGATTTTGAAGCTGTCTTGACACTTTACAATGTAAGTACAATGAGATATTATGACACTTTACAATGTAAATACAATAAAATATTATGATGCTTTTGCAATATAAGTAAATTAGGTTATTATGACACTTCTTTATATAAGTTGAGTGAAATATTATGACACTTTTGAGGTGTAATTAAATTAAGTTATTATGACACTTCTTAATATGAAACTGTATGGATATTACGACAGTTGGATTGGGCAATAATAAATAAAATGATGACACTTTTAAGTGTCAATACAGCAATATGCATTAAGTCCAATCCCAGTTGCTATACACTATCTGGGTTTTTATACCAAGACCACATTTTTATTGTCGTCATAGTGCAATACCATTATAAAAGTTGGTAAAAATTACATCATTCAAACAAATTGTTGCAATAACATTGTCAATACATATTAATTTTTACAGAAGTCATGAGTATTGCAGTAGCAATCTCAATACATACAACTCCACTTAAAAAGCATTGACAATGTCTTCAAAAATAGCTATTCGATCGAAAGATTCTTTAATTTCCTTCAAGATTCGCCTGCAAGTGTCATAAAGCAAGCAATACGAATTATAATTCACATAACTCTTCTTTTATAGTTTTAAACTTAGAAAACAAATGAGAAAAGTAGAGCAATAGTGAAATAAAGAAAGGCATAAAAAATAAATTATAGGAGTACCATATAAAAGATTCAAGAATGTATTGATGAAAAAGTGAAATAATAACCTACATTGATGGAATATGAACAGAGTTGCTGGTGAATTGGTGAGAGTGCTGAGACTTTTGATGTTTGAATTAAGTGAAGCAGAGAGAAGTGGTGGACAGAGAGATATAGAGAGGGAAAAGGAGATAGAGATAGAGATGGAGATAAAGATAAAGAGTTAAAAAAGGCATCGTTCCTTTTTTTTATTTTGTTATCTTATCCCTTTTTATTTTTTAACTTCCCACCTTTTTTAAAGACTTCACGCTATATTTTTTAGGATTTTATTAAAAAATATATCTTTCTAATACAACGTAATTTTATTCAATTCTTCAAACTTTTTAATGGCACTTTTTATTATGTGTTGCAATAAATTACTATGGTGACGTTCAGAGAAAAATGTCATATTATGAACATTTTATTAAAAAAGAAATTTTATAATACGACGTAGTTTTGATCATTTTTCAACCTTTTTAATGACACTCCCCACTGAGTGTTATAATAACCTACTATGATGACATTTGGAAAAAAGTGTCATAATAGGTGTGTGACTATAGACTTCTTTTTTAGTAGTGCATAGATAGAAAAATAATCAAAATGACACAACAAGATTTAATTTTTATCTAAAAGGGACGTTTATATTTGTGTGTGTGTGTGTGTGTATAAAGCTAAAACAAACACAAATGCAAGAAAAGATTCTTATTATTTTGCAAAGAGAAAAATCGCAACAGGACAAACGTTTTTAGTTATCAAATCTTAATAAAAGGGCAAATTAGAAAACTCGCATTCATCATTTTTCTAATTTGTTAAATCATAGAATAACTCTTAGAAATGCATTAAAAGAGAATAAACTTATAAAATGGAATAATAGTTTTCAACATAATGCAAATCGAAGTGAAATTTCAGAACAAAAGAAATTGTACTTTAACAGTTCTTTGGGGCTGTTCACAGAAATGAATATGCAGTGCTGTGTGCATTGTTCACCAGTTTTCTATTGTTATGCTGTCTTTCAAAAAGGAAAAAGAAATTGTGACTTATACTTCTTTTTGGCGTATGAATAAGCATTTAGGTATTCAAGAATGCTTAGCAGAAGATGGCAACAATCACTCAAAAAAAAGGGGGGAAAGAAAAAGGATTCAATATGGTTAAAGAAATTTGGGCTGCTAAAAGAAATGATTTCTCGCTATGGGAATTGGGAAGAATTGTAAGTCAATTGAAATTTTGTAAAACTTACCCAAAGTTTCTCTAAACAAACCAAAAACTTTTGTACAAAAGTGAAATTGACATATTGTAAAAGCTATTATAAATAAGTAATAGTTGTTGAGGTTTATTTTAATCAGATTTATAGAAGCAAAAAGGAGAAGAGAAAGAAGGATTAGCGACTAGGGTAGATTGTCCAATGAAACGGCAAAAATGGTTGCAATAAAAGATGCTTCCGAGGATGCTATTTCCTGGACTCTGGTGTCAAACATGTAGTGACAGCCCATTATTTATTTCTCCTTGTGAATAATAATTTCTAGTCCTTGCATAGACCATATTCTTGTAGTAATTCGTTGTGACATGTCATTAGAATTAGTTGAAAACTTAAGCTTGTTAACCTACTAGTTTTGTAAGTTTGTGCTTATTACGTTTTACATCTTCAATTCAATTTTAGAACTGGATTGTTTTTCCAAATAAGACTACTTTCTAGAATAAATATGACGTAATTTAATTGCATACAAAAAATTCAAGATCTTTTTAAAGGAAAGGAAATTAATTATCTGTATTCTACTTTGAAGATTCTTTTTTCCTTAGATATGGAGAATGATTCTCAAAATAATATAGAAAATTATATCATAAAAACAATAATGAATTTAGTAAATGTCTTTGGTTAATGATTTTTTTTTTTTTGAAAAAATAACTTTTGTTAACTCGTCATATGACCTTCATATTGAATGGAAAATTTATACCTTATTGTTGGGAAATTGGCTAGTTTTTCTTTTAGGTAAGTTCAAATTTTTTTCTTTTATGGAGAATAAGCAATTTCCTATTTATTTATTCTAATTGTTTGTAATATAGTTGCCAAGTTATTTCCTAATGGTAGGATATAGTTTTTAAGGCAAATTGTTTCCTTGGGTATTGGCCAAGTACTATCCTATAAATAACTGGATTGGTGTCATACAAGAGACACACAGGAGGAAAAACATGAGAAGTTCTTGATAGTGAGAAAAGGAATACAAGCAATTTTCTCTGGTGGACATAGGTTTGGTATATAAACTTGATAATTAAACTGAATCACGTTAAATCTTGTGTGTTACTCACATTTCATGTCGTTTTTAGCCTCATTAAATCGTTGAATATTTGATTTCTCAAATAGTTACATTTAATCTATGCGTTTGAATTTTTAACACTCATAATTGATGTTTGAAGAAGAAAAATTGCGATACGTTAAGCTATTTGATTTCAAATAGTTGAAAAGTTAAGATAAAGAATTAAGACTTTTCTCAAATAACTGTTTACATAAGCCAATTTTTCGTTCTCACTATAATGACATGGGACTCACGTACCAAAATAAGACAATATAATGCTTAAAGTCCTAAATTAAATAAGATGTGGTTATGATTTTTTTTTTAAAAAAAAGACTGATATACCAATTAAGACAATTAGTTAATATGAAATATACTATTATTTGGGTCGAACTGAATTAGGAAGGATAAATCATTCTGAAATTCACTGTCTTCTGATTTGAGTTGGAAGAGTCATTCTGGTATCGACTCTTCTGAGAATCTTAATAGCAGGATTTCTCATCCCATGTAGAACTGTTTAATTAATATTGAGTTATTAATAGGATATCCCAAAATAATTCCATGAAGAGGCAGGGAAAGATCAAAGGGGACGTGAATAAAAATATTCAACTGTAGTAGAATATTTCCTAGAAGAAACACTTTCACAAAAGTCTCTGTTTCAAACAACAATAACGTTTTTCTAGAAATTATCTGATAGAAAAAGAAATTAATATCTTCCTCGTAGTTGCTTTTTGAAAAAGCTACTCCTATCCTTTTTTGGTGTAAATAAGAAAATCATGCGTATACGCCATCCATTTTGTTTGGTCAATTTACCACGCTCTACAAGAGATATTTTTTCCTTAGAAATCTTGTTCCTTTATTACCTCTCTATATGAGCTCAAACAAAACTTCCTGTCACGTGAAACACAAAAAATTGGAAAAGTTAATAGTACGACGATAATGTACATATCACTTTCAGGTATACTGAAATCATGCCTAACGACCAAAACCTTCCCCCCCCCCCCCCCCCCCCCCAAAAAAAAAGTCCTGCCCTATGTAATATATACTATTCATATATTAGATATGCCTCAAGCAATGTTTTGAAATCCGGACCATTAATTGAACTGGTGAGGTGATCAAATAGTTGTTCAACCTGTCGCACCGATTCAATTGTGGTTCAATGATTTTTTTAAAAATAAAATATATAAATACTTGGACATTTTATGGACTAATATAAGGCATCACCTAATAAAATGTTAAATGTTTCTTCAAAGTTGGGACTTTCCTAAATAAATTTTTAAATTGTATATTCAAATAAATAAATTCATCTCACTTGTACCTACAAAAATAACAATAATCTTAAATTCTATCCAAAAACACCACCACATTCTAAAATTCATAATTATTAATTTGTAATATTGGGGTTTTTGTCAAAGTATTCTTTTTTTCCCAATTAGTTTATAAAAGTATAAAACCGCTCGTTCACGGTTCAAATTGGTTCAAGGATTCATACAGTTTTGACGGTTTTCAATTGTTATCTAGTCTAATCAATAATCGACCAAAAACATGGCCGGTTGGTCTCAGGACGGTGCCATATACATGACATGCTTTTCAAATTTATTTAGTTATCATAATTAAGAATGTTTCCAATCCTCCTCACCACTTTAGACGCTTTGAGATTATAATAAGATAAACAAAAAAGTGGAGGGGTCATAATCAACTATCGTATAAAAATTAGTTCATCAATTAAACAAATGCATGTCTAAATGCTATTAGTACATACCACTGCCACTAGCCAGCTTTAAGCAACACGGCACATGAGCTTCATGAAACATATGAAGAAAATGACTTTGACATTGTCAACATTTCTTGTACACATTGTTTGACTGTACAGATTTATAACCTCATGTATGGTCATTGACACGGTTAGATGTTTTACTTAGGCACATATTCATGAAAGTTTGTATGGAAGTTTAACCCTCATAACTTTTTCTTCTTTATTTTCTTGGGTAAATTTTGATTTTATTTGTTAACTCGACGAGTGATTGCGAAAATTTCTGTATTTCAATAATGGAAATTGTTCGTTTTAGTATTTGTGTAATATGTTTGTTTCATATTTTAACTTAACTTGTCACTTTGCCTTTTACTGGTACTATTAGAGCACATATTTGACCAAGCGTAGAGTAAAATGCAAGAGGGAAATGATTTTGTCTTCATTTTACCTTATTTGTAATTGTATATATGTAACTAATACTAAGAGACAAATTCAAGTTGTCTACGCAGGTGGGAGCACGAAATCACATGATTACAACATGTATATGAAATAATGAAATTGTTAAAAGGCAATTGTATACGAGAATATTTATATTCACTGGTAATTGAAAATCCTTCTATATGTTGTATATGTTCAATTAGATTATCTCTACTAAAGCTTTACACTTTCTTAAGCAAGTAGTGAGCTTCAAGGGAGAATAAGTAATGGAGAATTGTCCAAATCAAGTTCGTGCCTCTAAAAGGAGAAATTCTTACACGGACTAAGTTCACGACCTCACTTGTGGAACTTGTGATTTAAAAGAGTGTCACGTAAATATAATAATGCATGCTGATGTAAGAAAATGATATAAAAATACTTACGTAACCTTATTTTAGATTATGAGGTCCACAGATGGGACTATAGATCAGGTCCATGTAAGAATTTTTCCCTTTAAAAGGATAGCCGTGGTCCCTCAAAAAGTTTTAACCAACATTTACTTCTTACTATATTTAGACAATTAAATGGCTTAACTTGAAATTTTAAATATGTCTAGATGAAAAAGATAAAACTTAAATTGAAAAGTGGTTCTCAAATGACTTTCTTGACGAATTTTGCGAAAATTAGTGCATCTGCGAAAGTACTTTGAATTGAAGGAAACAACTAAATAATACCAAAAACTTCCCAAAATATGAGTTAGTGCTTGTATGATTTGCCAGTTTTTTTTTTTTTTTTTGAGAATATTCACAAAAGATGAACTAATGTCTAGTGTCCAATTGTTCATAATTGGCAGAACTAAAAGTTTCATTTTCTGAGTGGTTCAAATTAAATAATCATTTGCTGTAATATAGGAAAAAATTAAGGTTCTATTCTCAAAAACTTTTTTTAAAATGATTTTAACTTTTGATTCTTGAAAAATTTATTTTATGATGTTCTAAACTGTTTTTTTTTTACTATCTTTTTAAATTTTTTAAGCTAAAATCAGGAATAATTGATTTTTAGCTTTTCTAAAATCAGTTTTTATACAAATAAGAAGCTATCGAGAATAGCTCTAAATAAATTTAGCATTAATCCTAAGAAAAACTTCACCCGGGGCCTCCTTTGACGTGACAGACATCACTTACAATGCTAGATAAATGAACGGTATCAGAATATTCATTGGTAGCATCATTGTCTATGTAAATTATTAGTAATTTCAGACCATCATTATCTTCGTTATTTGGCTGTAAAACCTTTCGATACTTCATTCAAGGAAAATAGATCCGTCTGGGGGAATGTTTTTCTGAACCAATTTAGTGAATGATTCTGGTCTTCTTCAATTTTAATATTTATGAAATCAATGGAACTTTTTACTATTCGGTAAACGGAGATTACTGAATGCCATTATTATTCGTTAGAGACATAATGATCCCATTAAAAAAATTGGTCGACATTTCACTGTCCTAGAACTATTTAATGCCTATGAAACTCTAAGTGGAAGACCTGTGCAAATTTTTGTCCAAATTAATAGGCATGTTTAGTGATCTTTACTTGATTGTCCAAAAGAACTGAAAAAAGTTTAAGTATGATCAGACCGTGGAAGATTAGCGTTTAATTATGTAAAGTTGACGCTATACATGATTAACAGGTAATTCAGGATTTAGATATTCAAAATTGCAATGCAATATGTGAGTTAAGTCAACATGCGCTTGGGTTCCTAACTACATATGTTCTACCTTTTCAACATTTTATTGAAAGATTTCAGAAAGGATGATGCACTAAAGAATCTTCTAAATTTTATTTGAAACTATCTTCAATTAGCATATTGAAAATTTTATCAAAACAGATCCCAGAATGACAGAAATGATTGTATATCCCACATATCTGTATAGATATGGCCATTTTGCTTTTAATTATTTTTTACCTACTTGCCAAACAAAGTCAGAATCAAAATTCCACTTTAGGAGCATCCTTTATGCATGTTTGTTTGGTTCCTTTTCAGCTGTTAGGGAACATCTGAAAAAACGCTATAAATCCAATGCCAATTTGAATTTAGAATAATGATGTTACCATGGTTGATGACCATTAAAAGGTAGAGTATCGAAATTTAGGACAATCTGCCCGTTTAACATGGTTCACAATGGAACATGTCAACATATTGTAAGAAAACTGCTGGCAATGTTTATTTGAAGTTACAACTGGTTCAACTCCTGTGTCTATTTTTTTTTTTTTATGTCTAACTGTGTCTAATATAAAATTACGTCATATTTCACATTAATGCAACGCAATTTTATATTGGACATGATTGAATGCCATAAAAAATTAAACAAAGAATATGAAATGAGTTATAACCATAAGACTATGTTGTGTCGTGTGCACAAAATCAACTAAAGATTTGGAATAAGAATGTGGAAACTTATCTGTATCACATAAGTAAAGCCCGTTAAGAAAAGCATGAATAGACACGTGAAATAAAACTCTAAATTATTTTCGTGCAAATTACTTTTGATATATAGAATTCAAAAGACAATAAAAGTTTTTTCGATATGGGGAAAGAAAAAAGTTGAAGGGTCATTCACTTTAACATATGGTTCCAGCTAACAATTTGATTGCTTTATTTTGACTCCTAAGATGCTATGTCGATTAATGTAATCCACTTGGCTAATGCAGTTGGACCTAAACTGAGATGGTTCTTGCAAAATTTCTTCCATGTTGGACTAAGTTTTGTGATCAAAACTTGTTTAAGTTTGTTGAATATTTGTAAATGGCAATTGAAAATCGACTACGTATGTTGGTAACTTTTTCCTTGTGTAACACGTCCAATTTAATAAATTCTCAACATATTTTTGTTTTGCTTACAAAAAAAAAAAAAAACATATTTCTGTTTTATAATTATCCTCTAAGCTTGTTTGAATTTAAGTTATTTTTAAGATATCAACTTTTGTAGCTTGATGAGTAGATAATTTCCTACAATTTTGGAGTTTCAACAAAAAGCAGATAACCAAATTCAATTATTTATAGCTAGTATTGGTAAAAGGATACGATTGACCTTGTTGTTGATCTCGAAGAGCACAACCAAAATATTGTTGAAGAAATTCTATACAATAATAAATCACTTCCTAATACTATCTGTTTTGAGCCCCAGAAGCCAACTTTTTTAGACTCTGAGGATGTGAATTTTAATTATTTCAGAAAGTGCCTCTTTCCCACATTTTTGAAGATGACGATGGCTTTCTTAGTGTTAAAAAGAAATCAAGGAAGCCAAAAAAAAAAATGATATAAGTTATTTCAGTAATTCCAATTCTATGATTACCCGTCATGTTAGCAAGAATTCTTTGCAAAATATTCCTAGATTTGAATACGAGACATTATGTTTCTTTTATTTTGTAATCCCAAATTTTCTGGTTTTGTAAACTAGCAGGAGTCTATGTCTATCTCCTCTATCCCACTAATTTCTTAGAGGTTTTAACTTTCTTTAAAAAATGGTCGAAAAAGAACTGAAAGGAAAAACTTGTACGGCTAAAACATATTTACAATTTTTAGCAGCTATTTGTTGATAAATAAGATATATAAAATCTAAAATATTATTATCAACAACATCAAGATTGGAGTTTTTCAGTAATATTTAAAATTCTAAGCATTTACACCTTTTGGGTGCATAGATCATGATTAATTTGAAAATTATTGAAGGCCAAACTTCCAATGAAATAGAATGAGAATTAGGGAATGTTTGATTTAGGAAAATCAGTGAAGGAATGTCCTTCAAAATGAAAATGATTAACTGGTTCTCTACAATTTCCTTCAAAATATTATTTTATCAAAATCATTTGTCCTTTTGGAACAAAGGATATCCATTCCATCACTAAATCAAATGTGTTGTAGAGAAGTTGTTAAAATCCATACTCATAATAAAATTAATGATGTTCATACTGATCGTGATTGAGAAATTTGAATCAAACGGTTGCTTAGATATAAATGCTTTGATTTAATCGGAATGGTTTCCAACATAGCTAATGAAGAATGACTATAGTTGGATAATATCTTTTGATCTGATGTTTGATAGTGAAGTGGAATTTTTGTATCTATGTAGGTGAAAGACTAATTTAAATTCTTTATTGTCTGCTATGGTAAAATTTATTGTTTTTGCGTGTTTCTCATTTTAATTGAAGTACATGCGGTGGTTGATTCCATCGAATCCAGTCAAGAGAGCACCTTTCCTTATTCAAGGAATACTTACTGTGCATACTTGCGGGAAATTTGTGACAAAAACATAGTTACACATGTTAAAGATGTACAGCAACCTTTGTATTTTCTAGAATATACAATTTTTAATTCAGATAGTATAAACCCTCTATGCAATGATCAAATACCATGATTTAGAAGATAATTTCCCGTCTATGTAGGGGGATTTTTTTTTAACAGATTGGGTCCATAAGTCTTATCGTGGACCCAACGATAGAGATGCGAGTCACCAAGGACTGGATCCACGATGGATCCTTGGATCGGGTCCACAGACCCCATTGTGAACTTAATTGTGGAGATGTGAGCCGCCTCCAGTCAAGGGACCACCTTTCCTTATTCAATGAATACTCACTTTGCATACTTGTGGGAAATTTGTGACAAAAACATAGTTACACATGTTATAGATGTATGTAAACTTTGTATTTTCTAGAATATACAATTTTTAATGCCATAATAGTATAAGCCCTCTATGCAATGATCAAATACCATGATTTAGAAGATAATTTTCCCCTGTCTATCTAAGAGGTTTTTTTTTAATGGAATAAGTTCACGAGTCTTATCGTGAACCCAACAGTGGAGATGTGAGGTACCACAGACCAGGTCCACAATGGATCCAAAAGGACTAGGTCCACGGGCCCCATCGTGGACCCAACGGCGAAGATGCGAACTACCTAAGTCTACAGATTCTACTGTTGAGAACCCAACGGCGGAGATGTGAGTTACTAAGGACTAGGTCCACAATGGACCCAAAATGACTAGGTCCACGGAGCCCCATTGTAGATCCAACGTTGAAGATGCGAACTACCTAAGTCTACGGATTCCACCGTTGGGTCCACGGTAGAATCCGTTGACTTAGGTGGTTCGCATCTCCGCTGTCAGGTTTATAGTGGAATAAGTAGACTTAGTCCATGATAGAATTCGCCAACGTAGCTAACTACATTTTGTCGTTCACGAATTCAAACCAATCCTTTTTATCAGTTGGTCAAATCTACTGGTGGACATTGACGGGTAAATATGCACAGTTGAAATATTAATACATAATACCAGGATCAATGACGTACATTCTAGCAAGACAAGTTTTACATTTATGGTTTTTTCATGTACAAACATGTGCAATTATACGGAACTTGATGAAATAGACAGTAAATAAAGGATCGGGTCTCGCAAGTGGGACTCTGATTTGGAATAATTTGAAGTATACATAACATGTCAGTTAAAATGTAACTCTGTCGAATTATAGTGTAATTTTGATGAGGTGTGTTATAACCACTTTTCATTTCAAAATAACATATTTTTTGTCATTTTAAATTTGATTTTGTTAACTCAATCTTGTCTTTTTATTTTTGTTCTTCAACCGCACCAGTTTGTACTAAATAAAACTTGTAATGTCCGCTGTAAATTTTCCCTATTAGCCATTCCCAACTTACTCGTTTTTCAAAACTTAGTTATATTCGTGGCTTAATCCGGAATATATGCCCCCGCCTCCCTCTCTTTTCGATCCCTTGATTCCGTGAATCTGCTTATTTTAACAGGTGGGAAGGTGAACATCCATCGTATTTATCGTCAATGTAATGTGACACCCTAGTTCTTTGCAACCCCCCCCCCCCCCCCCCGGGGCGCTCCACACTTATGTAATTTCCCTTCCTCTTTTGCTTGGACAAGATTTTTTTTTTTTTCCCGGTCCCTCTTTAACAAAACTAACGATAGAGCAGTAGAATATGAGCATGGACCATTACCTGTTTTGTGGCTAACGGTTCAGATACTTTGTCTAATTTTTTTATCTAATTGTGTTTAATATAAAAAATTATTTTGTATTACTAAATAAAGGTTCGTATCTTTTCATATGGATACGATGTTATTTAGTATTAGGTACAATGGAGCACAAAAAAATAAATAGAAGTTTTGAAGTAGAAAACCAGGTATATAAGGGGAGATAAGAGGCCTCACAAGTTCCAATTAAGACCAATTCATAGTTTGGATTAAAAGTGCGAAAAATAGATGAATGAGATACGACCAGTAAAGCCAAAAATTAGTATAAAAAATAACATCGTTTTGATGTGAAAATGGCTACACTACACTGCCGGATAGCTATACCAAAATCTTCGACAATTATATATAAACGCTAGACAGTACACCGATTTCAACTAGTCTGAACTAGCCGGCACTCAACTTGCAAGGTTCCGGATCAGATAGAGGGAATGATTAGCCTAACCTTGTTAGTTGGAAAAGCAAATGTAAGTAAAATGTCTATAGCCTAAGATATATAATACGACCTCTAAAGAGTGATATGGAGCATTTGCATCAAAATTAGCTGAAGGTCTTGATGAATTGCCATGATTTCTACGCTCAATGACAGTGTAATTTATGAAAAGCTGTCGGTTTCCATTTCATTATTTCTTGTGCAACACTTTGATTATTATAAATTCTCTACCCAAAGGGCTGAAGTGCCAGATCTCATTAGATCTAAAGCCTTAATACTATGAGGATTTCACCATCCAAATCTCGAAACGTGAGTGTCCATGAAAAATATGTACACATATTTCAGAAAATGCACACTAATTACCCAATAAGAATGCATCAATAGTTCAAAACATCAATCATTGTGGTCAAATTCAAATCTTAGATCGTTATGGTTACTTGTTATTCACGTATAGAGCTGTAAACTTGAAAGCATGAAGTATTGTAATTCTTTTTTCAACTCTTATGTCTTTTGATATTCCTCTGTCAATATCATCCTTGCATGTATCTCGTCTTTCAGATGGTATTTTAATTAACACAATATAATCATTTCATTTTAAAAAAATTCAAGAATCTAGTATTTGATATATGGATAAATAAATATATCTAATATACAAATCTGATTAAGAATTTGATATAATGGGTATAATCTTCACGGTATGGAGATTATTGGATCGACCAAATTCGATCTCCTAAATGGCATCTTTTCAAAATCACCTACATCATATATTATTTTATGTTCATGTCCTACAACTACTATTTTATGCATTTACTTTCTAAAGGGGTTTGGTAAGTTGTCCAAAATTGTCCTTGAAAATCTTGATTTGAGATCTTCTCGATCTTGACAAAGACAAAGGGAAGACACAAGTTTTTGTTGAGATGTTGCCAGCGCAGAATTTAAACCGCTGCAGGACGCAAATACAGAACGAAACAGACCTTTGGTGACGGAGGCTCTTGGCTAAATGAGTTTAGTCAGACCATAATCCAATGCCAATAACTGTTTCCAAAATCAAGTCCGTTTGCAAAAGACAAAATAATAATAATTATCAAAGCAAGCAGGGAAAAGTTCTATTTTCTTCCAATTTACCTAACAGCAAACCTAGGGTTTAATTGGGGCTAATACTGAATCATGGATGCAATAAACTGGATCTTAGCGACTTTCATAGATTTTATGGTCTCCCAGAACTGAATTCTTGTAATTAGAAAGTTCTACCTTCAATCAAGAGTCACACGTTCTCATTTTGGTTTATAAAACATTCAGAAATAAAAGATCGTGTACCATAGCAATTAGTTAAGATCATACGGGCTCGACAAAAATCATACAATATCATAAGGGAAATAATTTTTACGAGACCTGATTTTGCATTCTGGGATCTTTGATTAATCCATTGGAGTGGAGTGAGAGAGAGAGAGAGAGAGAGAGAGAGAGACTATTTTCATCAATTTATTAGACGATGTTTTGTTCATATACAACACGCATTTGCATAACTCAACCTAATGAAGTGGTACTAAAAGTGATTCTTTCAAGCCCAATTGTACAATCAAGATTTTTACGTTTGATGAAAAGCTTAATTTCTGCCTTTGGTAAAAAAGATTAATTACAAAGCCAAGGCAGTCACCTTCCGTGAAGATCCATTTGTGTCAGGTTCTTTGTGATTGAACAATTCCCACCATATCAAAGGCTGCATTAATTCTCCAAGATAAAGGCTTGAAGTTTTGAGCACTCAAAAAAGGCTTGAAGTTTTGAGCACTCAAAACTAATTCCTTCGCTTTGTCAACAAAACTGAATTCTTCCCTTTGAACCTCTAAATTTTTGGGACATTTTAGCAAGTCGATGTAAGTCTCCAGATCATGAACACAAGAAGGATTATGCATCTTGAAGAAATCTAGCAGCAATTCGACTCCCACATGGGCGTAACACGAGCGGCTCCAAGGAAGATCGTATCTCTCCGCCAGAACCTTGAAACTCTCGTTGAAAAGAACGCCAGGAAGCTTCGTGATAGGATCATTAACATTCACGATCCTCAAAACTTTAACCCCTAACTCCTCGCAACGTTCTTTGAAGCTCGAATTGCCAACTCGCGGACCTCCAAAGGAAAAAACCGTGACAGGTACGAAACCAATGTTCCCAACAACATCCTTATTCAATCCGAGCTCAGAAATATCGTATGCTAGCAGAAGCCCAATCGAGCTCCCCATGCTGTGTCCAGCAATGGTGATGCTCATTTCCTCTCCTCGGTACTCATTTAGTACCCGATACACCTCCGAAAGAAGTTGCTCGCGGCAGCTGGGAAGCCCAAATTTGCTTTCGCTTTCATCCGAAGTATACAAGCTGAGAAATCCAGCTTCCACCTTTACCTCTGGCCGAGGATTATGAGGATCAAGGCGTGCTGGAGCCAATGAACTCATGAAATTTGCTATCCATTCCGGGTTTGTAACCGTACCCCGGAACGTAATTAGCACATCTCTTCTTCCAAGCTTCTCAGTTTCAGCGTCATTAGAGACCGCAACATATCCAATCCAGCGGCCACAAGATGGTGCATTTGGATTGGAATATTGATGTCTGGAGTAGCATAAATGTACTTGGTTACTTCATAACCAGAGTTCTCCAAACCAACCTCATTCAAGAGATTCCTCTTCCCATATTTGCAATTCAAGTATCTTTTCGAGTTGGGATCAAGCTCGAAACCCTTGTAACATGCAACCACGAACTCTCCATACCGAATGATCTCCTCGCGGAGGAGAGAATCCAAGGGTTCCACTAGGTCTTCCCAGTTATTCATCCCCTGGATTTCTCTCCAAACACGAGCCAACCTCGAACCAGTGGCAGCAACTTTCTTCACTAAACATGGTGCAATTAGGGAAGCAGCCTCTACCGATTGCTTCCCTAATTGCACTCCATAAGTTTTAAACTTTGAAGGTTGGGAAAGTGAATTTTTCTGGGATGGGAGCGTTGCATCCCCTCCGGAAAATGTACTAAGTTTGATGTTCGCATTTGGCATAGTATGTACTCTGGTAGCCATGGATTGGCACTAGAGTGAATACAAAGAGGGAGAGAAGACGGAAGAAAAAGAGTCTGGAGAAGACTAGATTGAGTAGCAGCACTGGGGCCTTCTATATATATTCAGAGTAGGGCATCTGTTAGTGTATGTTTGGCGAGCAAATTGACTTTTCAAAATCTGTGATTAACGTCTTATATTATGTGGTCGGTTGAGTTTAAATTTCATTTCTTTAATGTTTTATGTTGCGGCTGTGATAGAAAGGAACAGGAGGACGATGAAGAAAATGGGCCTCAATCTTTTCTTTGTTTTATATATTTTTATATAGCAACTTAACATGTACAAAGAAGTTGACTTCAACAGTTTGACCATGCACCCTTGTGGGGAAATGAGGGGAAGCCAGCACAGCATATATAGAGTTATGTTTCATGTTACGTGGGAGATCAAAGTCTGAATAAATAATGTGGACATGAATACAAACGGACAGTGAAACACTAAGCAGAAGAATTTGAGCAGATTTCAACTTCTTAGAATTCCAATTTTCTTGGGGAGTTGGTCAAATTGAATGATTTAATCTCAATGTGAATCTTGAGTTTCTGCAGTTTGTTGGTTTCATTAGAAACCAACAACGTTATCTTAGAATGCCTTATTGAATTGTAGTGGCAAATATGAAAAATCTCTAATTCTTCTTAAGTTTTAGGTTTTTGTAAGTCAAACTCAAAAAAGAAGCTCATAATTTTAACCATTTCTTTTGAAGAATTGATTTATTGATTGTCAAGAACTCATTCTTGTATGAAAATCATTTATCGTTTTTAATTGTTCTATTGGATGTATTGTGTAGGCATCATTTAATGTCAGTTGATCAGCGGTTTCTCATCATTTTTTTCAATGGCACTTTGTTATATTATGTTGACCAAAATGAAATTTAGTTAACAGCCACTTGTATCTAATATAATATATATACATATATATATATATATATATATATCGTGATGTGACGGTAAAAAAGTTTTCAAAGGTATCTAAAGTTATTTAAGCTAGGTGTGAATGTGTGAACATTTAATAATTCTCTTTTTAATATTTAATCTCTTCGATTTTTCCTCTTTTTCTCCATCCATTTTGGATGGAAATTAATTAGAATTGATAAGTTCAGAAATTCAACCTTTAATTTCAACACTAAGAGGTTATATTGGCTTGTTGAACTGGAATCTTCTTCTTCTTTTTTTTTTTTTTTGACTAATTCTTCTATGTGTTTTCGATGGTGAGACAAGTCATTCTTCAAAAAATCTAAGTCATGAGAGTCATTTAATGTGAATATCCAGTACATAGGAAATTTTGATAGTTGCTCAATTTGAAAAAGGTACACGGGCCTCACCCGTAAAGAAGAATAATTTGTTTTAAAAAATTGTTTTTAGAGTAAATACACATCTAAATTTTAAAACAGATACACTTGGTTCATAAATATTAGATCAAATTCTGGCAGTCTCCAAGTTCATAGGGTGAAAGTAGTTATTAGTAAAGCTAAAGACATTATAATTTGTGCGACACTGTCTAAAAATTTAGGGATGGGGATGTATTAAAATTTCAAAAGTTATTAGATCTTTACCTTATTTGGTGATAAATTCCTAAAAAATCAAGGGATTGTAAGAATTTTATTCATGTAACTCATGCACGTAGGTATAAGTTAGAAATTCAATTAATAAATTATTAACTTTGAGTAGGTAGATTGAATGATTAAAAAAAATGCAATAATATCATTACATTATGATACGTTATAGGAAATATATATGACTATTTTGTTATTTACTTAAACGCGTTGGTGACTATTTTCTGGTTTCGTTAATATATGGTGGAACATAACTTAAGGTCTCGTTTAAAATTCCACAATTTCGTTCGTGTTTAAGTTATTGGAAAAGTAGGTGAACAGTTATAGGATTTTAAATACTATAATCTTGTTGTATTCTAATTATTTCACTGAGGATTTTAATCCAAAATTAAAAACTAGATATTTTAACTCTTTTCTCGTTCTTCTCCTACATCTACCCAAAAATAAAGCATTAATATTTATATTTATAACATACTCTATATATCTCTTCGTAACTCTTATCTGCTACCTTTTTTAGGAAATATCTACTAGTTTTATTACTTATTCAATGAGTAATTGTTTTAGCTTATGTTCACTCATTTTAGCCTTAAAAAATTAAAAAGGATGTATTTAAACTCGCAACTAACCTAATTAATCATCACATAATGGTTACTTATTCTTTTAAGTATAGTTAAAATCCTAGGTAGAGACAAGAAAAATATAAAAAATATAATGTTTATTAATTTATATCTTTATTTAGTAAGTAAAATAATTGAATACCTGCTTTTTTTCTCCTTCGACTTGTACGGAAATTTTTTAGAGATCTATTAGGAATGTGTATTATATTTGGTTATAAGTTATTTCAATCAAATATTGAAATTAGAACCTATACAACTTTTCCTAAAAGTATCCATATAGAACAAAACAATTTCTTTTCGTGAAATTACACATCGAGAAATCACATTCTAAGTTAACTTTACTGTTCTACAACCAAACAAGGCCTAAGAGTATTGTTTTAAAGTTTAACATTCTACTATTAGAGTTGCAATTGTCCTTGCATTAGAGCTTCATGAGTTAAGGTGAACATTAGTTTTTTGTGTACACAATATAGGCCAAAATATCTCTTAATTGAATTTCTCATAAATAATTACTTGCTTGATTTTTTTCCTTCTTCTAAAACTTTGGTTGCAGCCAACTTAGTGTTAAAACTGAAGTTAAAATTAAAAAGAAAGAAAAAGAAAAGAAGAAAAAAGTAATCAACATATTTTTGCTAGTTATTTACATAGACTATTGAAGCATGGTCGGCGCAAATAATTTGTCACAAGGTAGGCTGTATCTAAGGTAGGCTGTAGAGGATCATTAGCCTACCACACGTGCAATCAACACGGCAGCGACGCTTAGTTCTTTCAATATCCAGTGCCTTTCATCAAGATATCGTTTAGTCGTTGCATTAGCAACGTGTTTATTTGTTTATTAACAATAATCGTGTTCGTATATAGCTTACTTTTGAGCTAGTCAAATTATTAATTTTTTTGTTTAAAAGCTAATAGTTACGATAATAGTGATATATAAAAATTAATTTCTGACTTCTAAACTTTATTTATTTGGAATTAATGTTCGAAAAATGCATAATTTTCTTTAAGATTCATGTTAAACTTAGATTTGTAACCATAAATTGGATTTTATCTCAATATTTGAGTTCAAAAAGAGCAAAATGCACTAGTTTATAGGGGGATTTCACACTTTTAGTATAGTATGGCACCGTAAAGAGAAAATATTTATTAATAATGTCCAACAACTAAATATTAAAAAGTCAAATAAATTTAACATATATATGTTACCATTCTGAATATTTAACTTACATACGGTACCATGTCGTAACAGTACCATAGAAATTTTCAGTTCTATATGCTTACAAATTGCATAGGCTTTTGGAGGCAAACGAATTTGGTAGACTACTAAGTTTCAAACATCCACTTGCTTGTTAAATGGAGTCATGGAGAGGCTATGTATAGGCTTGTTAGTTTAGTTGGATGAAATTTGGATCCGAACCTAACTCCCAACTTTGTTGTTGACGAAAATATGAAGACAAGACTACTTTTTAAGCACCTTGGATTTAAAGTCTCATGGATGGAAATGACCAACAAGACGGACAATTTAAAGCCAAAAATAGCCTATTTTTCCTCAGTAAAAAGAATTATAATGCTCAAAATAGGTTTCGAACAAGCATTCAAGGTGCTGGACCGAGATTCAAATCAAACAAGTTAGGCTCAGAGGAACAAAGACAATATTTTGATTTTTTTTTTATCAATACAATAGTAGTTGTTGCCGTCATAATATTTTATACTTCCCCCATTATAGTGGCCATTTTGGGGGTGCCGTATCTTAAACTTAATCATTACTCTTTAAGTTGCCTTGTGACATATGTCATTTTTCTACAGCCTGTATATTTTTATTCCATTTCTTTTGACGTGTATGGTTCAAAGTAAGTATTATATGCACCACGTGATATATTAAAATCAATCATATATTACTAAATATTATAAGGTGTGATTCAATAGGGTTGATTTTGGGAATGACGCTAAAAGTAAGTATTAAGTATACTATGTCATGTACTAGAATTAATCATATGTGACTAAGTATTGCAAGATGTGACTCAATATGGCCATCATGTGGTAAACTAAAATCAATCATATATCACTAAATATTGCAAGATATAGTTTATCATTACCATGTGATGATAAATTATTTGTCTAGTGCATTTAATACTTTTCTATGAGGCTAAATACTATTGGTAGATTCGAAAAATTCTTAAATGGACCTAATCTACGGCCCCACTTGTGAATCTTACGGTTTAAAATAAAGTCACATAAGCATCCTTACATTATTTTACATCATTTTCTTATATTGGCATGTATCTCTTTACTTAATACTCTTTTAAATCACAAGATCCACAGGCAGAACTATAGATTCAATCTGCCTAAAAAACTCCTGGCAGATCCAATATATTTTGTAACGGAAAGGTTAGATCTTGCCATGATAGTTACAAAGAAAAGTGTACAGTTTAGATGACAACTTTAAATGGGGCCAACTATTAGTTGATAATCATTGTAAGCAGTACATGTTTAATATATATTATATACCATTCACAGTTAACACTTTCTCAAAGTTTTGTCATTTTAAAAAAATTGACACATGGAACTTTGAGCTGGTTCTTAAAAGTAAATTTATTTGCTATGTCATGAATCTATTGACTATTTTTAGTTTGAATCATAGCTGTTATTAAGTGTAATTTAAATTTTGAATTCCTATATTTTAGGGTAATTAAAGTAAATTTGTTTGTAGTCACTAGATAGTAGTTGCATAGATTAGGCACTCGTAAAATTTTGATAGGATAGGTATTTTTTAAAGAGTTCTAAATTTTTGCTTCAATCACGGCTGAGTAATATTAAACATAAAATTAAAACTTTAAAAAAATCATTTAAATTGTACTTATAAACTTAAAAATTAATAAAAAATTCATAGTGAACCACAATTCAAAAATCAATAAACATTTTATATACTACATTTTGCAAGTTGACCATTTGTCCCTATTTTTATTTTCAACTTTTTAACTCTAAGTTTTTCATTTAATGTTTTTCTCTCCATAAATTGGATCCTTCTACTTAAAATATATAAGATAAGTATAATTTCTATAAATAGATTATGCACAAGTGTACTATAAAAGATAGATATCTTTTGTTTCTCAGTTTATTATAGTTTTTAATGATACTGTTCTAAATGCATCCCTTGCTGGCAACAATGTTGATAAGTAAACAAACAACTAGTTAACATATCTTTAAAGGTTGTAAATATACATAACAGTAGTTCATTTTCTACATTATTATGTGGATATTACAAATCTATAATCTTATAAGTTATTAGCAAATTTAGTATCCTAATTAATTTACCCTATTATGCAAATTACATAATTGTGCGTTGGGAATTACGTAACAAAGTTAAAAGTATAACGTTTTTAGCTGAGTTAGACATAGAATATATAATTGTAAAACTGCTGTTATATATAATGCTCTCCAGTTGACTCTTTCTCTAAGCTTTACGATTTACCATAATCTTCCAATTGTCATATGGGAACTTGAGCTAATTTTAAGAAATAAATTTAGTCACTACGTTATGGACCGACTTACTATTTATAGCTTTACCCCCATCTATTATCAAGTGCAATTCAAATTTTCAATTCATCTATTTTAGGGTGCTTAGCGTTACGTAGATTAGACAGTCAATCAAATTTCAATAGGATAGATTTTTTTTGGCAACTAATCAAAAATAAAATTGGTATCTTTAAAAAATCACTTAAATTGTGCTTAAGATCTCAAAAATAAAATTGTGAAAATCAGTAAAGATTTTATATATTATATATTTGCAAATTGACCATTTTTTCTATTTTCTATTTTCAATTTTCCAAATCTAATTTTTTTTTTCATTTAATGTTCTTCTCTCCATATATTGAATTCTTACTTGAGATAATATGAAATAAATTATAATTTCTATGAATGCCTTTTGCACAAGTATATTGTAAAAGACAGAAATTATTTTTAATTTATTATAGATTTTAGTGATACTTTTCTAGTCACATCCTTAACTGGCTCGATGTTGATTGGTAAACATAAACAAATAATTAACTTGTTTTTAAAAATTAATTGATATATGTTGTAAAAAAAACATAATAGTAATCTATTTTCAGTGTTATTATGGTCGATATTACAATTATATTCTCTTATAAATTATTAGGAAGTGTAATATCCTTGATAATTTACTATTTTATGTGAATTATATAATTTTGTAACCAAGTTAAAATTATAACATTTTAAGCTAAGTTAGATGTAGATATATAAATTGAATATATTTGAACACTTGAACTACAAATTATAAAGTTAAAAATTTGATAAATAAATATCATTCTAAATTAAGGTTAATAAAACAAAGATTTAATAAAATTTACTAAAATTATTTCTTTGGATAAAATTCTTTCAAAATAAATTTCTATATAAACAATAAAAAAAATGCAATGATACCGTATAAAAATTTTAATCTTTATATTTTTATAAGTGATAGTACATATGCATGAATTTTTTTAATTTTATGATAACAATATGGGTAGCAATATTGGCATTCTACTCTTTTGTTATTGGCAACCTTTCTTCGTACTCATGTGCAAAATTTATAAACGGTACTAATATCACCATTATAACAATATAGTTTTGCTTATTTTTAACTTAACACTTTTAATTGAGAATATACGTTATATTAGGTGGATATTAGATAAGATTCTTGGAAATATTTAAGTAATTGATTTTATAATTGTTTTCGTACATATTGCCCATGCATTAATACAAGTGCCACTAATGCGTTATCTACGCTATTTCAAAATCATGTTGACTAATTAATAAATTGTGTTTTAATATCAGGTTTCAGCAATGGCAGCTGTCTCAAAAGCAGGATAAATATTAAATATATAGAAGTATGTATATAATTTTTTTTCTCACATACATGCATACTTCTATATATTTGTGGACACGCACAAAATTAAGAAAAGTAAATACTTATTTGTGTATCACATAAATTAAATATAAGTACAATAAATAAAGAATATGAATGTTTGGCTTCATTATTATTTTTTTATGCTCTTAGTTATATTACCGATGATTATAAAAAATTTTAAAATTAATTAAAGGGTACAATCAATTTATTTTTAACATGGGTATCAATAATTTATAAAGAAAGAAATGTTAAGGTTTCTTGTAAGCACACAAATAACAATTTATAATAATAAAGAAAAATAAAGAAAATGTTATGTCCTAGCACAAATAATTTTGGGCAATTCAATGAAATTATAATAAACTTTTAAACATTGAAAAATGAACAAGCATTTAAT
Source organism: Mitragyna speciosa (assembly GCA_024721245.1). NCBI lineage: Eukaryota > Viridiplantae > Streptophyta > Magnoliopsida > Gentianales > Rubiaceae > Mitragyna > Mitragyna speciosa. The sequence continues at coordinate 9,715,119 of CM045571.1, forward strand.
TTTGACTTGAGTTATCAAATAATGGACTAACAACCACTTTCTTATCTATCTTAGGTGGAAAGGTATTTTGGATGGAAATATCTTTCCATTCTGGGTCGTTCCAACTTACTAAACATGGTGTAAGTGTAATAAATCTTGTTATTTAAGAACATAAAAGAGGAACCTTAGAAAGATATGTGAGAAAATCTTACAAAGGTAAGGTGATATTTGATAATTCAAACTTAAAGCTGAAAATTAATGGATAAAGAACTCTTTGAATTCAACATGTTTGATAATGAAATTTGTTTGTCATTTAATATATTAAGCTCTCTCTCTCTCTCTCTCTCTCTCTCTCTCTCTCTCTCTCTCTCTCACACACACACACACACACACATATACGCTTTCACTCTCTCAGCATCAAAATTATCCGTTACCCACATACACACTTTCTTACACATTCTCACATACATGCATACATAAGCATACTATTTTTTCTCACTTCCTTATATACATTCTCCCTCTTAAATATATAGAAGTACATATATAATTTTTTTCCCATCACACAATTGCACTCAATCACTTTTTGATGCACACATTTTCATATGTATACACATGCTCTTTTGCATATATATTTTTACACATAAATGTACTTGTGCTCTCTGTTACACACAAATATACACTTTTTCTTTCTATTTCTTACATACACATCTTTTTAAAATGAAATATAGTTATATTTACCATGTGAGATATTTAAATTTAATACTTCAGTTAATTATCAAATGGATAAAACTTTACTAATTCAGCAACGTAATATTTTCTACACATAAATTTTTAGATTTCAATTTTATAAAAAAATATTCTAACCAAACAAATATTTTTAGTGCTGATCCCTCGTCTTACATGCAGGTTCAACCGGTTAGCCAAAAGCCAAAAGCCAAAAGCCAAATCCTGGCCCTAATATATGACTCCCGTCTTGCTGCCAACCCAGTTTCCCCACTTCTTACTGCTAATGAGCTCGCCTCCATCTTTGCCAAGTCCTCTATACTCTCCTCAACTATTCCCCTACTACTGTAATTCTCCCCCACCACCCCGTTCGTCAAACTCATTACCTCCAGCGTGCCTTTACTCATCGCCACCCTCACCATCTCACCCCCCCCCCCCCAACCACCAAAAATCCCAACAAAAAAAGCCCCAACCCAAACACCTTCACCTTCACCTTCACTTTCACCACCTGCATCACATGTTAACGAGTCAACATCACTACCAATATTGTACAATTTAACACGGTCATCATCACCATTTCACCATAATTCATCGTTGCTATTCGACACGCAGCCGCCCCACTATCACCCTTGTTGCCTTCGCTAGTTGCATGTGAAAATCAGATCCGGGCCTCGCAAGTTGAAGGTTGACTTGTTCATATCAGTTGAAGTCAGTACAACTGAGACAGCATTTTTGTGTAACTGTTCAATGTTGTAGTGTAATCACATTTTTACCAAAACGACTTCGTTTTTTGCACTCATTTTTTGCTCTTTTGGTTGCATCTCATCAATTCATTTTTTGCACTTTTAATCTCCACCGTCAACTTGTTCCAACTGAAACTTGTGAGGCCCTTGTTCCTGAAAATCCACCACCACTTCCTCTAGTGATTTTAAGAGAGCCCACCTACTTCAAGTTCCTGTATAATCAGGGTGTCACACGCATCTCCACCACTACCACCCTTCCATTAATTCTTTTGCGTATTTTTCTCTTAGAAATTAAGGGGGCCAAAAAAAAAAGGCCTTTTCACTATCATACGTCAACAATTCTAGTAACTTTATGCTGTCAATCTATTATTTTCACGGTGAAAAGAAATTATATGAAATTAAAATATCGACGCACGTTGTTCTTGGAAATTGTAATCAAGCGTTGAGTGAATAAAACAGTAGTTTAGTCAAGCTGATAAAATAGGGAAAAAGATGTTGACAGAGGAAAAAAGAGAGATTGGATAAAGAATGTAAGAAGGAAAAGTTCTCCTTCTTGATATTTTATTTAATCATGGATAAAACTAAAATAAACACCCAATTATCTCAATTCCAAACCCTAATTGAAATTGTGAAGTTGTGAAAACGTTGGAGATAACATGATTCGATCCTTTTCCCCAAGTAGAATTGTCACATGGTAGTCTTTTACAGTTTCAGGCAAAAAAGTGATCAGAATTGAGATTTTGAGAGTAAGTGTTTGTTCTCAATAGCTTTTTTCAATCTAATTTTAGTTTCTGACTTTGAAAAATCTATTGTGTAATGTTTTCAACTGCTTTTTTTTTTTACTATATTTTTGTATTTTTTGAAGCTACAATCAGGAACAACCGATTTTTAGTTTTTCTGAAATCAATTTTTATAAAAATCTGAAACTATTGAGAACAAGTCCTAAATTTGCACGCAGATTTTTTATAATTGTAAATGCATCATTTGAGAAGTTAGAACGAAAAAGATGCCAACATGAAATATAAGGAAGTTTTTTGCATTTCTTTTCTTCAAAAGTATTAAAAAAACACTTATTATAAAGTCAAAAAAGTATGAAAGTATTTTCTTTACAAAAGTATGAAAACATATAAAAGATCCTAATTTTAGCACCAGCAAAAGCTTAACCACATAGTTTTAAGTTGTTTTACTTATTTGAAGCAATAAACCTGCCAAATTAATGATATAAAATAGAAAGAAAAAAAAAGCTGAAAAAATAAGCACCAAATAATGGAAAATCGATCAACCGATGCACTCGAATGAATTCACAATTTTGATTGATTTAACCATTTTTATTTTCTTCAATTCGTACTACAATTTGCAACGCTGAATCAAACCAAAAACTGCCCGACTCCTGGTTAAACCGGTTGAATCAACCGGCCGATCCAAGTTTTAAAACGCTGCCTGCCGGCTTTGCGGGCCCATACTTGACACTCGCGCTGAGGAAAATGTGGGGTCACAGATGTGATTAAAAGTTATAGCCAAATTAATTTGATATTATGAGTTCAAGTTCGAATTATGGTCAGGATTTAATAACATGATAGTACTTGATTAGACTTGTTCAAAGTTTTAGAAGGTGAGTTTGCGCCACATATCTTAATCATGGTATAAAAATCTCATTTTAATAGATGTTGTGATTGAGTAGATTATGATTAAAGGTACAATTTAATGTTTGGGTGCCAACACTACTGCAAAACACAAATTTAATGAGAGAGTGATAGTACTAGTATTAAGTTTTCAATAAAATAATTCATATTACTTATAATTTAACTTAATGCTGAAAATTAATGAATTAAAAATTTTTAAAATTCAAAATATTTGTTTATAAAATTCATTTACGACTTAATATATTAAGCACTATTTAATTTGCATATAAACTTTTAAGTGACAATTTTTCACTTAATTTTTTGAATTTTGAATAAATGTAATATACTCTCTTGCTCTCTCACACACAGTTGCACACACTCGGTACACACTCATACTTTCAAACATATACACATATTTTTTCTCTCTTACATACCCAAATACATACATACTTTTCTTATATCACATAACATGCTCTATCTTGTATGCACACTCTCACTTTCACTCTCATATACACCTTCACACTAATATATATTTTAACTCTCTCTCTCTCTCTCTCTCTCTCTCTCTCTCTCTCTCTCTCTCACACACACACACACAGAGCTTTCTCCAACACACACAGAGTCTATTTCACACCCCCACACTTTCTCGTACATATACCCCTCCCTGCATATATAAATTTTTTCTTACTTACACAGACAAGTTCTCTCTCTTATCACACACATATGCATAAATTTTTTATTTTCTCATACACTTGCACATAGTGTCTCTTTCATACATACATCACAGACACACCCATTTTCTGTCACACACAAATAAACTTGCTCTCTCTCACATACAAATGCACGCACTTTCTCTTTGTCTTTCTTGCACATGCACTATCTCTAAACTATTCTATCTTTTTAAGATAAAATTATCATATTTATGAGTTGAAATATTTATATTCAATATTTGAATTTAGTAAATTATCAAACAGATATAACTTTATCAATTCAACAACTTAATATTTTCAATACTTAGATTTCGAATTTTAGTATTCAAACTTCTAGTTTCAGTTTTATCAAATAACCCCTTAGACCAGAACACTAACATGACTTTCTTTATTTATTTATTTATTTTTTGGTTGGGGTGGGGAATTTTTTTTCTTTTTTCCCTTTGGGTGGGTTGGGGGATGCTCATTTGCTTCTTGTCGATTAAATTAAATAAGTGGAATAAGATATGAACTGGATAAAAAGTGTATTCATAGTTGCCATATTTCTAATTCCCATTAACTTAGAATGAGTTTATTGTGTTCTTTTTCCCCTTCCTTTTGTTTTATAAGAAAGAAGAATAATTAAGCACATACACGTTTGGAATAACGGACTGCCCTTGCCGTTCGGCCCTTGCCGTTTGGACCAAAAAAAAAAAAATAGAAAGTCAAGTGTATGAATAAAAAGTTATAATATATAATATATAAATCATTTACATGCACATAGACACACTTATATGTGTGTGTATGTGTGTGTGTGTCTCATATATATACACGCATGCTCCCGCGTGTATATACATACATACAATGTGTTTGTATCTATATTTGTAAATATAGTTATATATGATTCGTGCAGTGCCATGTAGGCTAATATTATATGCATGATTACATGCCCAATTTTTTATTAACGGCACCGGATGTCTTACCTCCCTTTCGTCAATAAGAGTGGGTTGTATTATATAAGAAATGGAAGACGAAGACTTTACATAAATTAAAATGGAAAAGGCAAAGTTTGTTCTTCTAAAAAATCATTACAAGCAACTTGCAAAACCTGCTAGAAATGAATTGGCGACAGAAAATCAACCGAACTTCCACATATATCAGCCATAGAGAAATGTAACAATTGATAAAATGCCTTCCCAACAAATAATTAAATTTACCATCGAAAAAACAGCTAATTAATTTCACCTAAATTTGGTCAAATTTTTTTAATCAGAAAGTCTTATTTGATCAAAATTTCTCAGATCATTTGGATTATTAATGAATCGCTAATTCTAATTTTTTATTCACGTAAACTCTTTCCAATCTGTATTATGAAGTGCCAAAATAACATTAGATTAAATGTTCTAACTAAAATGTCACATTGTTAGGGGACTGGCATCATTTTCAATGGCTTTTTGTTTAAGATGAGTGATTAAAAGTCCAAAATAGCTAGCTATTTGTCAAACCACAATCTTCTTTAACTCTTTTCAATCTTCTTGACGGAAAGCAAAACCATTAAGTTCATTATTTGATTACAAGAAACAAAACATCTTTTCGCAGGATACTCAAAAGCTCCAGTTAACAAGAACCAAAGCAATATCTTCTCTTAAATGATAGACTTCCTTTTTCTGATGGCTAATTGATTATTGGTCTGATGATGCCTCAATTTCCTACTAAAAAGTAAAGGTAAAGAAGAAAAAATTCTCAGAATCAACAGGTTGCCTTCACGAGTCATTTCAAAAAGGAAAAGAAAAATCATGAGATATTTATGAAGAAGGAAGAAGAGGCAAATTCAAGGTATCATCTATCCCCTAATTATTTCACTCCTAGGTAAACCATAAACTTTAATAATCGTCTTCCTCCATTGAATATAACCTTCTTGGATTAATTTGGAAAAGTTCTTCAAAATCGTGGTAGCAAAGATTTCGTAAAAATCACATAAAAACGTGCCATTTGGCCTTCAAGTTAATCTTGATATTTGTCAATTATATATCTTTACTTTCGTAAAACTTGAGGGACCAAATTCGTCCATAAAGATTAAAACTGAGAAGTAATAGTAATCATAGTCTAATTAGATCAGCCTAATTCACATGTCGAATTGCCAGAATCGTAATTAAATTAGTAATCAAAAGAGCTTTTCTGCAGCCTCCCAACATGTCATCACTTTAGATTAATCAAATATAAAGTGATGATGCATTCTGAACTGAAGATGGCTAATACGTGCACTTCCTTGTTTACTTGACATAAAAGCAATCCTAGTTCAGTGCCCTAATCTGAATCTTTTCAACTTTTTAATGAAAGGAATTGTTGGTGAAAGATTTGATGGGTTGTCCCGATAGTGATAATTAGGTATAGGAGCATTTGATAACCTTAAAATTTGTGGCCTATTTCTAAATGTAACTCAACATTGACTACCAATTACAAAAGCTTGCCACATCCAACATTGAAATCCTTGGTATAGATGCTAAAACTGGATTAGGTCTTTAAAAAGTTGTTGATCATTTTCAAAGTGCTAATCGCACTCAAATTTGGCCCTCTTAAGTAATATTCTCCTTTTTGCTCATATGTCTTATCTTATACTTAATAATTTGTCTACCATTCGAAACTTCTTCGAGAAATAATGAGGGCCATACTATGGGTTTTGTCAAATTCAATTAATTTTAAATTTTGGCGATTGTTTCATAATCAAATTTTAATCTCTTAGTTTCATATTTTCAGCTATTTCGAAGCCAAAGTTTAAATTCAAAACTTTTTGACAAATCTTAAAAACCTAGTTTTACTCAACCAAAGTTTGTCAAAAAATTTTGGGAGTCAACTTTGCCTTTATAAGGACAAATTTCACTTAATTGCAAAATTGATAAAGTTTACAATGGTATTTTGTTGAAAATTTCGAAGGTTCAACCACTCAATGGTCATTTTGAAACACCAAATTGGCTTAAAGTTAGGTAGTATACACTAATTTTAAAGATACAATAAACAATCAAAACTTTGCAACAGCAGCACGAGGCTTCTTTCCCTGCCCAGTAACAAATTACTTTCCTGGGAATTTTAATCTTTTATTAATTTATTTTTTTATAGGCTTTGGATATAAGATATTGGCAGCAAATCACTTGATGAGGGATCATGGCAACAATTTAGGACAATGTACACTGTCACTATAAAATGTTCATTTCTGATTATAAGTGTACACTTTTACACCAAAAATATAGATATACATATACATACACACGTGTGTGTACATAGAGATATATGTCTGTGTGTGTTTGTAAGTTTGATAGTTTAGCAGCAAACAAATGTTAGCCTTCAAAATACTAGTAAAATCCAAACCATTCAAAGCACTAGAGGATACATTAATTGCTTTTACCCATTTCCCTCGCATCCTCACTTGTTCATAAGGCAATTTACGCATGTAGGAACTAAGATTAAATTGGATTTTGGATGGCAATCCTTGCTGCAAACACTAATTGTTGAAAAAAAAAAAATCATTTCTTCCGACAGTAATTGTTCTGGCCCAATTTTCAAATGTCAGCACGATCTTTTACAAGCTGAGGGCAGTCCATAATCACAGATTTTGCATGGTAATGCTTGTTTATTTCAGATTCAAAAATTTTTTTTTTTATTTTGTATCTGGAGGTTAACATCCTTGTTTATTCCTCAACTTTATGATCGATTCTATTTCATTGTTCATTTTCTAAAAGCTCCTATTAAACCCCTTTGCCCATTTGATTCTAAATTGTCCCTGAACAATATTTTGTCCAAATTAAATATAACAACCGATATCGCATACCGGACACATGATGAATGCAATGGTTCCTGGTGGATTAAAAAGTTACGTGATTCCATTCGTTCCTCAACCTTAACGCATGATTCTATTTCGTCCCTCAATTTTGTTGTGCGATCTTATTTAGCCCCTCGTGTTCTAGATGCTCATCTTAAATCCATCAACTTACATATTTGATTTTAAATGCCCCTTAGGAAACATTCTACTCGGTTAAATCTAAACTTTTCGAAATTGCATAGGTGGGTAGTTCGATTCCTAACTTTGAGATGCTGAGCAACTATATGCAGCTCAATTCTCAAGAGTTCCATCAGACAATTTTTTTTTTTTTTTTTTTGTAATCTTCCCATAATGGTTATGATCAAGTTTTACATTAATGTCTTTTTACTTTGTACACTGTTTTATCAATATACAGCTTTCAAAGTTACTTAATAGAAAAAATATATATAATTGGGAGAACAACTACTAAAAAAATATACGAAGAGAATGGCCTCTCTTACTATCAACAAAAACTTATAATAAATCCAAGGCAAGGAAATTTGTTCGAATCAGTCTAAGCGTAAACCCTATTAGACCTTCTCAAGGACTCCCTCGAGGTACGAGTCACCATTTCCTCAACGTATATGTTGCCGCACCCTCAGGCCTATTTTTATTAACATTGATTTGCAGACAACTGTTTGTAAATGTTCAATCTTTTGGTTAATTTGCTATTTTAGTATGCTGTTGGCCCCAAATAATTATGCAATCAATATAATAATAAAAATGAACTTGTAATAATAATGATAAAGTTATAGCAAAACAAGTTCACAAATAGACAATAAATAAAATAAAAGAGAAAAAGAGACAACCGATTTATAGTGGTTCGGTGCCAAGCTTGACACCTACGTCTACTCCCAAGTTCCTCAACTTGGAGTTTGAATCCACTATTGTGCTTCTTCACAAGTTGGAGAAGCAAACCAACATGTACAATATAAGGATCACTCTTTGCTCACCCTAGCATCTCTAGTTGAGCCAAAGAGTTTTACAATTCACTCAATTAACCCTCACAAAGCTACACTTGAATGCTACCACCCTTACTTTGAAGAACACAATTTATCCCCAACCAACTACCTCACAAATTATTACAATAACACAAAGGGAGAGAGTATTTTACACTAAAATCACTCTTGAAAGCTTGTAATAAATGTAGGTAAAGGTTCTACTTTAATTCTATACATAATGGTATTTATGGGGGTGAGAAAAAGGGTTGAATGGCTCTAACGGTCAAATTGATAAATCTGCAAAAACTAGCCGTTAGACAGTAAATTTGAGGTCCGGACGTCCGTTGCTATTCATCTGGACGTCCGGATGGTCGTTCGCATACATTCTGTCCAAAGTTACTGTTCATCCAGATGAGGGTCTGGACGCGAGTACTGTTCATCCGGACGCTACTGTTCACCCAGGGGGTTACTGTTCATCCGGATGCGGTTACTGTTCAGCCGGACGTCCGCATGATCATCCGGATAAGTACTTTTTTGCAGTTTTCATCTTCTTTTGAATCCTAATAGATTTTACTGCAAAGATAACTTGATAAAACATTAGTAAATATTATCATTAGTTTGTTAATCATCAAAACTAAGATGATTTAGGACCATAAGGTCTTCATATGCCTCTGTTGTTAGGATGAATAAATATTAACTATTTAAATTATGCAAGTGTCATTGATGATGAATCGATTGATTATTTTATTTTCTAGCAAGTGCAACGTTATCCGTTAAAGAATTTTTCCAATTTCATGACAAAGATGACAAACCTTTTTTAGCAAACAAGCCAAAAAAATTCCTTATTAACTAGCTCAAACCTTAGTAGAAATCAGTACACAGAAAGCTTATACACTATTACCTAACATATGAAGCAAAATAGCATGATAATACTAATAGAAACATAAAACTTAACAGATATAATTAAATTGGTAATTCACAAATCTCTTTGATCAATTTGAAGTTAAAAATTAAGCTATACATGTACAGCTTAAAAAATTTTAGATCTAATCTAGTAGAATATTGCCCGAGGACCATTTAAAATCAAATTTCTAAATTGAGACATTTTAGAATGTAAAGGACGAAATAGAATTATGCATCAAAGTTGAGGACTCACGTTATTTTTTTTTTTCTTTTCAAAAACTGCCTTTGCCTTTATCACATGCCCACATGATAGCGTTCGTTAAATCTAATTTACACCGAATATTGCTAAGGGATGATTTAAAATTAAATGTGAAGGTTGAGAGATCTAATAAGAATCTTTCGAAAACGAGGGATGAAATAGAATTATGCCTGATAGTTGAGGAATAAATGAAGTCATTTTTTCTAACACGTATTATTAACATAACTTTAACCTATTAAGTTATAAAAATGTAAGTTAAATAATGTATTTTTGTTTTTTTTTCCGGGAAACATCAATGATCATTTTACTGCAGAAATGAAAATTTAAATAGTAAAGACTAACTTTTCTGTATCTTTATGAACTATCACCAGTGTTAAGAAACCTCAACCCTGGCCAGCGAATTGGTCAGCTAACCGATTGTAGGGAACCGGTCATCAACTAGGTCAACTAAATTTTTATTTTTTGAACAATTACATAGCATTTTTAAATATTGTTGAAGATTAAGGTAGAAAAATAACAAAGCGCCTTATATAAGGGTGTAATATTATGTTTTCAAAATTTTTATGCATTTGAAACTAAAATTAAGCATAATAGTTACCAAAAAAATTTCCAAAAAGTAAAGGAAGTTTTTAACAAAACTCAAAGATCGGTTCACTTGGACTACGCAATTCACTGGTTCTGAAGAATTGATTAGTTTTTAAGTAAGCTTGACTTAGCAATGAACCAACCGGTCCTGGTTGAATCATTCAAACTACATTTCCACACTCTCAAGAGCATATTTTGCACTTGTCGACTCACTCTAAAAGTTCTATTGCTCGAACGTCTTACTCACAAAATAGAACTGATCAAATATAAATTGTTCTGAAAAGAATGCCAATTTAGAACAGCCCCCATGCTTTCCTATGTGTTCTTCTTTTTACTCGAATCGTCTCTACCACATCAGAAGCATCAGATTTCATTTCAATTCCTGGCCATCGATCCTTCATGCAGTGCCAGGAGCATTGCAATGAGGATAACAATTAGTTGGAATAGCTTTTGTGTTTGTGTGTGTCTCTACACACACATACACACACTCACTCTTATATACTTCTTTCACTCCACCAGTTGCCATTGAAAACCCAATCATTCCAAGCCTTCCGTAGTTGCCAAAACAAACTGTGTGCGCGCACGCACACACACACTCTTATATACTTCTTTCACTGCACCAGTTGCCGTTGAAAACCCAATCATTCCGAGCCTACAGTAGTTGCCAAAACAAACTCACAGTTCAGCCTTTTCTCTCATTGTTTCTGGCATCCTTCTTAGTTGCAGAAGGTTAAATCAACATGCTATATAGTTCCTTTCTTCTCTTTGAATTCCATCCCGTGAAACTGGAGACACCTACCAAACCTTGGGACACTTAAAAAACAAGTGATCCACCGTCTATGTTGTATTCACACACTTGACAAAGAGGAATGCATCATTGATACTTCTGGTGGAACATGTACGAAGGGAAGAATACTATGGACACTCCATGCCATAGCTCTCAACAATAACGGTAAGCTTTCGTAGAAGAATAATGGCTCCGTTTGAATAGATTATTTGGAGTGTTTTTTGAAAATTATTAAAAAAATTTCTTAAGAGTGTTTTTTGTTGAATTTTTTGGAATGGTTAAAAGTTGGTCAATTTTTTTTTTTTAACTTTTGTTGAAATTGGGGAAGTGTTTGAATTTTGAAAATTTTTTGAAAAACTTATTGGAAATGTTTAAAACTTGCTAACAACTTGTTCCACTTTTTACACATTTATTTACAAAATGTATCATTTTTTCCAATAAATTTTGTTCGAAAAAATAGAAAAATTTGTGACGAACATTTTAAGCTTCATTTACAACAATAATAGAGTTTAATGGAGTAATGAGCACTGGACGTTAGTCAGCGTCCAATAAAGTGAGAATTTTAAAATGAGAGGAAAAATTGCATTCAAAATTCAAAAAATGAGAGGAAATATTATTGACTTTTGTTGAAAAATTCTCAAATAATTTTCACTTTTCCAATCACCTTTGAAAGAATTTTTCCAAATAATTCTCAAATAATCATATCCAAACGGAAGTTTCAAAAAAAAATTTATCGCTTTTTTTCAAATTTTTATTATTCTTTGTAGCACTATGTCACCACAGTATTTTCTCACTTGTAATAGAAAATATTTCAATTGTTGTTAATTTGTGGGCTCCAAATAACCTTCCCTATCATATCTATATATTATAATTTGTTTGATGTTCAAAAATATTTTTTTTTTCAAATCCAGCATAGCTGATTGAGACAATAGTTTGGTCCCATGAAGTGTTGGGTTTTCCTCCCACCTCTTTTCTCCTTGTAAAATGATCTTATGAAAGAACAAAACAAAACAAAAAAAAAAAGAAAAAGATAATTTACATGTTTCAACTGCAATATTGTCATTTTGAGTTCTCTATTTTTATTGTTTATGTTGGTAAAACCTCATTCAAATCAACTCCTTCCCAATGATTACATGGCTGATTCAATTCTTCTTTTTACTAGTAGATATTTCTGCTCTCTAATTTCAATGAATTTTTTTTTACTATAAAAAAAATCTTCTATCAGAGTTTGGCTTAAATATAAAATTAACTGAGAATTTTTTTGCTGCATTGACATAATACCTTTAAAATATCATTGTGTTCAAAAGACAATTGACTACTTTTTGTACATTTTGGTTCTCCTCTAAAGATTATTTAAGGTTCATTTGACAAAGTTGAATTATGCATTCACAATCAGTTTCCAGTTTTTTTTTTTTTTCAATCAAACCTATACTATTACATTGGGGGAGGGGAATGGTATTGGTGGGATTTGAACCCCCGACCTGTGGGAAGGAGTTATAGAGTTCTAACCACTCGACTCTCTATTCCTTTCCAATTATTTAAACTTTAAAAGATAGGTTGTAATTCAATTTTCAATATAGAATTTGACAATTGAAATCGAATTATATAATTTAGACCGAAATTAAACCCGTTTAGACTGCACGTCACAATTTCTCAATTCGGTCAACAAAATTTTCATTTGCTAGTTCTCTCCCTAGGCCAATGGATTACATAATTGGGGCACAAACAACTTGGGCTTTAGTTTTGGACTGTTGTTTCTATCAAAATCAATTGTAAGTCAGCCTAGATAGAAATCAATCAAAAGCTGGTTCTCATTTGATTATTTTATCTAATTTTAAATTTTGATTTAAAAAGATAATTTTCTTTAATGTTCTCGTTTACTTTTTGCATCTAAATTATAGAATTGTTTCGCCAAATGAATTTCATATGATTGCATTTAGAAGCTAGCTGTCATATCATATTCCGTTGCATAGATACTCATGATTTTCATCATTTCTGTTTTGCATTATTACATGAACTTTAGATAAATGGCTCATTCAAGTGTTCTTGTGGATTAGTACAGCAAAAGACACTCTGCATATCACTGACGTTTCCTTTTCCATTTAATGCATCTTAAGTTTTTGCTCCTATATTATCTCGAGCTGCTATTTTAAAATTCTTACAAGATTTGTGGTTTCTAGGATTATTTTTCGAAAGAGAAGAAAATGTATGTCAATCTTAGGGACCTTGGACACTAAATTCTTGCTTCATCTGTATAGTCATATGAATTAAATGTAATTTTGTTAATGTCATTTGAAGGCATAAAATGGTCCCTAAATTGGTTCTAAAGTGTCAAAATACTACTACTAGCTGTTAAAATTTCTTTTTTTAACCCCTTGATCTTGAGTTAGAAAATGAAATGGAACCAACAAAAATGCTTGCCTTTGACCATAGCAGCAACTTTTCCTATTTCTTCTCTTTCTTCCCTTATCCTTTTCATTTTTATTTGTAATTTTTTTTTATTGTTGTTTTTGTCAGTCATGCCTCAAGATTAAAGTTTTCACTCATTACTCACCTCTCCCCTATCGTTGATTGTTAATAGTTGTGATTGTATCCAAATTCATATGTTAGCGGCTGAAAATTGCTATTTTTCTTTATTAGATGATTAAATATCTTCTATGATTATGCAGAAAAATCCAAGTCATGGCAAGTATATCAATAAGAAAATTGAGTTGCATGACGAAATGGCTCGTGGTTGGCAAAGATTTATCTACAGGAAGTTTTTCTAAGTCGTTCACAGGTGTTAGTTTGATGGACCCATCCCTGTTGATGATGGTGTTACCAATGTTGAAGAATCGCCCATGCAATAGGACTTGTCATCTTCAAGTGCCACATCATCTGGAATAAAACAACATCGTAAGAGGAATCGTTGCAACGATAAAATTGAGAAGATATCAGAAAAACTTGTAGAGGTCACAGCTGCTTCGATCAAATTTAGTGCTAGTAAGTTGGATGTTGGAAATTTGTACAACGAGATAACGAAGGTAGATGGTTATGACGAGAAATTTCTTGGCTTGGCTTTTGATCATTTGGTACAAAATGAAATGCTGGTAAAAGCATTTCTTGCAAAAAACGAAAGATTTCGTGTGATTTTTCTTGAAAACTTTAAAAGACAAAGGTATTAGATGAGATTGCTTCCTTAGCTTGGGATTGCTTTCTTAGATTGTGTTAAGAATTGTATTTCCAATTATGAGACTTATTCAGATGGTTGTTTTGTAAAACGATATTTTGAAGTTTGTTGTTTAATATTTTCTTTTAATTTGTTGGCTATTGTAACTTCTTTTTTGAAGTTTGTTGGTATATTGTGATATGAAGGTTTTTAAAGTTAATAGTAAAAAGTTGTGTCTATAGCTACTATAACTCTTTTCTTATAGTGCTTTTAGTTGTATTAACAAGTATGACATGCCATATAATGATAATGGAATAATGATAATGGATTTTAAATAATTTATATATTGTATAGGGCATATTTCTTAGAAATATATAATTTTTCAGAAAATTGTACAAAGGTGAATAATAGTAATATAATATTTAATTTTTTGGAAAAAAATTACATCATAATGGATAAAAAATAAAGGTGAAGATGAATAAAAATAAAGGTAATAGTAAGATGAAATAATAATGTGAGGTTGCAAAAAATAGTTTTAGTCATATGAGAAACTCCAAAAAAACAAAATTAGAAAATATTCTCAATAAGCCTACTAAACACCTGAAAATTATGAAAATGAAAATGATTTTTCTAAAAAATAATTTTCCTAAAAGTATTTTACAGAGAAAATATTTTCAATTTGAACAAACACAGCCTTAATAATGGAATGTATTTTTCATAATTTGATAATGTAATGTACTTTCAAATTTGATAATGTAATGTATATTTATTTTTTTCACGTTTTGTTTAAAATTCTAACAATATTGTCACGTTGCTTTCGTATTAAAATTTGTAAGAACAAGTAACTAAATATAATTGTATAAAACCAGAACTAGAACCAAGAAAGTACTTGGACCAAAACTACTGATTCTAGAACCATCTTATAAGGTGTAGTTCTAGTTCTACCTTTCTAAAGAACCAGAATTGCCAGTTTCAAGATCTGTAACTGCAGGTATCATACAGTATCATGATTGAAATAGCAAAGTAAGAAAATTCTTATACTTCCACCAAGGTACACCACTGTATATCATTTTTTTAAAAATTATCACCCTATATAGATTAATATATTCAGAGGTTGTTCTCAACAAATTACAATTTTTGTGAAAACTGATTTTACAAAAAGATAAAAATTAGTTGCTCCTTATATTAATTTAAAAAAATCAAAAACAATTGAGAATATCACAAAATATATTTTTTAAAATCAGAAACTAAAGCAGGCAGAAAAATTTATTAAAAACAAACACTCAATTTAGTGGGACTATTTCCGACGACTTCATAATGGTATACCAACAATGAGTGACTAACAATGATAGATGTTTGGTAAGAGGGGTTTGAGATTGAGATTGAGATTGGGAATGGGAATGAAGCCCATAATGGAAGTTTGAGTTAGGGGAATGGTATTTGGGATTTTGGAATGAACCCCAAAAATTTGGATTTTCCCAAATCCCAACCATTTTGGGGGATTTTGTCTAAAACTCAAATTTGATTCCCAAATATTGTACACATACACACACAAGTGTGTGTGTGTATATATATATGCACACACACACGCACACATGCGCGTGTGCACACGCATACACACACACGTATATATATAATACATACCTACGTACGTACGTATGTACATACAAGTATATTATATGTGTGTGTACATAACACACACACACGTACATTCACTAAATACTGAGGCAGCATTTGGTTTATGCGCATAAAGGAAAGAATGGACATCCAAATTAATGCGCTCCGTACACACACATATATAGATGTGTGTGTATGTATATATACATATATATATATCTATGTGCGTGTGTGTACATGTATATAATACATACATGCATACATACATTATATATATATATATATATATATATCTAACTATATTATTAAAAGACATGTGAGTTACTGCTACGCTTGACATGTGGCACTCTAATTAGGGAGCAAGTGGCTTCTTTCCTTATTGAAATGAAAGGCTTCTTGCCTTAATGGAAATGCATTTAAGCCATTCTCCAATCATTAATTGCATATAATATTAAAAGATAGTATTTTTAGCTAAAAAAAAAGTTAAACTTATTAGAAATGAAAATAAAATATTAATATCATTTGTGTTTATTAATGGCTATCTTTTTTTCGGGGGTAACACTATCTTGTTTTTTTTTTTTTTTTTTTACTTTGTGGCTATGAGTTTTTTTTTTATTTAGATATTGATACTTATAATCAGTTTTTTTTTTGAATTTTTAACACATTTTCATGCGATTCAATGGGAAATGGGTAGAGCTTAACACAATGTAAATGTAATCGTTTATCATGAATATCAAGCTAATTGTTGTACTGATACCAAGATTACTATTGGATTCTACATTAATCATGTCAAAAATAATGTTATATTATTCTTTTCAATTTTTTTCCAATAGTGTGTATGGTGTGGTTGTCTAAAAGATAATAATTGACATTTGTTTTTCAAATATAAGTTTACTAACTAGCAATGTGATTGATTGCATGCTTATTGGAGGAATTTTATAGCTGCAAGTTAGAGATGGAGTTGGGATATTGATGAAAATTTATATTGAGCCAATTGTTGTATACATTGTTAGATTTTAGATGATTCTAATGCACTTATCTGAAATTTTTTACATTGCTTAATTTAGTTGTATTTTTGAGCAAGCTTAAGTTGTGCCTGGCACAACTTGCCTTTCCTAGAATGCTTCTATCTTCTTGATTGGGTAATGTCATTATCTTGCTCTCTTGATTTTCCTGCACCTACTTTTTGTTGGTTTAAAAATGCCCTTTGCCTTGTGCTTTTAGCCAACAATTAGTTTAGGGGCCCATTCTCGTTGAATAATGCTTTTTATTGGTTTACTTAAGTTTGTGATGGACTCATATGATAAATACCATTGATTCTTGCATTTGCTATTACAATATATCACAAGAAATAGGTTATCTCGATAGCTTATTAT
The DNA here is from genome assembly GCA_024721245.1 of Mitragyna speciosa. NCBI lineage: Eukaryota > Viridiplantae > Streptophyta > Magnoliopsida > Gentianales > Rubiaceae > Mitragyna > Mitragyna speciosa. The sequence continues at coordinate 9,732,347 of CM045571.1, forward strand.
GTCATATCACATAAAACTGCAATTATTTACAAGAAGGGAATAGCAGTCGCTAGTTGCAACTTCCAAATAAGGAAAATTTGTTGCCAACTGAAATTCTATCATGCTTTCGTATGGGCTCATCTCCTAAAGGAGAAAGGGAGATTGATGGATCTAATTGATTCGAGAATGGAACCAAAATTCAACAAATATCAGGTTATGCTGACGATAGAGATAGCCCTTCTTTGCACAGATGTCTCACCCACTGCTAGGCCAAGTATGTCAACAGTGGTTAGCATGCTTAAAGGGAGAGTAATAGATCAAAAGCTGATCCTTGACTCGAGTGCCTTGATTTCCATGGAGAACGCTAAAGAAATTACCGATAAGCAACACTTATTACCATACTCAAACAAGAGCCAGAGTCTGAGCATATTAATTGATTTGCCATTTATTGCGTCTTCAACATCTGCTTTTGATTTGTACCCAATCAATTTGACGACTAATTACTTGGAGAGCAGGTTGTAGGGAAAAATATCATCTATGGTAAACATAGCATATGCATATCAGAACCTATGTTGCCTTTTTGAGGAACATACAAAAAGCACGAGAGAAAATTGGTAACTAAGTTTGGAGTGGGATTTTACTCAGCAAATCTTTTTTAAAGCTATAGATAGGTGGTCAAGTGGTGTATTGATTTTCTTTAGTGCCTTGTTTGTATCTTTGTGTGCTGGATCAGTATTTGTGCTATAGTTTCTGCTTATATATATTTCCTTGAAGATCAATAAAAGTCAAAACAATACTATGCATGTTTGGATCATGATATCTTAGTTGTTGCAAAAGCTGGAACATATTTAGAATATATTGGTATTGCTTGCACATCTTTGCTTACTAATCAAATATTACTTGAACTATATAGAATTAAGGATAGGCATGGATCAGTTAACTGGTCTATTCACTTAATATTCTATGATTCATCTAATTTACTAACTGTATCCGATCCTCATTAGTCAGTTAACTGCTTTAGCGGTTTCCCGATTAAAGAGGATCGGATATCGCAGGTAACTGGACCCGTATTGTATTAAGTTAATTTGACAAAATAGATAAAAAAAATATTACAACATAAATACTTGTTCAAATAAAAAAAACTACTTATACAATTTCAATATTTTGAAAAACAAGCAACAAAATTACAAATTAAAACTTTTGCATCCATTCTTTTTAAATTAAAAAAGAAAGTTAGAAATCCAATTTTCACAATATGAGCAAAAAATATTTATGTTATTTTTTATATTCTATATCTAAGTCATATGAAAGTAACTTTTTATTTAGTATCCAGCAAGTATATGATAATCAGAGTATAAAAATAAAAAATAATATACAAATTTAAAAATTAAATGGAAAGAAAAATCTAACAAGATATTAAGGTTTTTGAATTATCTTAAACTTGAAAATGAAATGATTTAGTACTTCTTCATTTCTCTATACTATTCATAAATATTAACTTCTAAGACATATATGTGGACTGGTTCAGTTAACAGCGATTTTTAAAAATTAATACCTGGAACCAGAATCGCTTTTGCAAAGGAGGTTCGGTTAACCTAACCGCTTTAAGAATTCAGTTTAGTTACCCTTATTTTTGGACTCGGATTGAACCGATTATTGCAATTTTTCAATTTTTCGGTTATTTTTGCTCACCTCTATTTAGAATGACTCAATATTGCTTGCACATATTTGCCTGTTAACCAAAGGTATTTACACTTATCAGAAGGAGCCAAATTTCAACCTTGATGTTCATTAGAGAAAATTACAGTTTTGGTACCAAAATGTTTGGAGCATCGATAGTTTTAGTACCTAAAGTTTGGAAGAAAGTAAATCTAGTACCAAATGTTTCAATTTTTTAACACATTTAGTCTTGTTGACCAGTTTAATCAAAACCTTACCGGAATCCAATCACATGATAATCATGTTTCGGTGACCAAATTTTCAAAAAAAATAAAAAAAGAAAAATTTTAATTGTCATAATTTGCAACTAATTGAGAATGTACTCATCCCTGATGTTTTGTGCTTTAAATGCCCTTTTGTTGTCTTATTATATATAATCATTACTAACAATAGACAGATAGACAAATATAAGCTGCAAGACAATAAGAACATCACATGCAAACCTGACTTTAGTCACAAGTAAAAAAGAATTAACTCAGATCAGCAGGAAAGAACTTCAGCCAATCTTCATTACCAAATAAAAATATGCTTAATTTAATGCCTAATAATTGAAAACTCGAATTGCAAAAACCATAAAAGACCATAGCAGAATGATTTGAACGCTACTGACTTACTTGGTGAGCTTGCTTTCCAGAAGTCTAAAATTGTGCCTGAATTTGCCAAGCAATAGTGGCTTCTACCTTAGAATTGATTGACTTCTCTAGCTGATTAATAGGTTTATCAGCAACCCATTTTTGTAGCGTAGGAAAACAATTAGATAGCAGTAAAAGCACATCCAAGTTAGATAGTAGTAAAAACACATCCAGGCAATGGCTTATATCTTAAGAATATTAACTAGTCTACTTCAAGTAATTCTAAAATTGAAAACAATGAATATCAAAAAGCTTTCAAATTATATAACATTAGAAGAAAATATTTCTTAGATAATAAAAGCTAATGCCTCGCTAATTCTTTAATTGTATTGTCCAATTGGGCTGTCACTTTGCTCAGAGGCTATTCAATCAATGATTTAAAGTAACTTCATCACGTGTCATGTCGAAGTTAGAAGTTGAAATCTCAAATGTAGTTGTTATCAATGGAAGCCAAGATTGGGGAAGTTTTCGTCAGAGTCAAAGAGACTGATATCAACCTTGATGAGGTTGAGCGCGTTGATATTGGTCTCAAGAGTTTTGAAGTGATAGGTAAGCAGGTTTTCGTGCCGAAATTTCTACCAGAAAACAACACTAAGAAACTCAGTGTACATAGAGATATAAGGGTACTAGTTGATAACGTAGGGAATCAAAACTATTCTTAGGCTCTAACCAGATACAAATAAATCGAGATCTGTTTCTTGAGAATGCCGTCGGCCGCCATCGTCGTGAGGGTGGTAGTATAGAAGGCAATAATATGAAAGAAACTAGATTTTGGTGGCGTGGGTTCATGCACCAAAGGCAGGTGTTTTTGTATTGCCATGGTGCTATGGGTAATGCGGTGAGAGTGTTGCAGGTTTCGAAGAGAAAGAAAACAAATCCAAAGAGTTGAAGAGGTGCTACAATGGCATCACCACCTTATTGGATAAGCTTTTGGAATCTGAGAGAGAATGTAAACAGACGGACATAGATAGGAAGTTAGGGAGAATATTTATGAAAGACAGATTTAAGGGATTAGATGGGAGTAATTTTGGGGAGGGAAGTGTTTGGTCTCAATTATATCATAAGAATCAAAGGAAAGAAGATAAGACGAAAAGGGAAAAACAGAGAGAAAAAAAAGAAAATAAGGGCAAAGGGAAAACATTAGAAAGCTAAGGATTTCATTGAGGCTATCCACATGTCACAATTTAGACAAGCAACAGTAACTGGCTTGTCTTTTGATAATATATATATATATATCTGTGTGTGTGTGTACATGTATATAATACATACATGCATACATACATTATATATATAATACATAAATGCATACACATATATTATATATACGTGTGTGTATGTATACATGTATATAATACATACATGCATACATACACTATATATATAATACATACATTATATATATAATAAATACTTGCATACACATATATTATAAATACATGTGTTCGTATACACACGCGTATGTATTATATATATAATGTATGTAACGTGTGTGCACACATATACGTGTATGCATGTATGTATTATACATATACACACACACGTGTCTCTGTGTGTGTATAGACACACACAGAGACACACACACACATATATATGTATGTACATACATACATATAATACATACACATACATACATACAAATATACGCATATGTATACATACATATATATGTGTATGTGTGTGTGTACATGTATATATATACGTATATACATATGTGTATATGTATATACGTGTACACATATACAGTTACACATGTGTATGTGTATGTGTATATATGTATACATATGTGTATATATATATACGTGATAAAAGTGATAAAAGTGAAATAAATCACAAACCAAAGAAAAGGACAGGAGCCTTAGTATTTGGAACATTTAAAGCACAGAAATAAGTAGGACAAATATGGTCACATTTCCCAGAACAAGTAGAACTGTTAGAGAAAATTCAACAAATGAACAAGTATAGGACATAATAGCTTTATGAATAGAATTTTAGCACATAGACAATCTACAGGTTGCAAAACATTAGAAGATATTATAGATATTAATAGGGATGTAGAATTTTATAATACACATCAAATAGAAATATTAAATTCTAGAACACTATATGAACAGGACCATTGAATTTCAATACACAATTACTTAGAATAAATAGAGAAGCACAAGTAGCAGTAACAATAGAACCTTTTAATGTTAAATTACTTAGTAGAAATACTATCAATAGTTTGAAGCAATCTGGAAAGAAACTTGCCCATATAGGATTAATAATCATAGGAATAAAAGGGTTAACTAGAAGAAAAATTAGGAACCAAGACTTTACTTTTACTTTTTAGATAAAAGGTTTAATGATGTAGGTAAGTCAATAAGTAGACTTGAGTGAAAACAAATGAATATTTTACTGCTCTCCAGACTTTCAATTAAGTATAAATGATCTAGAATATCTAGAGTTAGGCATACAAACAAAACAAAATGAAGATTTCAACGGACACGCAAACTTATTAATAAGTTTAGGAGTTTTAGGAAAAATAACTAATAGTAATACAACTAGGCATGGGTTAAATATACAAGGGATCAAAGAAGCAATGAGTAGTAAATGTATTAAAATGATAAAACCATTAGAAATAGACCTAACAATTTTAGCAAGTGAAGAACGGAATGTTAGTTAACATTTAGAAGATAATAGTAAGTTAATCCCAAATGGAAATTTAATGTATAAAAATCCTGACGGAACATATATTATTAGATTTACTAATTCTGAGCACAAAAGATTACAAGGTGAAGAAGATCAAGAGTTAGAAGAAATTAGAACTAAACTTAGAAACAAATTTGATTGAAATTGCTATAGAAGATATTACAAAATATGTAAAAAGAGAAATTAGAGACAATACAGACAGAATAGTAATACCAGCAGAACTATAACTGACAGAAGAAGAAATATTAAGATTAGAAACAGAAATAGTAGAAAGAGAAGAAATGGATGAAGAAGATGAATTATATTATGACTCGGCTCGATAGCACTCATAATGTATGTATGTATGTATTGTGTATATACAATATACAAATATATATGTGTATATATTATACATATGTATGTAGATACAGTCATACATTCGTAAACCTAAGTATATGTATGTATAGTAATAGTAATGGTACCCATTTCAAGTACTAAGCTAAATAAATGTATTAAAATGATGCTATTCATTCAAAATCTAAGATCAATAATTCATATTACGATTTCAAGCTGTGAAGCAAACGCGCCTTAGTAGTAATGTAGTAAAAAATAGAGGCTAAAACATCAGAAAATTTTCAATCAAAATTAGGTCCATTATCTCAAATATCTGTATCTTGCCACTGCAGGACTGTAAAACCCCAGAACCAACACAGCCTCCGCCGCCGCCGCCCGCGCCGTTGGCCCTCCAATATCCAACCAGGTAGTTCACCACCACCCCCTCCTCCTCTTCCATCTGCACCCCTTTTTTCATCTTCTTTTTCCATTTCTTCCGCATTTCAGAATTACTTTTTTTTTTTTTTGTTAAATATCTATCAAGAACTGGTACAATTTAAGGGCATATTCTAGGAATTACTTCGTTACTTTTTTCACAGCTTGAGCTATTTTTATTTTTGCTTTAAAAAAAATTTTGAAAAGTTGTTACCATAGCTTACATGTTATTAGACTGAGAAAAAATTGCGGAAAAAAATAAAATAAAATAAAATGTTAAATGAGGAAGGCATATTTCCCTTTTCTTTATGTCCGTTTCGGATTCTCTTCGTCTCCGATCGAAAAATTTCAATATTTTATTGACATAAAGTTTTGTTTTTATGAGCTGTGATTATAATATAAACTGCTGACTGTTTATATTCTGTGATAGGGATAATTCGTTTTATAAATGACGTTCGTGGCTAAAGTCCCATTTGATATCTCTGCAACATGTCAACAGAAAAGGCTTGAGCCATTGTCGATTCGAGTCCTTGGATCATCATTTGGCTGTGGGAGTACTGGTAAAACACCTTTCAGAGGGCAAAAGTTCTTGATCTCTATGTGCTCTAATTCTAGTCGGCCATCAGTCCAGTCCCTTGAGCATTCCCATTCGGTTCAATCAAAAAGCATTGGACTTCCAATCATGGTGCGTGCCCCATTTCAGTGTAGCGCACTACTGGGAGCTGTAGCTTAGTATTTTGTTTATTACGTACCTGCTGTAGCATGTTGCTCATATCTCAAAAGTAGCACGCTTGGTGGAATTGTTGCATTTTTACTCTCTGCCCTTGATTCCTTTTGGTGTTTGATTGAACGGTAAACTTGGTGGTATAATAGAATGGAAATGACCTAACCTTGACAAATAAATTAGTTGCTTATGATTGCTTTTTTTGGGATGAGTTTGTGGTCTCATGATGTGTCATGTAATTGGAGTTGGGAAGTTGAAGCATTTGGTGTATGTGGATATTCTTGGGAGTATTCTTTGGAGTGTTGATATTGACCGCTACTTTGTTTATCCTATTGTCGATTACTCAATTTGTCCGATGGAAAAAAAATTACTGTTTCCTGGTAATAATTTCAGCAAATGGATTGCATAATTCTATAATTGTAAAGAACAGAAATTTTTGTTTTGTATGGTTAATGGCCACTTTGCTCTTTGCTATGTATTATACGCCTGTAGGGCTAGGTAACCTTTGCACTGCATTGGGCTATGAGCTGCTAACAGCTATGACTTAGCTCGAATTTCTTCAGTTGGGCTTCATTTTTTAACTTGGATTTTTAGTTCCACTTCTTTTCTTCATCGTTCTGGTATGCTGATGCCGATGAGAGTAAGTTGTTTCCAATTGATGGTTTGACCATTGTTCATGGCACTGTTGCTTATGATTTCATCATATGTTGTGTGATTTCATGTATAACAAAGTAGAAAATTGTGATTCCCAAGTCATCTGCTATTTCTCCAATTCTAAATCTTGAATTGTACTTCATAATCAACCCCCTAGGCAACATAACTTCAGTTGCTTATTCCTGTACAATACTCCGATTCTGTCTTTCCATATAAAAAAAACTACTGCTAGTGGTTGCAAATTTTATTGCCAGCACAAAAAGTTTTAAAAGGCATTATACATCTCCGGGTACTAGTCCCAGGAGTAGGAAGGCAGTGGTACATATTTGAGTTCAACAATTGAGCCTTGGAGCCTAGGCTTTAGCTGAACTAAACACATCCAAGCTTGACCACATTAGTTGATTGTGATTCGATGAAATTAAGAAACTTAAGAGTATTTAACATTTATTGACTCAAGTTAACCTGCCAGGCATGAGTTGGCTAAAATATACTTCATGTTAAAATTGGGTGTCTGTTTTGATGATTTGGTCAACGTAACGAATTTTTCGTATCAATATCCTTTGGTACTATTTGAGTTTTCTGGAAATTTTGGTTGAATAATAAAAGTTCAAGCACATACTATAATGTTTTAAAGCTTCATCACTTGAAAATAGAGAGAGAAGTAATGTATAACATTGATATGAGAGAAGGGTATGAGTGACAGATAGGACATTCATCTGGGCAGAAATGGGTAGCATATTACACATATCTTTTCAGTCTTTATTATGCTCAATTAGGATAAGCTCTTGAGCATTCATACTTGTTTTAGTCAAATTTTGACTCAAATTGCTCCTGAAACTTGAGCTTCATGAAATGTGAGTGAAAAAGTTTATACCAAGTGAAGCTTTGAGCTGCTGATGACTGACTCATTTCTGTGTGTATCTGCAATACTATATAGATTCTCAAGAATGCAAGATGAAGACGAAATAGCATTCATTTGACTTGTCCGGTGTATAAAACTGAATAAAAACATATTTTATTGTATTTCAGTAAGATTCTCAATGTTAATAAAAAACTTTGATGGGTTAAACTTGACTTCTCTATTTATACCCTCTTTCCCTATCGCAAAATTACATTTGAATTTGGTTTATATTTGGAATAATTGTTGTACACTCTAACACTAACCCTATTTTGACATAGTGACAGCATGGCTTTCTTTCTGCACGTTGAACACTCAGATTAAAGAACAGACAACTGATACAAATTGAAAAACAGGAAAATCAGAATCATATAGGGTAACTACTTAATAGAATCTTGCATCAAACAAACTATTTGAAAATCTCGTAACCTAGATACTGTTGTTCATTGCTTGGATCAGTTAATGTGGATCTAATTTTAGGTATTGCTCTGTGCATATTCACTTCGTGTTGTGTCAAAAGTGGGGAGAGAAAAAAAAGTCTATGCTAGATAAAATTTTTTTCATTTTCTAAAAGATTTGTTACATCTTGGTTTGACTAGCTTTGGTTACATCTTGGGTTGGCTACATTAAATGGTCTTCCAGGTAAATGGTTCCACTGGCAAAATGGGGAGAGCAGTTCTTGAAGCAGCTGTCTCTGCAGGACTTCATCCAGTTCCTGTATCATTTGGTGGTCCTGAAGATTCAGGGAAAACTGTACAAGTTGGAGGGGAGGAAATCAAGTTGCATGGCCCTTCTGAAAGGGAAAGCGTTTTGTCCTCTGTGTATGCAGAATATCCAAATCTGATAGTAGTAGACTACACAGTGCCCAGTGCAGTAAATGGTAATAAAACAGTTTATTCTCCTGGAGAAAAGAAAGTTTGTTGACTAGCATTTTTTCAGCTGAAAGCACTGCTAGATATACATAATAGAGGCATTAAAATACTTGTCAAGGGCCGGCTTTCCACCTAAAGGAAAGTAGGTAAAGGAGCTGCTGCATTGTCTTGTTATTTATATTTCATATCTTCAAATATCTGAAACTCGCTATTTTGATTATGTTAGTTGGCTAGTTATGGCTCATATGCAGCATGATTAGTTCAAGTATCGATGAACATTGAATTTGTGGCCTGCATTGAATTTATACTAAATCAGAGGATTAGTTGTATACCTTTGACATCATGCCAGTTTCCTGTGGCTATGGAATGCAGTTTTAATTAAACGACTTATGCTAAGAATCTCAAAGTTTCATCTTTAGTATTACTGGAAAGAGATCTCATTTGGGGGGGCAGGGTGTCAGTTGTGGAAGTACATTGTGGGATATGGTATCCTTCTATAATTTCTATTTAATTTGAAAATAAAAGATGCAGAACATTGGCTAAGCAATATAGATTTACCATTATGTCATATGATGATTTGAGTTGTGAATGTATATTCTTTCGTTTAATGCCACACTCACTTTTTGAGTTGTTGGAATTTACTTCAATCTGCTTCCAGTTTTGATTTGTAAATCATGAAAATTGGACAGCCTTGGCCTACTTTGTAGGCAGAAAATGAAATGACCAGTTATGAGGCTGAAGATCTAGTGTGATAATTTTAGATTCTTTGACAACCTGAACTGGTGGAAAGAATTTCTCGCTTCTTATATAGATTCTCCTGTGAATTTTTGGGTTTGATTACTGTTACAGATTCATAATTGCCTGACTTAGTGTTGTGTTTCTGGAGGATAATGTGCTAGAGATGTGAGCTGAACTACTTTTCCAAGGCACAACTGGCTGTTTATGGGAATTTGAGTTTTGTAATTTGTTGAACTTAAAAAATATGGTAAAGTTATTTTGTACCAGATTTGACATAAGAGTTTCCGTACAGTATCTCACTTCAGCGCCTTGGCTGCTAGTTGTAACATTTATTAAATAATGTCACGAGTTCTCTATCTCTTGCCTGACTGAAGGGGCATGGGTCCGATTTGTATGCCAAGTGTCTCAGACACAAACCCCTCTCTCATACCCCCCCCCCCCCCCCCCCCAGCGGGAAAAAAAAAAAAAAAAAGAAAACCTTCAAACACACAAAAAGGGGACTGCATGCATGGCTTTTTACCTGTTTATGTCACTACCAGTTGAAGGTTTTATGAAGATTTTGCTGCATCAAATTGATGTTACCAATCCAGAATTTAGTAATATGATTAACAATAGTCTGACAAGTTTTTCTGTTCTCTAGCTTGGTAAAATGGAAACTAAAATAAAGGAGATCACTGCAATTGTGGGTTTTAAGGAAAAACTCACTATTTTCTTTTCTCAAATATCTTTATTCTTTGCCTTTATTTACATGATATTAGCAGCTGTCAAATAATTTTATTCTTTGCCATTACATGCTCAGTTTGGAGCTGTTGATATTTAGTCATTTGACTAGGGATTTTATAATTTTATTTGTTATGTGAGACTTTTGATATTTATGGTTGTTTTTAATGTCATGAAGAGTATAGTCTAAGTTACAGAAATTTTCAAATTAGCAAGTTAAAATATAGTTTCTTGGTGCTATTTTTTATGTGTGCAGACAATGCTGAACTGTATGCTAAGGTCGGAGTGCCTTTCGTTATGGGGACTACGGGTGGAGATAGGGAAAGGCTATATAAGACTGTAGCTGACTCTAATGTCTATGCCGTGATCTCCCCACAAATGGGAAAGCAGGTGCTAAAATTTTCATTGTTGTTTGGTGCTAATTTTTAACACTTTTTTTTCCAGTTATGAACTATATATTTTTTTGTCTTTTCTTACTCTCTCATCAGGTAGTGGCATTTCTTGCAGCCATGGAAATCATGGCCGAACAATTTCCTGGAGCTTTCTCAGGGTATAGACTGCAGGTATTAGCTTTACTCTTATTTTGTGTTAACTATTAATTCTAGCATTCTTGCTTCATCCTTTTCAATTCAAAACTCATGGTTGAATCAGTAACATGCAGAGTGTTGTTGCATGTTTAACACTCAGACCCAGTTCATTAGCATGCACAAATTCTGGTGGAACAATTGGCATCATTGTTCCTGTGATCAAAGAAGTTAGCCAATAAGGTTCTGTGTATTTAAATCAAATGACTTGTATTGCTGTAACTGTTGTAGCTTACATAACAAACTAAGAGCATCGTATTGCTGGATCCTTGAAACGTTTTCTCTTGACTTGTCGGACCTGGTGTTCATTTCCTAGCTTGTTCTTATGTGACCATAAAAAAGAAAGAAAGAAAAGAAAAGGGCCGGTTTATGATATTTTGCTGCCCAAGTAAATTTACTTGCTATTTTAAATCAACAATTGTGTCATATTTTCTCTGTTAGGTTATGGAATCCCATCAAGCTAGCAAATTGGACACTTCTGGAACTGCCAAGGCTGTGATCTCATGCTTTCAGAAGCTTGGGGTCTCGTTTGAATTAGATCAGGTATGTACTAAGCACTCTAGCACATCCATAATACGTGATGCTATTGTGGAACTTTCTTTCTATGCCATATATCTAAGAATGTTATTATCGAGTCATCAGTGGTATCAATATGAGTTGAAGGGATTGAGAAATTTTATTTTAAAAAGCTAGAAATGTACTTTTGCTCCTTGACTGCCAAGTTTCCTTGGACAGGAAATGGTGGAAAGCTAATGGGTCGTCTTTGTTTGGTTTGTTGGACTTGTATGTCTGCATATTGCAATGAAAATTTTATTGGTATCCTTTTTCTGAAAAATGTGAATGAGATACGGCTGCTTTTAGACTAGAAGCTCAAATATACTAGACTTGTACTCGTGCTGCTATGGCATCATGATGGTTGAGGTGTCTATTGTCCTAAACCCTTAAAGCGGGGATGATATGTTCTGGATATTGAACCTTAACTTTTCTACTCCACTGTCGTCTTGTTTGGTTGCTTTTGCATTATATTTTGTAGCTCTTGCTTGGAATATACGCGCCTCTGGTACAAAATTTGCCAACCTCAAAGGGTTGGTATCTACCAAGTGTTACGGTTATAAATATTGGTTGCTTCATCTAGGGAAAGAGGAAAAGTTAAACTATAACAGTGTTGGCGCCTTGAAGCTGTGCTAAACCAAAGTTAGACTGCATAGATATTACTGCTTCAAACTGTAGTTTAATTGCACTTTTCATTCTCCTAATAGCTGTGAAACATGGGGTTGTCTCAGCCTTATGGACTCTAATTTCATATTATTTTCTTAAATATCTGTTTTCAGATACAACAAATAAGAGACCCCAAGTTACAAATGGATATGGTGGGTGTTCCAGAAGAGTATTTAGCTGGCCATGCATTCCATATGTATCATCTAACATCACCGGATGAAACGTAATGCGCTGATCCTGCAATTTGTCTTTCTATATTGATCCTTAGAAGTATTGAAAGAATTAAGTTAACTGTCTTTCTTGCAGTGTTTCATTTGAATTTCAGCATAATGTTTGCGGTAGATCAATATATGCAGAAGGTACTGTTGATGCGATTCTTTTTCTCGCAAAAAAGGTATTAAAACTTCCCTCAACTCGGTGTATTTTCAATCCCTATGCAGTTAATTTTACTTCTGATTGAACTAGTCATAGAAATGCTGTCAGTAAGCCTAGTCAAAGTCTGTAAAACATTAGGAGAATCGGGATTATTATTTCAAGTTGCTTAACGTGCTCTGCGTACAACAGTAAATTTCACTCTACTTGCACTAAATATGTAAATGTTGTGGAATGCAGGTTCAGTCAAAAGCAGACAAGCGAATTTATGACATGATTGATGTTTTGCGCGAGGGTAATATGAGATGAGAATTGTATTAGACTTGTATTTGTATTTCATGGTAACTTTAGCTTAGTAATTTAGTATTTAAGTTGAAGAAGCATGAAATGGCAAATTTTCATTTGTTGCCTGGTGCTTGTGTAATTGTTCAGACAGAGTTTCTTAATGCTTTAGAATCTTGTGATGCTAAATGCTCGTTGTTTAACTTTTGAATTATTAAATAGTTTTGGTACCATTTGTCATGACATGGTCAGGGTTGCTTTTGAATACAGAATCAAAGAATCTGTTATTACTTAAAATATCGCTATTCATCTTTCCAGATTATTTTTCCTTAACATTAAGATTCATTTTGGAGCAAGCATGATGTAGGTAGGAAGTTATGAAAAAAGGCACCTTTTCTCTTTTGTTTGGTTAGAATCATTTTGTGCTAAATCATCAGCAGCCCCTTTTCTTTCCAGGTGGGCAAAAGTTGACATTATCTTTTCTGATCCTTTTTCGGGGCGCCTTCGAGTCTTTCCAAGGGTCTGATTTTTTGAGTCAAGGAATCAGATGCAAGAATTATATTTTAGAAAACTTGTAAAGCTATATGATAATTAGGCCGTGACTAAAGAGAATTACGTGTACCAAAGAAAAATAAAGAAAGAAAGAAAATAAAATTATATTTTAGAAAACTTGTAAAATATGTTAGAAAGAAATAAAATTATATTTTAGAAAACTTGTAAAATAAAATTTTTTTTTAGAAAGAATTATATTTTAGAAAACTTGTAAAACTATATGATGCCGTGACTAGATAGAATTACATGTACCAAAGAAAAAATAAAGAAAGAAAGAAAGAAAATACAATGCAACAGTTACTTCCCAAACAGATGTACGTGCTCAAAACACGGTGTGCAATCCGAAGTTACATGCAAAAGCTCTTCAATTCGACAATTATAGTAACAAATAGTTGGTTGAGATGTTATCGCATATTAACACGGTATTTTAAATTTTTTTTAATGGATGAGGTTGATTGTACATTTTATAAGAATTTTACATGTATACATTCAACAGGAAAATGTACAAAGAATGAAAGATATCAGCCATGTTAAAGAATTATAAAACTATAACCTTCTTTGCTAAATTATGACCATGATCTGTCTCCAACGATTAGCACTCGAAATCATAGTGCGTCCTTAACTTTGCATTAGCATCTGCGATTCCCAGATTCATAAACTCTTAAATCCACCCAGATTCATAAATTCTTAAATCCACAATTGACCCAGTGGAACTTGTAACTTAAAAGAAAGCTATGTGTATATAGTGATATATATTGATGTAAGAAAGTGATATAAAAATGCTTATATTGCTCTCTTTTAAATTACCAAATCCACAGGTGTCCGTGTGAGATTTTTTCGGTCCAAAATCCCCTTTATTTTATCATTAAACAACATAAATTCGATATATTGATATTGAACGCCGAAACAGACTAGATTATTCATTTTATTGATAAGTTTTGCCATGCAAAAGATTGAAGTATACCTTGACAGTATTCCTAAGTTTGACTTAACTTTTAATTTTGTACAAAAATTTTCACAATAATTGATACTTTATTCTCAGATGTTAAAGACAGCCTCAATATTGCGAGAACATGTTTGAGGGTTGGGCAGTATTTAATAAATTGCTCTTTTAAAATATGTTAGATACTATATTTACCAATTTTTGTAAGTGTTAATATTCACAAATTAATGTCTTAACTATGGTATTCCGCCTTTTACCTCTTATTGATATAGCTTAAAATTACAATAATCGGAAAATCCTTCCTATTAGTTGCTAAAGTATCAAATTCCTTTCCAGTTTTTAAATTAAATAAAATACGTGCCTTTTCTTTTGGTTTGGTTTCAACAAGGGAAGGGGAGGGAGAGAGAGAGAGTACAATTGATTTTATTTTTTTCATTTAAAGTGTCTAGGGAGAATTTTGTTATCGGACAATTTTGTTAGCCAAATACAAAAAGGAAAAATAAAAAGTTTATGGTTTAAAGTTTTTACTTAATAAAAATGTGACTGATTAAAGATTTCTATCAACTTGTATTGCAATTATGCCTTTAAGGATAACGTTTTATCAATGAGTTTAACCGAATCCCATATTACAATATTTAATTATAACATTTAGCTTTTTCAAAAAAAAAAAAAACTATAACATTTAGATTTAACTCTAAATTTTTAAAAACATTAACAAATAACAAATGTTATTTGACTTAGATTTAATTAGGGTTGATTACTCCAATAGTCCCCAAACTATTTCATGAGTGTCAGTTTAGTCCCTAAGCTTTTAATTGTATCTATTTGACCCCTCAACTTTTACATTAGTGTTTAATTGGTCCCTAATATCAATTAATGACAAAATTGTCCTTCTAGTTATATCATATTCCATCACTTTTTTCTGCTTTACTTTTTATCATTTTTCTTATATTTTTTATTTATTCCTTTTACTATTCCCCTATCTTTATTCATGTCCTCTAAAAATCCAATCAAACATTACCTTCTTTATTCGCAAGTTTATATCTTGAAAAGTTTAGAGTTTTTTTCATAGTTTTGAGATTTAGACGAAGGAGACTATTAAAAGAACTAAATGAAAGAAAACTTCAAAAAAAAGATTAAAAAAGAAAAACATAAAGTTTAGGATTTTAATTTTTTTTCTTGATTGTAGACGTTTATCTTTTTCTTTTTTAATATTTTTCTAAATTTTCTTAATTTTTTTTTTTGTCCTTGGAGAACTCAGGAGAATCAAAAAACACCCTAAACTTATCAAGTGAATCAATAAATGTAAACCTGCCCAAAAAAAAAAAAAAAAGGAGCTAATATGCAATTGGGTTTGTGGATACAAATAAGAAAGGAGAAGAAAAAATAAATAAAAAATATAGAAAAGAAGATAAGAAGTAAAGGATATAAAAAACAAAAACCAGATATGATATAAGTAGAAAGATAATTTGTCATTAATTAGTTTTGAAGACTAATTAAATACAAATAAAAAGTTACAGAACTAAATAGACACAATTAAAAGTTTAAAGACTAAATTAACACTCATGAAATAGTTTTGACCAATGGAGTAATTAACCGATTTAATAACTTGACAAAAATTTTCATTATCTCCCTCTGTCTCGATTCTAATATCAAATAGTTGGATTTATTTTTTTACAACTGGTTAGTATAATACTTTAGAGAGAAGTTTCTTTTATTTTTTTAAATAAATAAAAGAAGAAAACAAAAATTGTGTTTTTATTCATTTCATTCGATCGGCCCAGATAAAATTGATATCCCGCGGCACGGGAAGAGTGAATGAAATAAATAGCAAAAATTAGTAGAAAAAAAAGAACAGAAAACTAAGGTTAATGGCAACGGCATCGGAGGCGGTAGGAGGCAGCGGCGGCGGCGGCGGTGGAGGAACTTTATCGGATTTATACCAGAACTCCAAGAGGCTGTTGCTCAAGAGCCGCGATGGCTTGGAGAGGCTGGAGCGTCTCGAATACTCGTCTTCCTCCTTTCCTTCATCGTCTTTAGACTCATCGCCGGAGCTTTTCAATACCGTAAAGCGCGACATCGCTCAGATCCGATCTTTCTGCGCCGACATGGATCATCTCTGGCGATCTATTCCTGCCAAGCCCCAACGCGATCTCTGGAAAAGGTTGGTTGGCTGTTGAACTGCCTGTATTGCGACATTTTCGTAATTTTAATTTTAGAGAAAGGTGTTGGTTGATTTTTTTTTTTTTATTTTCTAATTTTGTGCTGGATTTGTGAATCGATTTTATTGGTAGATTTAAGTTTATTAATGAAATTTTATGGTAGATGATTTTATCACCAAGAAAAAGGAGAACTAGAGCTACATATGTGATATTGTTGTACTGGGTTTGATTGGCAGATTGAAATTGTTAGTTATATGGAGGATTAATTTGGTTTTTTCTTTTTTTTTTGTTGAACTGTTGAAAAATTCTGTAGAAAGGAGAAAATTTTTATTTGCCCGGAAAATTCATATTTTAGGTCTAATTTTGCATTGTTTTGCCAAGGAATTTGCCACAGATGGCCTTGCAAGTTGGTGTAAATGTGCTTTTGAAGATATCATTTGAATGTAGAATAGATTTTGCAATTTTACTGATGATATAGAATATAAGGCATGGCATGTTTATTGCTGGCACTTTTGTATAACGTGAGTTGTTAATTCAGCTTTAAACCATCAAATTAGCGGATGTGGACCTGGAATCTTACAAATGCATATGAGAAAGTATGATAGATAATGGAGAACATTCTGGTCGGATTACTAATAATCCTGTTCTTAGTGTAAATAGATAGTTTCAGGCAGTGCAATGAGCCAAATTATAGTAGGCGTGTTGTAATTCCTGACATTTAAATTGATGTAATGATCAATGCCTAGATAGAAAGTGCAACTTTTATCTGGAAAGCAGAAACTTCTTGAAGCAATTTGGAGTAGTAGTTTGAGGACAAGGGAAAAATGAGTGACGAGATTCCTGTTGGTAATATTTTTGGAGATACCCCTTTAGCCTTTTACAATTTAGTAACTTCGAGAACATATTGCTTTCCAGTTGGTAGCTTCAGAACTGTGTTGTCATAGTTAGATGTGGGAGAATGAATGTCGTAACGGTCGAAATATGGGATCCTTGTATCTCATGAAAGGAGATTAAGGAGATTGAGTGTAGTTTAAGACTAAAATGTATGACCTTACTTTGCATGAATAGACATAAATAAATTCATTTGTGAATGCAGATAAAATGCTTGATAATGAAGGAATAACAGCACTCTTTGAAATTGTGAATAACGTGGTAATCTGGTTGAGATTTTTCAGGTAATTTAGCTTATCAGGAACCAAATATGAGAATCATATATTTGAGAAACAATTGAAATTGATAGGATTCTGAGACACAAAGACTAACCTCTTTACTGATTGGTAGTTGGAGCAAAGGGGCAAGTCTATTCAACATAATTTGGAGGGATAAATTTTTATATCGTTCTTTGTGGAGGTCATTTAATCATTCAAATCCAAGATGCTTTGTGGAGGTGATTCAATGACTCAAATCCATGGTTCTTGCGCATAATGACTCAAATGCAAGATCGTGGCGCATTGAACGTCTTGGCTAGCTCATGTATTGCTTTACAAGGATCTTTTATATGATACACTTCTGCACTTTACAGATAGATGATCCAGTGACGTTTTGATGTCAAACTAAATACTACAGGCTATAGTCTAGTTTTGAATAGACAGAATGTGTGAATGATCTCTGATTAATTAATCAAACTTTGAGGAGTATATTTTGTTTACATTCTGAATTAATATTTCTTATAAGTAATGACTGGTTATTTTCTGGAAAATTCTTTAAATAGTATATGGTAAGGGAGGAACTTTGATACATTTTATACATTATTATGCGTTTGAACCTCTTTGATTAGCAAATTCTTGAAACTTGCTATGTATTCTGGAGTTAAAACAAATGATAAAGTTCACGTCCACCTGAGAAACAAATGTGATATTTCTTTAAAATCTTGATTAAACTTAACATTCTTTGTTTTTAAGAAGATTAAATGCAGTGAATGTGGTAGCTCCCTAGGGATTCTAACATAAATTAGAAAAGGTTGTGGATATAATTTTCATAAAAACAAAGAATCTTACAAATGGGAAACAACATTTGACTTTATAAGCATTCAGAATTGCCTATAAGTTAATTGTCCTTATATTTGATAATTGTCAATCGGTGTCATAGCTTCTTTTCAACTTTTCTCTTTGGTATTCCTTCAATGTGTTGGAGGGGGGGCGCCCTGCCAAAAGAAGGAAGGAAGGAAAGAGAAAAAGAAGAAAAGGGGGGGGGGGGGGTTTGGAGGCATCTTAAGTTAGTGCCTTTAAATGTATTTTCTTTGTCCAGAATACAGTATCTTCCACTCTCTTTCTTGGAGATCCTGAATAATGTGTATGGACAGAAACTATAACATATTTCTTATTTGGTAGTTAGATATTAAAAAAGTTAACTTGGCTTAGTTTGTGCTTTGTGTATTTAGATGTGAATATAGCCACATTTTGGTCCACATATCCACCAGTTTTTAGCTGCTGTAACTTTTGAAATCTCTCCTTGTGAGGAAAAAAAATCTTTGTCAGATTATTGCTACAAATCTGGGCCTGAGCAGACTAACAACCCTCCCTGATGGAAGTAACGGCAAATTCAGAACTTGCACAAGGTCTTATTAATTGCATGTGACTTTTGTGAATTTAATCTTGTGTCATATATATCTGAAAAGAGAGGAGAGCTTATACTCTGTTCCTTGCATCCATTCATTGATTAGATATGCTGTTAGTATACCTCGAAACTTTTGGAATTTAAGCTGACAAAAAAGCGAGACAAATAGATGATTTTTGTCAATTAAGCTAAAATTAGATGACATGAAAGTTTTAGCCACATTTTGCAAGTGAAGAAATAAAGTTTTGGTCCTTGAATCGCCTTGCTTTCTTTTATGGCATCATCTTAGTTTGTATTGGTTGTTCCATGTTTTTTTTTTCTATCTCTCTTGTTCATTTTTTATGGTGTAATAGACGATGTTAGATTTAATTTCTCCTTATGTTTAAATCATCAATGGAAATATTTTGAGCTTATATGGGTGAAGAGAGTGCTAATACAAAAGACAAGGAAAACGTAGCATGCTTTAAAATAATCATGTTGTATCTTTTTGAAAAAAAGAAGAAGAAGATGCTTTTGAAATAATATCATTCAATACCTGTAATGACCTCTATAGTTGACTATGACCATTATGGTGAATTTTTTTTTTGTTTCAATTCACTTCTTTGGTCCTCGTCTGAGCCATGCAATATATCTGTAGCTTCCTGTATAGTGATTGTTGATGATCTTTATTGTATGAGCCATGTTATTATTGCATGCTGAATTGTCTTTCAAGTGTTTATTTCTGTAACAGTGGGCATGGTTTTGGGCTTGATTGGTTTTTTCCATCATTTAGCACTCTTAATTTGAGCTGTGGCATCTTTATAGCCATATCCCTTTAAAAATCTACTAGTTTAATGAGGTGTAATTTCTGTCTAGAAAATCTACATTCTTTAGATTTGATTTTCCCCCATTTTGTGCATGTATAAATGGCTTGTCACCTGACTTTACATTTTTTTCCTTGTAGCCCCTAGGTTATAATTAATTTGATTATTCTTATGGAGGAAATCAAAAGGTATCACTTTGGTGCCAGCTGAAGATGACCGTTGGGTGTAATGGTTTTGCAGTGATGGGGGTTAGGAATTTGATTTTAATCATATATGAGAAATTAGTAGGGCATATTCAATATTAACTAAGTGTACGCTGTAAATAATAGGAAATGCAAACTATTGTTGATGCTTCTATTATGTAAAGATTAGCCAATACCTGACACTGTTTTACTCATTGTGCCTGATCTTATTATCTGATTATACAGAAAAGTCGAGCAAGTGGCTGAAGAGGCTGAATCATTGAAGGACAGTCTGGACAAGTACTTTCAACGGCATCAAAGAAGAGCACAAGAGGCTCAAGAGAGGGCTGAATTACTAGGACGAGCTGTATGGAATATTTTTTGCCCTCCATTGCTGATTGGTTCTTTTAATTCAGTATAATATCAGTTTGATAGGTGTACTTTTGTTATAGAATGGTGAATCGTCTCATATTTTGAGGATTTTTGATGAGGAAGCGCAAGCAATGCAATCAGTTCAGAGCTCATCCAGGATGCTGGAAGATGCTTATGCAACAGGGGTGGCTATCCTTTCGAAGTATAGTGAGCAAAGGGACCATCTCAAGGTACACGTGGGAAAACAACTGATGCTTTCCATTCTGCATGTGAATAGGTTTTTTGTATAATTGTACATATCTATTCTTGGTGCAATGAGTTGTGAAATGTCTGCATTGAGGAATGTGTTCATTTCAGAAATTTGTTCCGGTAATTTAAAAGCAGCTGTCAGAAGTTGTCCCATTTTTTACTTCTTATATATCCGTTGCTAGGGCAAAATACACATCTGTTGGAGGTTAGATGCTGTTACCGTCCTTTTACATATAACGGGACCATTGTCCATATAAGAATAAACAAACTATACTGTTGTAGGCATCGCGAGTTTCAAGTTTGCGTAGGATCTATTGCTTCCCTCTATTGTTCCTAGGAATTACATAATTATATTCTTCCATTGCCTAAAGCAGTGGCTGAGGCTAAACGCAAGCCGAAGGAAAGACTTAACATATTTCTAATAAAACATTTTAGTTGTTTTAGGTATGTATAGAAGATTGACAAATTGTTAATGAAAAACCGCTAAAGCAAAGTAGAGACTGTAGTATTATAAAAGGTTAAGAGTTATTGCTTAGTGTTTATTTGCTTGATTTATGTATTGAAACTAGAGATGGCAAATGGACAGGATGGGTGGAATTTGAGCGGGACTTAATAGGAACTGTGAAATATGGGTCAGACCCAAATAGTCCCATATTTATTATGGGGTCAATATGGGTGGGACTAAAATGGGTTAGTTCCATTTTGATACCTCTCAAATACCCAATAAATCTCATTTTATTAATTTTTTAAAACTATCCCATTTTATTATTTTTTAAAATTATCTTTCCTTATTAATCAATTGCTTTTTTTAATATCATTTAGTTTTTTAATTTAACCTTAATATTTCTTTTTTATATCATTCATATTTTTTAGTTTATTAACATCAATAAATTAAAATTCATCACTTTTGCTCATGTATGTGTTGAATTGATTGGTGAATCTCAATTTCCTATTGCTGTCCCTGTGGTTAATAAGTTTGGAGTTAAAATGTTGTACAAAGAATCGAGTATGAATGGTTACCACTTTGCAAAAAAATTGAACATTTAAAAAAAAATTGCAACGCTTAAATCAAAGCCTCAATATGTGTGGGCACAAAAATACAAAAGTAATTGCAAGCCTATTTTGGAGAGTGGAGAATCTAGTAATATGGTTGCTTTTTATAGATTAAATGATAATAAGAAATTTCCCTGTAGTTTTGCCACTTAAAATGGCAAATAATACTACAAAACTTTTAGGAGTATAATTATGTGACATAAAAAGATGAATTAAAAACTTTAAAAAGTGATTGAAAAACATCTTTAGAGAATATTCTAAAATAATCTTCTAAAATGCCTTGTCCAAACTAAACCATTGTTTCAAAGACAAAGTGTGCAGTGCTTCTTTGAAGGATGTTGCATGAACAATTGTAGACTTGGAATTTGATTTAAAAGTTTACAGTTCTACATATTTTAATTAAGGCACTCAGCATATGAAATCTACATAAATTTTGTTTAGTACAAAGATCAGTTTAACCACACAGAATTGATGTCAAGAGTTAAAATTAACATAATATTCAGATGGGAAATAGATGAATTGAATAGGCTAAAATGAAGAAGCCAAGAATGGAGAAATAAAATTACAACATGCCGATCATTGTATCAAGGACGTCAGGGACTACAATATTTCATTGTCATTGAAAAAAAATGTTAAAAGTCAATAAAACAAAGAAAGGATGAAAGATACTTTGTTAATGTAACTTAAAATGAAGGATTTTTTTGAGAGAGAATATGGAAGAAGTGAATCTAATCAAATATAAATTATTCTAAGATTTTTTAATATTTGGGTATGGGAGTCCTAATCAATTCCCAACCATACCCATATTTAGATGGATATTAATGGGTATAATCTCAAATAAGTCCAATCCCATATTATTGATACTTATCCTTTTGGGCATGGGATCCCAATGAGTCTTGGACATAGTGCCATCTCTAGTTGAAACTGTTATAGGTTGATTTTTGGTTTGTACAAGTGTTTAGGTTTTACATCTCAAATCTTATTTTGTAGATCAAAATATTAACCATTGAGAATATCTAAATTTTTTGAAGTATGTTTCTGATAATGTAATTGCAAAATTGCTGCTTTGAACTGGCATTCTGATTAACATTTTGTGGTACTGATACATGGAATTGGATCTGACTGTGGTGCAGAGAGCTCAAAGGAAAGCACTGGATGTTCTTAATAGATTGGGGTTATCAAATTCTGTGTTGAGACTTATTGAAAGGCGTAATCGGGTAGATAAATGGATTAAATATGCAGGTATGATCATCACAATAATCGTCGTCATCGTGGTTTGGAGGTGGACAAGTTGAATCACGTTCACTGTATATATGAGAAATTATTATGCTTGTATTGCTTGGGGCATATGACATTTTGTGAGCAAACTAGTTTCAAAGTTATACATCCTGGGTTTTGAATGGACTTAGATGTAACAAGGGAAGGTACATTCAAAAAACCCTGGAAGGAAAAGTTGTCCGAAATGGAAAAATAAGTACATTTTCTTTATTTCCTTTTTTGAAAGATATTGGGATTGAATATCATTAACTATTTGATGTACCTGGCCTGCTCTTGCAGAATTCACTGTTTAGTATGTCAAACTTTTTAGAGTAGTTGTAACTTGTATGATGTGTATATTGAACAGCTCCACTGGAAGCAGGAATTTCTGAAATAAACTATTATTTTCATTTAAGTTGTTATACGACATGTGACCAAGGCTTGTGGTCTCAATAAAAGGGATTCGAGGCCTCAACAGTTCGATTTGTTTCTCGGAGGCTTGCACTTAGGATTGCATCATGTCGAATCAAGGTTTACCGTGTACAGAACTTCCAGTAAAACGTACGAATAAACTTAATTTTTATGAATAACCTTGATGATGTACATTGTGTACGTATATGCTCCAGACATATCAGTGGCAGTTGTCTGTGCCAATAAAAGGTGTCCTCCAAAGTCGAAAGCTAATAGTGTTATGTGGTCATCGCAGAGGTAAAACAAGAAGTCAAAATAGATATAGGCCCCTTTTTGTTTTGTGTTTTTTTTTTTTTTGGGGTGGGGGTTGGGGGGATTGGGTTTGGTGTTGAATATAAAATAAGTAAATTGGTCTTTCTCATATCAATTGGTTCACTAAATAAGTTTATCTAAATTGCATCAAGTTCAATTTTTAACAAAAAATGCAAGTGCAAAAACCAAAAGCTTAGAGTGTGTTTGTACGAAATTTTTCAGAGTTTTTTTTTTTTTAAATTGTAACTTTAGCATTTTTTGAAGGGCGTATCTGTAAGAGAAGCAAATAATTGAAAACTATATCTGAAAAAAAATATATATATATATATATATACATATATATATTTTTTTGAGAAAAAGTTACATTACATTCAAACACACTCTTAATTCGATCCGCATAATTTAAAGTAGGGGAAAAATTTTGAAGACAAGCACATACAGCATGATGTTAGAAAATCCCACACCTTAGCATCGAACTTTGACATAATTTAAGGAAGGGGAAAAGTTCAGAGACACATACTTGACGTCGCATACAACGTGATATTACAAAATTGCATTTTATATCCAACTTTCAAGATATGTTTAATTCATAAGATCACGTGTGATTTCCTCAAAAAAAAAAAAAAAAAAAAAGATCACGTGTGATATTACAAAATTCTACATTCCACTATCTAACTTTGAGGGTGCACTTTAGTTCTTAGGATGACACTGGATTGAGTATCAACTGCGACACAGGATTAAATTAATAATCAAACTCAGACTGAAAACTAGATAGCTAGACCCATTAATTCGAGCATGATTCATCACATGATTCATAATTCAAGGATGAGTCATCTTATCTCATTAAATCTATGAACAAGATAAACTCAAGATTTAAATAACATACTAACAATTTTATTAACATATTGTCATGAACATACTTTTTTTTTGTTTCATACCCCCAATTGTATATGGCAAACAAGTCTTGGACTTCACCCAGCGCACCATTAGAAGCTTCACCCTACTTGTGTGAAGCACCAAACATTATAATACAATAGTGATTGATAAAAAAAATAGATATAGATGTAAGGTTTTTTAGGTTGATTCTATTTTGGCTATTTAGATCTAAATTTTTTACTGAGCTCTTGAAAATAAATGAGATCCCGTTTGGCTTTCAATACAAGAAAATATGTTCCTAGTCCTCAACCTCGATTTAAATTATTATTTAAAGTACAAATTCTTATGTGCCTCACATAATTTTAAACTCTTGAGCAAATTAAAAACAATATATAAGTGATAGTTATTCTATTTTATCGTGACTCCTATACTATTGATAAAAATATAACTACGAGTTAAATTATTATCTCTTAATATCACTAAGGAATCATTTGGTTTAAATTCTCAATGACTATGATTATGAATATCATTAACCCTATTATGGGTATGAGTTTTGACAATTCCTCTTAACACGTTTGGTTTTAGTAATGGAATGGATATCATTAATAATCAAAAGGGTTAATGAGTTTGATAAAATAGTATTTTGGGGCAAATCATAGAAACTCCAATTAATAACTTTCATGTTGATTGAATGATAGCTATGGTTGTTTTCCAATCATCAATAAAGGGTGTCATTACTATTGATGTCCATTCCTCTCCCTGATCTTCTTAAACCAAACACTTCCTAAGTAAAATCACTCAATTGGCCTAGGGACTTTTTTCCTTTAGTCTGCATTTCCTCCCTAAAATGCTATATACACATCTACAGAAATAATGCGAATGAATAGATGGTCGAGCGGTTAGGACTTTATAACTCCACTCTAAAGGTCAGGGGTTCGAATTCCGTCAACACCAACTCCCTACCCCATTGTAATAGTGTAGGATTTATCCAAATAAAAAAAAAATACGGAAACAATCTTTGGTAATAACGGAAAATTCTATGGGATGAATTAAAATTTTTAGTAACTTTGGAGGGCCAAAATGAAATTCCGGATAAAAGTTAAGTGATATTTATCGTATTTTGGGGATTCTAGATCAAAAGCTAATTTTGGTGATTTGCCTTTCTTCCCCAAACCGCCTTCGCTGGTCGTCGTCCTCCGCTCATCAGCCACCACCGGCAATTCCTACACGTCGCCAGGAGATCGGTGATCGCCGGACACATACAAGGTAAAATCTTATTTACGGTTCCGCAATTTGTAAGCTCAAATGAGTTTAATTAATGTTGTAGAAATCAATTCCTTTATCTTACTCTCTAAATTGAATTGTTTTTTCTAGGGTTTTGGTTTTTCTTAATTATTGTCTCGCGTTTTTTCGAGCTCTTCAGTAGAATTCCTCTCGCCAGTACGCATTTTTCTTTTCTGCTGTTTTTTTTTTAAACATTGTTTTAGTTATTTTGTTCAAATATATTGAAGTGATTTGACTGGATCGGATTTGATTTTGTATTTTAATTTGTAAATTTTTTGTGCATAATGCGGGTAAATTACCATACTGTTGATAAATGTGTTCTTTTTGCTGCTTTCCTGGGGTTATGCTGGTGTTGAATTATTGGTTTTTGTTCGTTCAAAAATGGCTTCAAATGCAGTTATGGTGCTCTCTCTAATGGTTTCAATGTTCGGAAAGGTGTTTATATTTCTGAAAAGCTTGATGACTGTGAAAACGTGCATTTTTGGTGCATGGTTTTCTAGAATACAGATCATTATAGTTTGTGAATGCAGATAAAGGAATGTTGATATGTCTTCTTGAGTCATAAAGGAAACAAGCGTAGTTGGATGAAAGTTGATCTAAAGAAGTACTACACACATGAGTGTTTTTTCATTTCAAAAAACAAATTTTTCGTAACTACGCAAGTGCAAAACAACTTGACCTGATTTTCCCGACAGGTAGGTTGGATAGTTCAGAAATAAGAAAACTGAAAAATAATGAGGGCTTGGGAGAAGTGGAATTTTTCCCTGTCCCTGCTATTTCTCCATTTATGATGTTTAGATAGATCTATTGCAAAATGTTTTTTTTTTTTTTTGGAAGAATGGATTATACTTAAAGAGTTAGGAATGAGCAGGTGAGTGCTTCCATAAGCATTTTACATGATTTCATTTCGATGATTAGGGATTGTGCTTTACAAAATTATTAGAAACCTTATTCTGTGAATTGAAAAGACAATTTTAACACCATCGTTCTTTAATTGGCTTATAAACCATGGGACGTGCTGATTCAAGGCCCCCCCTCCGCCCCACAAAAAAAAAAAAAAAAAAAGAAAGACAGTCATTTGTCTCCCCACTCTACATAAACATCTTCAAATGATCAGCAAATTCACAACGCGGAAATCGATCACCACAACAAAAACCGGATCACATTAACAGGTCCAGCTGTCAGCAAATTCGTTTAGGGGAAATCAGTTTGTATGCAAAGGAGCTGAGCCAAGAATACAGACTAAAGAATGAAAAAGAAAAAGTAAGAATTGGAGTAAAGAGGGAGGGCAGGATTGGGATGGTTTTCTATTGGATATTGGGAATGATAAGGATGTTGATTCTGTATTATTGTCGATGATGGTGGCAGTGCCGCATGCTGATGGTGGTGGTGTATAGGCTGTGGGTTCGATTTTGTGTGGTGAGAGGGTGCCTGGTTGGTTGCAAGGGTTTATGGTGAACGGGTGGTGGTAGAAGGGCAGCCTGGGGCTTGATGACTAGGTGGTTTTTTCTTTTTTTTTTTTGGGGGTGGGGGTGGGTGGTTATGGACAGTGGTGATTGAACTTGGACTTCATTTCATAAGAGATGATGGGTGGTGGTGGGCCAGATGGGTGAGGTGCCTGTGATTGCCTCTGGCTTTAGTTATTTAGGAATTTGGAGAAGACAAGCAGCAAGATCTTGCAAGCATTTGGACAGTCTACAGAAAGAAGGGCAATTTTGCTCCAAAAATTGGAGGAGAGCCCTAGATTTCAGAGCAATGCACATGACAATTGCATTTTTTTTGTTACATTTTTTTCTTAAAAAAAAAAAATTAGTTTTTTCTACAAAATAAAAAATTCATTTTTTTAAAAAATAAAAAAATTTTTGATAGCAAATTTCTAATAATTTCTATTTGTCATTAATACATCATTAGAAATATTGGATATCCTAAATTAATAGTATGTTAATTTCTATTTTGAATAATGTATCTGAATGCTAAGGGTGCAATTGATATAGTGATTAGTTGACCTCTAGTTCAATAGATTAATGAGTCGAAGACAGATGGTGATTTGAACTATCTATTTAAAAAATGTTTTGGATATTGTTGTCAAATGACAAATTGGTTGACCTAATTGTAAACAGGTTGTGACATGGTGGATC
This sequence comes from Mitragyna speciosa, assembly GCA_024721245.1. NCBI lineage: Eukaryota > Viridiplantae > Streptophyta > Magnoliopsida > Gentianales > Rubiaceae > Mitragyna > Mitragyna speciosa. The sequence goes on from CM045571.1 coordinate 9,760,324, forward strand.
TGGTTAGGGTTGAGAGATCTGGTTAGGGTTGAGATTTTGAACTGGTAACCTGGTAGTAACAATATAAATACAACATTGCACAGCCGTATTTACCTTTTTTAATTATATTTAGGTGATTGCTAATTCATAGCCCTAACTAGTTCTGACAGTTAACTTTTAATCCAGATATACTGATTTATTGTAGAAGTTGAAATTAAACAAGTAAAAGAGTGTTAATAACACTTATTGCTGTTGTGTTTGTTATCTAGAATTCTTGAACTGTGGCGTGGAATATTGGTGACTAACTTCTGTTTCTTTACATTGTTCGTATGCTTAAGCTAATTAAGGTTCCTGTAGCTTTCTGTTGGTTTCTGATCATCATCACTTGGTACTTTGCCAGGAGGAAAATGAAGATGATGCTGGCATTAGTAACAGTTTTGTTGGTTGCTTCTCAGCTTCCTGCAAGTCTCACATCTCCTTCTACAGCCCCTGCATTCCTGTGGTCACCTCACCATGATGGGTATAGCTTTTTGAGTAGGCTGTCCTTGAATTTTAGATCTATTATTCTGTCCATTTTGAATTAACATGGGATCAAGAGCTTGATCTGGGTAGAGATGGTGAGGCAAGTTCCAGTATTCTTGATGATGTGAAATAGCACTCAAGTCTAATGTGTCAGCAACGTCTTCATTTAGTGGAGCCTTTGATCACCTTCTAGGAGTTATTGCTAATTGCCGTATCCTAAGGGACAATGATGAAGGATAATGGATTTGGATGATTCTCTTTGTGTCTGATGCAAATTGAAATGGCATAGGGATGAGAATAACATGGCGGTTAAGAAGAAACACAGTTTCATGCTGTTAATAAAAGCAAAAACTGGACCTTGAACAAAGGGAAGGCAATAGTAGGCTAATAGTTATTGGCTGATGCAAAGGCCAAACAAGCATCCTCCCCCTCTCTCTCTTACACACGCACACACACGCACACGCACACGCACACATGTTTTACCATTTGTTGATTGAATTAGGAGCATGCTTTCTCGGAGTAGAAACTTGTGGTTGTTCTACTCATCATGAAATTTGGAAGTGTAAAGAACTAATGACTAGTTCTCAAAACCCTATTTTGGATTCGGTTCAGAGTTTTTATTTCTGCTTCATGGGTATTATCAGGTGGAAATTGAAATTCATGGCTGTAGCCTTTAAATAGGGGGCATGAGTTTAGGTGGATGACAATCTATATGCAATTTATTTTCACTTCATTTTAGATGGAGGTTCTGGTCTTTGGGGGGGAGGTCATGGGTGCTAGTGAGAGGAAGGAGAAGAAGGAAAAGGTCTAGATATGATACTAGCTGAACAGGTAGGAGGCTGATGATGGGGGAGAGTGGGGAAACTGGGGGGAGTCATAAACAGAGAGATGTGATATTTTTACCCCTTTTTGGTTTTGAGGTGGGAGGGGTGTGAGGGGGGCCGGAGGAAGGGAGTTAGGAAGAGCGAAGGAGGTTGGTAAATGGTGAGCTGGGAGATGGCAAGAGAAGAGGTGGAGGGAAATAGGGGGACAGGAGTTGGGGAAACATAAATGGGAGGCCTGGCAGTGGGAAATGGGGGAAAACAGAGTGCGTGAAGGAATTGGGAAGGGAGGGAGGTGGGAAGGGGGAACATGGTGTAAGGGGAGAACAGAGAGGGAATGGAGAAGCAGAGATAAGAAAGGGCTGGGAAAGATAAAAAAGAGAAAAAAGTTGTTAACAGTCAGAATTGCTCCCAATGTCTCATTAGATTGTCCTTCCCATGGTTGTATATTGTTTGCATGATAGAGTTTGCATTGTGTCCTCCCTTTTTTTGGCTGTTTGCTACAATCACCTTCTTTACAGATGATCCTGTGTGAAAGTAAAAACATAGATAGTACATAGCAAACTGTCCATTTGGTTGTCTTTCAAATTTGGTAAGATGAATACAAAAGCACAAGTAAAGTCTCATGGCTCTCTAATTTGTCGTTTCCTAAATCCTACTTCATGCTGGTATTCCTCCCTCCCTCCATTTCTTCTTTTTGGACGTGTCTGTGCTGGAAGTGGTGTAAGGATGTGTCTGTGATGAATCTATTTATTTTAATCTGGTACATATATATATTTTTCTGTATATACAGATCTACAAGCAGAGAGGTAGAAGCTGTAAATTACAGAACCCTCTTCTCAAAGGATTTGGCCCAATCTGTGATGTCCGAAGGTGGCTGGTCAAATTTACTGGTACTTCTGCTCTGTGACTACTGTAGTTTACTGCATTTGTTTTTGCTTTTTTTTCCCCCATTTATTTGTGACAGCCATTTTGATAATATAATCACCCTGTTGCTACATGTTTTTAATTCATTTGGTGTTTCCTTTTCATCAGTGCGCAGGGGAGGACACTCGTCAACCCTTGGATTTTGCTCTTCTTTTTGTTGGAAAAGAGGTAAATTCAAGCCTTTTGAAATAGGGATGGAGAATTTTTCTTAATGTGTCTTTTTTGCCTTTGACATTATATTTCTTGCATAATATCATAAACCTTCAGTTATAAACTCCATAAATGCTCTTGAACCAGTTGTTTACGATAGGTTTTGCCTTGGGTTGCGCAAGATGTTATGTTTCAGTTTTAATATTTGTTGCTTTCTTACAAGTGTATATGAGTACCATGTTTGCCGAAATCTGGCTGAATGTATTTGCTTTGCACTAGTATAATGGATTTTTGATGGATTGAAACTACTCAATAGATAGAGATTCAGCATCTAGTGTAAATGTTAATCTGGATATTGACACTAAAAACTTCTGTTATCTTTCTTTCGCATTGGCACTTATGGACTTTTTCATGCGTAGTTACGGTCTATGGATATTTCTACAACCAAAAATGCCGACCCTGTGCTTGTGGATTTGCTCAAGGTATTTATAGTTTGCTTGACTACCAAAATAATTTGTCTAGTTGGTCAATCATGCCGTTCATCTTAATTTGTGACTGTTTCTTCATTCTCATGAGCAGGTCTATTTTAGGAACTCCAACTTTTCTCTAGCCTTTCCCTATGTTGCTGCATTAGAGGAGAATAAGGCAATAGAAAGCTCTCTGATCTCAGAGTTTGAACATACTTGTGGCAGTGGTTTAGGTTTTAATCATGTTGCTTTCATGGATTCATGCTTTTTGGAGGGTGAAAGGTTTGAAAAACTTGCTGATATTCCAGCTGTTCAGGTAAATTAAAAGGGAATCCTGTTTCATTGTTTTGTTGTGTATTTTTCTGTATAAAGTACGTAATTATTTACTTAATCATGTGACATGAGCAGGACTACCTGATCTCAAAGATGGAACAGAAATCGATGGGGCAGGCAAATCTAATTGTGGCCTGCCATGGAGGCTCCCAGTCTGAATTGCCTATGTCTGAGGGTAAAATTGAAGGAAAAAAAAAAAATGGGGCAATAGTTTCTGCTTACATATCTTTTATCAATTGCATATTCTTTCAGCTTTAAGAGCTTATGTAAACTATTAAACAATTGTGCAGCTCAACTTTTATCTCAGCTTATCAGCTCTGTGGAGCATTTGAATGCAAAGTATACTGTTCTATTTGTGTCTGATCCAAATGGGTCAATCCAGTATCATTCACATCGGGATCTGACAAGATTTTTGGCTGAAGGAACCAACAGATCAACCAATTCAACAATCTGTGATGGAGTTTGCCAAATCAAGTCATCGCTGTTGGAGGGGCTTTTTGTGGTAAGTTACACGGTTTTCGTAAATTGACCATTACAGATAGCGTGCTATTTGTCTAGATAATATTGCCCCGCAATTAGCATGCTATTTGTCTAGATAATTTTGCCCGGCAATTAATACATTTTGCCAATTTCCTGAATTGAGGATTGGAGATGTATTATGTTAGCCCTGTTCACCCAACTGCCGCTAAATTGTGGGAATCTGACTTGTTTGGTATGTGATATTGCAGGCAATAGTTTTGCTCATAATTCTTATATCGGGTCTTTGTTGTATGGCGGGAATTGATACTCCAACAAGATTTGAGACTCCCCAAGAGTCTTAATTAGGTGTTCTTTGCACGATAAGTTTCCTATTTGCTTGCTGTTTATATCAGCAATTGGCTATAGCGATCTACTTGTATGTTAGGATGGCCTTGTAAGTTTTGTTTACTTAAGAAGGTGATGCCACTTGCTTGTATTTGTTAGTGGAATTTGACAATCAATAATGCAATATTCTTCATTTTGCTTTGTTTTTTGTACCTTTGTTTGCCCGTGTAAATTGATTGCCTTTTGTATTGCATGTTCGTGTGTATAGCGGATGACGAGAGCTTGTATTTCGGAAAAGTATACAATACACCACGTGCATTGCCACGTGGTGTATTAAAACCAATTACATATCGCCATGTGGCAATGATGGGTCATACCTTATATTATTTGGCGATATATGATTAGTTCTAGTGCACCACGTGGCACGCCACGTGGCGCGCGTGGTGCACGCAATACTCACTCTTGTATTTCTGATAAACCATGCCAGGAAATGTTGATATACTGCCATGAAATAGCCTCAAAATTAGGAGTGGCAATTTCTGACACGACCCGAAAATTCGACACGAACCTAACACAAAAATAGCAGGTTTGGGTTGGGGGTTTTTGGGTTGGTGGGTTGGTGGGTCGGATCCGACTGATCTGATAAAAAAACAGGTCGGGTTCGGGTCGACCCGCGAATCCGAAAAAAAAAAAAAATCTAACATTTTGTAGTTTTGTTTTATCCATTCACATTCAAACATAACAAATTTCACTCATTGAATAATTAATCAAGTAAATTGTAAGAAAAAGTAAGAATTTTACCTATATGAAAAGTAAATTGTAAGAGGAGTTAAGTGTATGTTAATAAGTATCTTTAATATTCATGTGTGCAAAAAATGTGTTTGATCATTTTTTTTTGTATGTGTTTTAATATCTTTTCTTTGTTTTTTTCTTCTTATTCTTCTTCCTCTTTTTTTTTTTTTTTTTTTTTTCGGGTCGGCGGTCCGATTCGGGTCGTGTTTGGGTTGGCTATTTTCGAGTTGACGGGTTGACGGGTCGGGTTCGGGTTGACAAGTTGACTGTTATATTTGGGTCTCAACCTGACCCGCCAACCTGCCAACCCGATCCGTTGCCACCCCTACTCAAAATTGTCTTGAAAGTATTGGTACACATTAGTGTAAATATCGAAATAATTTGTTGTGTCAAAATCTCAACGAATAAAATGGTTGTTTTTGAAATCTTAGTCTTTATCTTTTTATTTTTATTTTTAAAATAAATGTGAAAAGTTCCTACATTGAACTGTAAGAAATGATAAAGATCTTATCTTTAATGGTCAATTTCACTTTGCCCCCCTATTAACGTGAAATTTGTATCACTTTGCTTCTTGTAAAAGTTTTATTATCACTTTGTTCCCTTTTCATTAACCGACAAAACAAATGATATCAAATGACTAAAATGACGTTGAATATTTAGTCAACGATATCAAATGACTAAAATGATTAGTTTGACTGCTAGTCAATGATATCACTTGCTATTTTGAAGCCAAAGAAAAAGTAAACATTTATGTTTAAATATTAACTTTTTATTTCGGGAAAAAAAGGGGTGCGGTGTGTGACCTAAAAAACAAAAAAAATTCAAATTATTGCACAAAAAGTGGGGAAAAAAGTAAAAGAAAAACTTATAATATTAAACATAGAAACTTATTTAAACTGTTAATTATCACATTGCTACTAGAATTTCATTTACATATGTAGTTTTATTTTATTTTATTTTTTACTCCGATTACATTGATCGGTTCAACTAACAAGCCGTTTGGTTCAAATTCCTCAATTACTATTATTATGGGTATTATTAACCCTAATATGAGTATGGGTTTTGATGATTGTCCTTAACATGTTTAGTTTAATAATGGAATGGGTATCATTATAAAAATACTTGTTTGGTTTACTAGAATGACTTTCAAGTAAAATTTAAAATGTTTAAATATTTTACTTATGATAGACATATTTTTTAAATTTCTTATTTCGTATCTTTTTAAAGAAAATTGCAAAAAATACTTCTTCAATTTTAAATATAGCCATGCTTTAATTTGAGTTTTATGCAAATGTCATTAGCACTGTCTCCTACTCCAAAAGCAAGCCGGGCACCGGCTAGACCGAAATCAAAAGACTGAAAAAAGTTCCATTTAGAGAAATTTATATTCAAAATTCTCCGCACAAAAGCGAGTTATTCCTTAGGGGAACCCTTTTATAAAGTACTAATAAAAAATATTCAAAATCAAAAGACAAAACAGAGAGAGAGAGAGAGAGAGAGAGAGAGAGAGAGTAGTGTATTGGGGGTGGGTAACTCAAAAGATATGTATTTTTTTAGTGAGTGTGTTTTTGCCCTTAATTATAAGGGTTAATGAGTTTGATAGAATAGTATTTTGGGGAGAATCATTAACACTCTAATCAATCACTATTATCCCTATTGAATGATAGTAATAGTTATTTTACAAACATGAACAATAGGTGTCATTACTTATGATAACCATTCCCTTTTTGATTCCCCTAAACCAAACACTTTTAAGAATTGGTTGTCCATCCAATTTGGGATCTAATTTATTTAGTATCTTATTACTCTTGTATATTTATTATATTAAAAAAAATTGTGTATAATTTTTGTAAAGTTTATATTATCATTTAAAACACGTGATTTTTATTTAAACTTAATGCTTTTAAAAAAGTTTTTCATTTTTAATATGATTATTACAGGTTAAAAAATACTATTAACAATTGCAATACATGCTTAACAAGAAATTGGAGTAACTTAAAGATTGATTTTGTTTAAAATTTAATTATTAAATAATATAATGATAAAGTATGCATAGCTATGTTATATTATTATGAGGCCAAAGATAAAGAGAAAATAAATAGACAAAAATTAAAAACAAAAATAAATTTGGTAATTGAACTCAGAAGAGTAGGTATTTGACTTTTAATGTCACTCTTAAACAATGAGAAAAATAACTTACACTTATTAGGTCTACAAGTTGTGTTCCATTAGAGAGAGGAAAATATAAAAATATTATATATAGAAAATAATTTTTTGGCATTTGACGCCAACAAAAATTTTGAAAAATATCTTTCTTATGATCTAATCAAGTAGGCTGTGGTGTTAGTCTAAATGTTGATTTTCGAACTACATGGGAATGATCTGAACAATTCAAATCACCGGCAATTTGTGTTTTGTTACCCTATTATTAATCATAATTGGGTTGGGCATTAAATGATTGAAAATTTGTACTAATCACAAATTAATTTATGAATTAACTGATTTGAAATTTACTGTTATGAACCAAAATTAAAGGACTAGAAAATTCAGGGACTTAAGGGAAATTAGGAATAGTGAATAACGAACTAGGAAAATTCAAGTTAGTGAATGCTGATGTGAAAGCTTGTAACTGTTTTAACCGTCACTGGGAATTGCAGTGAATAATACCCCAGTGACAGTTTGTAAATGGCAGTTTTTGATGAAATAATAAGTCTGCAATTTCTCTCTCTAAATCATCCCTCCAATTCTTACTCTTTCCTTTCTTCTTCGTGTTCAATTCTCTGCCCTTTTTTCTGGGCATTACAATTTAGTATCAGAGCTCTCGATTCTTGGTCTAATTATCAGTGAGATTCATGGCGGAAGGAACTCGTCTCAAGAACTTGGAGGAACAACTGAGACGGCAAGACGGAAAAATACAAGAAATTCTAGAAAGGACAGCTATAGACAGAAGAACTATAGATGAAAGAATGGATTCGCTCGCGGCAAAAATGGAGAACTTTATGTCGACCATGAATAACCAGTTCAGCAACTTGCTGAAGACAGTGAGTGGAGATAGAGGAGTATTGGGTCGACCCCCGAATGAGCCAGAAAAGACCCCCACTAATCCCAATTCTCGCAACCGAGAAGGTGGAGAAGATCGCGTCTACAGGAATGAGAATCCATTGAGGTCCCCTAAGCTGGAACTGTCCAATTTTAGTGGGGAAAGACCTAGAGAGTGGCTCAGAAAAAGTCTGAAATTTTTTCAGATTTTCCAAATTCTGGAATCTCAATGGCTGGATATAACAGAGTTGTACATGGAGGGCAAGGTGGAAATCTGGTTTCAGGGATTTAAATATGGCAATGGTAATCACAGTTGGGTAGAATTTGAAGATGAAATGTGCAGAAGATTTGGAGATGCAGGGCAAAGGGATGCAGTGGAAGAATTCAATAAGCTAGTGCAAACAGGATCAGTGTTGGAATATCAAGAAAAATTTGAAGAGTTGCAGAATCTTATAAGAATAAGAATTCCCAACCTATCTGAATCCTATTTCATTTCTTGTTTTTTGAGTGGTCTCAATGAGGAGTTAAGGGCTTCTGTGAAGACTCACTCTCCAATAACCTTGCTGAAGGCATTTGAGAAAGCCAAGCGTCAAGAAAAGATGATTGATGCGTTGATCAGGAAACATAAGAATGTTGCTAAAAGTTCCTTCCCAAGCAATAACAAGAATTTCCTGGCATCGAATCAAGTGGAAGCAGGACCCAAGAAAACTCCAAATCTAGCACCAGGTACTTTCAAAAAGATTTCACCTGCTGAAATTCAATATAGAAAGGCTAATAGTCTGTGTTTTAAGTGTGGAGATAAGTATAGCATGGGACATGTCTATAAAGAAAAAGAAATACACCTGCTGTTGGTAGAAGAGGAAGACAATGAGAGGATAGAAGAAGAAATCATTGAATATAAAGGAAAATTGGGAGAAAATGAAGTAGAGGTCTCCGTCTATTCACTAACTGGGGAATTACTCCAAAGTACTATCAGGATGATTGGAAAAATCAAAGGAAAAGAGGTGCATATTCTATTAGATGGAGGAAGTTTCCATATTTTTGTGAAGCCCACAGCCATTGAACATTGTCAAAATTTGGTAAAATCAGTCCAAATGTTTAAGGTCAAGGTGGCTAGTAGGGAACTATTGCAATGTAATAGCTGGATACCAGAATTGGAATAGGAAATGCAAGGGTACACATTCACTCACAGTGTATATGTGATGGCAGTGGAACCATATGATATGGTTGTGGGGGTTGACTGGACGAAAAAATACAGCCCCATAACTATCGATTTTAAGGCACTGCAGTTCTCTTTTGATTTCCAAGGGCAAACAGTGAAGTTACAAGGTGAAAGAGAGAGCTCAATCAGGCTGAAGGAAGACAAAGAATTAAGAGGAGAAACAAGTAGAAGGGTCAGGCAACTGCTGCACCAAACTTTTGCAGTTAAGATGACAGATTCACAAGAGGTAACTATTGACCTGTCCAAACTTATTAATACAATTGTGACTGAGTGTAAAGATGTGTTTAGAGAGCCTAAGCAATTACCACCTTCCAGACTTTTTGATCACCACATAACACTCAAACCAGAAACTAAACCTTTTAAACTACCTCCCTATAGATATCCTCATGCTCAAAAGAATGAAATTGAGAATCAAGTAAAAGAAATGCTAAGCAGTGGTATCATTCAAACGAGTCATAGTTTTTTTGCATCTCCAGTACTATTGGTTAACAAAAAAGATGGGACCTGGAGATTTTGCATAGACTATAGGAAGCTGAATGAACTCACTATAAAAGACAAATTCCCTATTCCCATCATAGATGACCTTCTTGATGAATTAGATGGAGCCAAAATTTTCTCAAAAATTGACTTGAGATCAGGGTACCACCAGATAAGAATGGAACCTGAAGATGCACCAAAAACAGCTTTTAGGACCCATCTAGGACTATACGAATTTTTTGTTATGACATTTGGCTTAACTAATGCACCAGCCACCTTTCAAGCCTTAATGAATTCAATTCTTCGATGACATTCTAGTATATAGTCCTGATTTTGATTCCCATACTCAACACCTTCACATGGTATTAGACACCCTTAGACAAAATACTCTTTTTGCAAAGCTCTCTAAATGCTCTTTTTGCCAGAAACAAATTGAGTATTTAGGCCACATAGTTACTGGAGAAGGAGTCACAGCTGATCCAGCCAAAATAGAAAGCATGAGCAGCTGGCCTAATCCTACCACAGTGAAGTCTCTGAGGGGTTTCCTGGGCTTAACAGGATATTACAGAAGGTTTGTGAGGGGGTATGGGTTAATAGCCAAACCCGTAACGGATTTGTGAAGGAAGGATGCATTTGAGTGGGATGAAAAGGCTGACCAGGCTTTCGATGAACTAAAAACAGCAATGACAAGGACACTAGTGTTAGCACTTCCTGATTTCAATCAACCTTTTATATTGGAAACTGATGCAAGTCATAAGGCACTAGGAGCAGTCCTAATGCAAGAGGGAAGACCCTTGTCCTTCATGAGCCAAGTATTGGGACCGAAGAATCAAGGCATGTCCATATATAAGAAAGAACTAATGTCCTTAATCACAGCAGTAAAGAAATGGAGGCACTACTTGATAGGAGCCCATTTTATTATTAAAACAGATTATGAAAGCCTAAAGTACCTACTGGAACAGAAGATATCTACACCCGTACAGCAAAGATGGCTCACCAAGCTGCTTGGGTTAGACTATGAAATACAATACAGAAGAGGAAAGGAAAATGTAATTGCGGATGCACTTTCTAGAAGATTGGAGAATGAAGCTGAGGAGGGGGAGGTGAATGCTCGTTGCAATTCGTCCATCTCAATGGTTAAACCAATGCGGTTAAATGAAGTGATTGACAGCTACAAGGAGGACAAGAAGGTCAGAGAGTTGTTGCTGAATTTGACTATGAAAAGTGAATAGATGCCGGAATATTCCTATAAGCAAGGAATCATTAGGTATAAAGGGAGAATTTTGTAGGTGAAGGGGCTAACTCTGAGTTAAGATGAAAACTCATAGAGTGTATGCATGAATCTCCCATTGGGAGCCATTCAGGAAACTTGGGAACTTACCACTGAATGAAGATTTATTTCTTCTGGCCTGGCATGAAGAAGGAAATAGAGAAATATGTTCAGGGTTGCGAAACCTGTAAGATGAGCAAGGTAGACAACTGTAAATATCCAGGACTGCTACAGCCACTACCTGTTCCTGATCAAGCATGGCAACAAGTGTCCATGGACTTCATAGAAGGACTTCCTAAATCAGCAAACTGTGATGTCATTCTAGTAGTTATTGATAGATTGACAAAATATGCTCACTTTCTTGCCTATTACAGGTTCTTATTCAGCTAAGTCAGTGGCGCAAGTCTACTTTGACAAAATATACAAGTTACATGGCCTACCATCAAGTATTGTGACTGACAGGGACAAAGTGTTCACTAGTGGGTTTTGGCAAGAGCTATTTGGTAGACTGGGGACTAGATTGAATCTTTCTACTGCCTATCATCCTCAAACAGATAGGACAGACAGAAAGACTCAATAGATGCTTAGGAGACTTACTTAAGGTGCATGTGCTTCCAACAACCAAGACAAGTGGAAACAATGGTTAGCGACAGCAGGAATGGTGGTACAACACAAATTACCACTCATCCTTACAAATGACACCGTTCCAGGCACTCTATGGTTACCCTCCTTCCCAACTTAACTTGTCATCTACAGGTTCAAAGGTGGAAACAGTCACTTGAATGGCTTGCAGGGCAGACAGAAATGGGATTTGTTGCTAAAAGAAAATCTGGAACTTGGCCCAAAATAGGATGAAACAAGCCGTGGACAAGAACAGGAGTGAGAGGAGTTTCTATGAAGGAGATTGGGTTTATTTGAAGCTGCAGCCTTACAGGCAAAATTCCCTAGGTAGTAAGGAGAAGTTTGAAACTTTTGGCTAAGTATTACGGGCCTTATCAAGTGATTCAAAGGATAGGAGCTACTGCTACGAATAAGCTCAGAGTTACCTAAGGGCACACTCATCCACCCAGTTTTTCATGTATCTCAGTTGAAGAAGTCAGCTAAGGAAGCTAATGTGGTGACTGAATTGCCAGTCAGTAAATGAGGAAGGGACCATCAAGATTACACCAATAGCAGTATTGGCAGAAAGAGACATTCAAAGAAAAGGGAGGACAGTTAAGCAGGTGTTAGTGCAGTGGATGAATTTGGGAGTTGAGGATGCAACTTGGGAGGACTTGGACATACATTCGTGCTCAATTTCCTAATTTCAATCCTAGAGACTAGGATGGTCTAAGGGGAGTGGATTGTTATGAACCAAAATTAAAAGACTATAAAATTCAGGGACTTAAGGGAAATTAGGAATAGTGAATAACGAACTGGAAAATTCAGTTAGTGAATGCTGATGTGGAAGCTTGTAACTGTTTTAACCGTCACTAGGGAATTGCGTGAATAATACTCCAGTGACAGTTTGTAAATGGCAGTTTTTGATGAAATAACAAGTCTAGCAATTTCTCTCTCTAAATCTCCCTCCAATTCTTACTCTTTCCTTTCTTCTTCGTGTTCAATTCTCTGCCCTTTTTCTGGGCATTACATTTACTTGTTTATTTGGCAAAGGATTTCGGTTTATATTAATGGACTCTGTGTGTGTAATATGTCTGTGCCCATTTGCACGCGCGCGTGTAGGAGGAAAAAAATAATAGTGATTATAGGCTAATGTGCTGGATAAATTTTTTAATAAAAATAAAAGTTTTAGAAGGAAAGAAATATTACCCAATCCAAGCTCAAGCACAGGTAGGGCTGTTAAAAAAAAAAAAGAAAGCCAAAAAATTACAAAAATTGATTCACTCTGAACTAAAAAAAAGTGTAACCAAACTAATTACTAACATTGGGTTGGGTAGCGAGTTGGTTCATAAATTAACTAGGTCGGGTAGCGGTTCACATATTTGTGAACCAATGGGTACCTGACACGGCTTATAGGGATAGTTTTGTTATTTTTGTATGTGGTATTATTTTACTAATTCATTGTTTTATTTATTTTATTATTACTACTAACTTGTACTTCTATTTCTATTATTTGTAAAAATTTCATCCTTAATTGATGAGCATGTTATGGTGAATATTGAAGAATAAAGGAGAATGAAGTGAACCAAAAAAATGAACATTGAAGAGCGAAAAATGAAATTTGGGTGTCTAGTTGGCTATTTACTGAGTGAAAAATGAAGTGACTATCTATTTATTTAGTTTTTTGTTTTTTATTTTTTGGTTGCTTTGAAAATTAAGACTTTGGGTGTAATTTAACTTTAAGATCATTAGTGCTTGTATTATTAATAATTTAATAATGTTTTATATATTTTTTTAATTTATTAAAAAAAAGTTAATTATGATGAATCGAGTTGAGTACCGATCTATCTGAACTAATTTTGCAGGTAACTAGTCAGGTACCCATTATACGTAGATCGATTCAGGATTCAAAATTTTGCCAAATCGTCAGGACCTGTTAGGGTTAAAATTTTTGTTCAGAATCAGGCCTACTAGTTCGGGTAAAAAATTTTGTTTGTGAACCCGGCACCCGGTACCGGTCCATGATCACCCTGCACAGGACCCGTACACGACTCTGTGTCCTAACTTAAGTGTCTGTGCTCAGCTAACTCAGAATGCATCCATCGTAATTGATCACACAAAGCTGGGCTCCCTTCGAATAAATAACAGACACACAAGGTCAAAAACCCCTAGGCTTTTACATTCGAATCAAATAATCTAAGCCCCGGTAGACTTGCTGTTCTCTCCGCCACTCGTGGCCCTCTTCCATTTGTTTGGATTCTACTCCAGGTGTTAGATTTTCTCTCTCTCTCGTTTTCTCTCTCCACTTGGCATCAATTATTGTTCATATAGTATATCTTGCCTCTGTTATTCTTTTCAATTTGGTAGATTTTGGTTCCAAGTAGATACTGAAAAATCAATACAATCAAAGACAAATGTTACAATAGTTTCCTATGTTAGAGGTGGGTTTTTAAGGCTTTTAGATATATTACCTGTAGCAGTGGGTAAAGGGGGTTTTGACACCAGGGTTTTAGCAAAAATGCCAGAAACTGCTGAATCTACTGCTCCACTAGTGAATATGGTGGAAATAGAAGGCAGGGGGAGGGCTCTTGTTGCTTCTGTGGCTTTAAGGGCTGGCCAAATAGTCCTCAGGGACTGCCCCATCCTATTGTACTCTGCTCTTCCTTTGCTAGATTCACCTCAAGAAGCTCAGCAAAAGCTTAACCCTTTGTATTGCTCCCATTGCTTCAGATTGATCGCAAAAGAGCAGCCTTCTTCATCTTGTCGTTGTCCTAATTGTTCCTTGTCAATCTTCTGTAGTCCAAACTGTCAATCTCTTGCTCTCTCCTCTTCCCACTCCCCTTGGGTCTGCCAAGCCCTTAAAGTACTTCAAAACGGCTCTTCACCACTTCTCCATTGCCCGCCAGAACTCCAGGTGCAGATGCGTTTTCTTGTTGCAGCCTATAATTTGGCAATGGTTTCCCCTTCGAATTTTCAGACCCTTTTGTCTCTCCAAGGAGAGCCTTCTACTTTTATGAGCTCACCGGAGGCCAAGAACTCTGTTTTGTTTCTCCATTCCCTTGTTTCATCTCTTCCCTTGCCTCCAGTTAATATAAGTACTTTAGGATTGTCCTTCTCTGTGGAACTTACAGCTGCCCTGCTGGCGAAGGACAAGCTCAATGCATTTGGTCTAATGGAACCTTTCATCCCGGATAAAGAAAGGTCTGTTAGAGCCTATGGTATCTATCCGAGGGCTTCTTTCTTTAACCACGATTGCCTGCCAAATGCCTGTAGGTTTGATTATGTTGATGATGCCAGTGCTGAGGGGAACAATACTGATATTATAGTTAGGGTAATCCATGATGTTCCCGGTGGACGGGAGATTTGCTTGAGTTATTTCCCTGTGAACCTTAAGTATTCTGAAAGGCAACAGAGGCTCAAGGATGATTATGGTTTCACTTGTGATTGTGACCGTTGCAAGGTTGAGGCTAATTGGTCAGACCAAGAAGACGAGGAATTGGATGAGGATAACCTTAATGAAGAAGAGGAGGCTGCTATGGATGAGGATGCTGATGAAGAAACAATGGCTGAGGATGCTGCCAGTATGCCTCAAGATGAGAGTGATTTTCCTCATGCCTATTTCTTTCTGAAGTACATGTGTAATAGAGACAACTGCTGGGGCACATTGGCTCCCCTGCCCCCTTCTGACTTCAGTCCATCTACCATAATAGAATGCAATGTTTGTGGAAGTTTGCACGACTCAAAAGATGTTTTAGATGGCAATGTGCTCGAATAGTGATTCTGTAAGTTCTGCTTTGCATCATTTCGTCATATTAGCTGCATTTTGCTTTTCATGCTCTTCTACATTCTGTTCAGTGCTATTCCAATTACGAACCCACATTATGGCAGCTGATGCATCTATTTTGATTGATTACTGCTTTCATTTGTGCCATGAGTACTTATGTTATTAAGACATTGCTATTGCAAACTGTTTGGGAATTAGCATAGTGTCCTTTGCTTTATAAAGGACCTGTTTGCCCTGCATAATTTTCATATTCAATTCTTGCATATATACATGCTCAACCCACCTTTTAGACAGAAAGTTGTGTTCTTTATTATTTGAACAAAGATTTGGTTCATAACTTTGAAATATGAAGGAATTTTTTCAGAAGTTTTTTCTATAAAAATTAGATTGATTTATACCAGAATTCTGTAGAATATCTTACAATCAACAAATATAACAATGCATCTTTCTGTTTATTCTTCCCAATTTTTTCTTGTGCATAAAATTTCTCCAAATGGGTGGAAAGTAAATAAATTTTCATTGATACCTTTCTTATTTACCTGTAAAATTTAATACTCAGCAAGCAATTATTAGCATATTCTTCTGATGGAGATTATTTGATTCAGCCGCCTACTCTAGGCCACCAGACTTTGAGCCTGTTGTGAAAATAAAGTTTTTTATGCTAAAATATTGAGAATTCCAAATGAAGGCATGTTATATTCTCTTATACCGTGGAAAAGCTGGGAGAGGTTGATGTCAGTGAAATTGTTCTGTGAAGTCTTCCTAGTATCTTTTCTACCCCTTGGAAAAGTAAACACTTCCAAGGCATTCTGTGGTCATTTCACAATCTGTATTTAACAGTGGCGTACTAGAAAACCATTTGAAATGTCAGAGAGATGGTAAATCTTGAGGAGTATTTTTTGGTTGAATTTTTTTTTTTTTTTTAAAGAAAAGGATATGTTGTTGTTTTTGTTGTTGTTGTTGTTGTTGTTGTTTTTGTTGTATTATTGTTGTTGCTGTTGTTGTTGTGGTGGTGGTGGTAGTCAACGTCATTATTTAGTTTCAATAACTTCTCGTCAGCATTGCATAATGTGGCCTGGGAGATCATGACTTGATGGACTAGTATATACTTCACATTGATCAAGGGTAAGGATGCCTAAGCATAGTCTTTTCTAGACCCCTAAACATGAACTTGATTTAATCTCTCTTTCCAAAAGATGTAAATACAAAATAAAAACATTCCCTGGATAAGCTTCACACGAAGGTGATCTTTGTAGTGGAAGAGATGTTGTGATAAGCGTCCGCTTGTGTTTATGCTTGTTTGGAGAGATAATCACGAATGGTTTAATCTTCTTGTTCACAGAGATAAAATTTTCATCTAGAACTTTCTATATAAAAAGTGATATTTATGTAATGTAGCAGGGAAACCCACCAAGTTGGCTACCACAGTTGTGTTCAACTTACAAGTATTTGGAACAATTAGAAATTATAAAAATAAAACTATTCAGTTTGGACAACAGAGGACAATTAATCAAGTGTTCAAGTTCAACAATGGGTTTTTCAATAGTTGCAAGAACCTCATGCGCTGGGTTTGCTCTTTGGTTTTTGGTTTGTTTTTTTAGTAGGCTTGCCTAATTTTTTTTAATATATAATTAGGCTTGTCTAGAATTTTGGTTCCATATAAGGTTTGTTTTGCTTGTTTGACTGTGGTAGACAAAAAGCAAAATGCGTGGGTAAGTCATTTTAATATTCCATTTTGCTTGTTCAGCCTAGGCAATGAAATGCTTTTAGAATTATCAGATTTGACAATTCTCTTTAAATAATGAAAAATTTATCAATCATGGGTGAAATATTCTTCGATAAGCATTTGGTTTTGTACGGTTTACAAAACTTGTAATTATAGATGCTCTAACTGGCCCTGGCCCCAACCCCGACCCCGACCCGACCCTGACCCTGAACCTGGCCCTGGCTTTTTCAACATTTTGTGTCGGTATGTACTTATTTGAAACTGCTGTAATACATCTGGATTGGCTGCTTGGCATTGCAGTTTGCAGGCAGTTTAAGTCATCATGTCTGATTGGAACAACGTGCTGAAACTGATGCACTAAAATAATTATAAAATACTTCGATTGTTTTCAAATTTCTTTACCATTTGCAAATCCAGAGTGCATCATTTATGGTTAGCTTGTGTTTCCAGTTGTCTAAAAGCATCTTCCTTGCTTTATCCTTTCAACGATCCATTCTCTTAACGTGATATGTTTCTGTCTCTGATCCATCTTTGTCTTGCTTGCAGAATTATAGTGAAGGATGAATACTTCTTTCCCCACTTTTCCTTATGAATTATAGTGAAGGATGAATACTTCTTTCCCCGCGTTTCCTTATACTTTGGCATGGTATAAATGCCGATTCTTCATGTCAAAGGCTAACTGACATGGGAGGGAGTTTCTGAAGCTAGATTAATTTTCATCTTCTGCTCGTTCAGTAGAATGTTCATTCTACTGTTTCGAAGTAAATGAAGGAGCGTTGAAGGTTAATATTGCTTCAAGGGGTTGATTCTTTTTGTGTTTTCATAGTTAAGCTTTTTGGCTTTGTGGCCAGGGAACTGTTGGTTTAGAAAATGTACAAATGGCAGTTTGGGTGTCTTCTTTATCCCTTTTTTATGAATGGCAGTTTAGGAGTCTTCTCTATCCCTTCTTTTGGAATAAAACCTGCGAGTGGATTTTGTTATTGAGCTTCTTTTGTGCTAAAGATAGTTTTGTGTTTCTATATTCGTTTGTTTTCTGTCCAAAGTTTTGGAATGCACTTCATGTCCCAAAGCTTGGTACCAGTAGCAAAAGGTTCAAAATGTTTAACATGATTCTAATTTAGGGAAAGCATGGGATGGTAAGCGAATGACACATCATGACCGACAGCCATCATATGTTGTTTATGCAGATACAGTTGGATCATACGCAGTTAATAATGAATAAATGCTCCTAGGCTTTATGTTAAGATTCGACTCTAAATTGCTAAAAATTGAAAATGCTGTCTGAACTACATGATGCCCATGAATCTCAAGTATTAGCCCTTTACAACTTCGAGCAATTGAATCTGTACGTTCAAGTTCTTGACAAATGATCGTAGTAATTATTTACGCAGGTGCTATTTGCAGGTGCAGGTAAAGCTTTTCAAATTAACTTCATGACCTGGTAGCTTGGATGCGTGGCGTAAATTCGTGGTACTCAAAACTTGCTTCTTAACAAATTGTTCAGCTAGAGAAATAACTGATCTTCATGCAAGTCAAAAGCATCTCAACGAATCTGGATTTTTTTTTGTTTTTGTTTTTTGGGGGTAACTGAAATTTGCACTTCACACACTAACTTATGACAATTTGTTCCTCAGAACTCCAGTAGCTCTGAATGTCTATGCCAATTGAGATCATAATGCTGCACAACATGTGTTAGATTATGATATAAACAAGATTGCTAACACTGCAAAATGGTCGTCTATTATGATTTGGTAACACTTCTTTCGTATTGAAAAAATTTGCTAATTATAAATTAAATTGGAAATATAACCAAATATTATGGGTGCAATTTGTCACAAATTATTAGGTTTAAAATGCAAGAAATGCCACAAAATAATTTCTGACGTGTAAAATGAAATTGTTACAAAAACATTTGCTAAATTTGATTTTTTTTCTGGTCCTTGACTCTTCGGTCGAATGTGCAAAATAACATTTCTTGTTCTTTTATTTTTTTGGATAATTAGAAAACCATCCCATGCAAAATATCTCTCCCAAAAAAAAAAAAAAAAAAGAAACAATATAAATTGCAGATATAAGAGCGGATGCCCACAAACCACGGAAAAACCAGGGAGGGGGGATTGTATATTAGTGGTAATTGAATCTCTAATGGCCGATTTGTTTGGCTGGTTTAATGAATTTAAAATTAGGTTCAAGTTTGGTTTGATGATATTTTGAGCCAAATGCAAATGAGGTTTTATCAGGTAGAACTGGGGTGAAATTTAAATTGTTTAAATTTTAACCTTTATATTTATCACGCAAATTGAAATTTTAAATAAAATTAAATCTTATTCATGTTTAGTTTGATTAATTAGCGAACTAATCTTGAACCAGCATTTATCAAGGTAAAAGTTAATTCAATTACGGAATATACAGTTCATCTTCCAGCGCTGGCCATTAGTGTGCTATGAAATAAAATTTTAGTTTAATGATGAGATACGATCCATCCAAAAACTTACTGCAAATTATGATACAAATCCTCTATAGATCGCAGTCCGTGTGAACCATGAAAAATTATTGATTGCACTTGTGGAATCCACTTGGAGCTTACATGGGTTGCATTTGATCTTTTGTGAACGCCACAATAGAATTTCTCCAATCACAATCCATCTCTAAAATCTTCGGATTCACTCATACGAATCGGGATAAGTCATCCTGAATTAATTGTTTGAGATACTGAATTTGAGAGAATATGTTGAAAAATTATGTCATTTTGTGTTTTGTTAGAGATTGAATTTCACTTTTACTGACTAAAATATCTAAAATTTACAATATAATTTTTATTTTAGTAATAGTAGTGGTGCATGGTAAATGGTGGCCGTGGTGGTGTAGGCAGGTGATAAATGGTGGTGGTATGTTTTATGATACTGGTAATGGCGATGCTCCTGGTAGTAATATATAGTAGTAGATGATGGAAATAGTTGTATTGCTGAACATTGATGGTTGTAGTGCTCAGTGGTAATAGTAATATATAGCGATTATAATTGATTATCATAGTAGGTGATAGTAGTACAATTTGATAGTGGTGGTGGTGGTAGTGCATAGTGGTGATGCAATGCACGATAGTAGTGATGGTAGTAGTGATGCACATGATAGAGGTAAATTAGTAAATAATTTTATTCTTAGAATTTTTTAGATAACTAATACAACCACGTACATGGGATTATTTTATTTCAAGTATATGAATTAATTCAATTAGACAAAATGTGTAAATTCATAATTAAAATGTAATCAAATATTGAATAACATAGAATTAGAATTCCAATCTCGTGTTACGAAACAAACGCATCCTGACCGTATTAACCAAGTCAAGTCCCCGCTACTCTTGGTGCAATATTAATGTGCTAGGGTGCCCACTACGCAAGTAAGTATAAATTCAGAAACATTTCAAAATTTCACAAATTTGTCTTCCGAATCTTAATAAAACCATCGCTCGGTAAGCTCTCTTTCTCTGTCTGAATTTAATTCTTAATTGTATTCCCTATGTTATGAATTCACCGATTTTTTTCTTTTCTTTGCCTAATTGTTTTTCTCGTAAATTGCCGTTGATATGCTCAAAAGTATCATTTCGAAAAGCCCAAGTGGATTTATGCTTCAGGTTTTGATAGCGATCATCATAAAGCTCCATTTAGTATGTGAGATTCATCAGGGTTTATTTACTTGAATTTTTATCTGCTAAGATTGAAAATTGTGGGTTCAGAGGCAGAATATCAGTAGTTATGTTAAACTGAAGAAGATGCAAAAAGGGTTTGATTAAAATAGCATTTTTGATGTTACTGAGAAATTCTGGAAATTTTCCGTAAGGAATTTTACGATGTAAGCGTTTAAAATTTCCTCGGTTAGGTCTCAGATATGAATATGTCTTAGGTTTTCTGAATGCACATCTGAAAAGATTCGTGTTGGTGGTGGAAAGAGGGGAAATAATTGGGATAGGTTCTCAGTGAAGCTTCAATTTTAGCTGTGATCAATTTTTTATATTGATTTGAGGTTTAATTTTAGCTTATATTTCTTGCTTTAGCTAGAGTTCTCGTATTTCTTCTGTTTCTTAACTTTTGAATCTTCAAGAAAGAAGTAATTGAGAGAAATTTAGAAAGTTATTGATGAGGAACTGTGAATTGGATGTTAGAAATGGTTATTACTTTGGTGATCTTTGATGTTTGTTTGTTCCAGTTTTGGTGAGTAATTTCTTTCTAATGGGGAACTTTTGCATTGTAGTTTGTTTGAAGGAGCTTTGTCTTGTCTTTGGAGAAGAATTTATAACACCAAAAAGATGGCATATGAAATCAGTGAACAAAAGAGTAAGTTTTGATTGTTGAAAAATTTTTCGTTTTACATCTATTCTTCTACTCGTTGCTTTGTTCAAATATCTGTCGTATGCTAACTGTTGCATTTTAACATCTATTTAAGCTCTCTTGGATTCAAATTAATGTATCTCTTAGCTTTAGGTATTATCTGGCAATTTCGTTTTAGGAATACTGTCCTTCATTTATTTCATGATGTTAATAGCAGTACAAGTGTTATGCTTGTGACAATAATTAGATGACTAATTCATGATTGAAGCATAGTAGTTGTATTCTGGATTCTAACATTGTACTTTATTTTTGATTGATGATAGATGCTAATTGTCTATTATAGGATTCTATCCTTCTATTGAGGGAGTTAAAGTGCAGATGTTTGCGAAATACTGTTATTAAATTTTCATTTTTATTCATGGAATTTATATATGTGTGGGTTCCAGAAATTACAATCAGCTCATGGACGTATTTTGGATTTTACAAGTTAGCATATCTTTGAAAAAAAATGAATTATACTGCAAAATGTTGTCTCATTGATGTAAACTGCATAATCTACTAAACAAATAACGGACATAATTTAGATTTGGATTCGGTTAATAAGGGTAAGGCTTGGCACAGCGGTACAGTCACACCATTGGAATATTGGAGTAACCTTTTTCACAAAATAAGATACTGTCTTTGGGTCCTTTTTTTTTTTTTTTCCAACACCCGGGGGGTTTGGGATGGGGGGTGTGGGATTAGGGAAAGAAGGGATCATTACCCAACAAATGGCAGTGAGAGCAACTTGTATTAATTTCGCATTTGTTTATCCATTTATTATAAGAAAAATGATATTTATTTTCATTTTTCTTGGTCTTTGATTAATTTATCTGGAATGGTTGAGAAATATCATGATGGTTTTAAATAGTTGACAAATAGCAATATCATTGATAACTTCTAAATAAGGCATTGTGAAGATGACAGATTACCATTAGGCTCATAACATCCTTCGTTAAGCATATTTTGAAATGTAACTGTATTTAGGATCATTTTTTACATTGGCAGATGTTAATTATTTGTGCATTTGAAAAATAGTTGTTCTGTCTTTCTTTTTCTTTTTTCCAGATATGTTTAGTTTTTGACTCAAATTCAAATTGGCTTCTTGCATCTTTATTATTGGTTTTTGCCTATGCAGAAGTTGGCTTAGGTCTGGTTGGTTTTGGTATCCTCTTCTCATTTCTTGGCATGATTCTGTTTTTCGACAGGGGTTTACTTGCTCTGGGAAATGTAAGCCAACAGTTTTTTCAAATTTTATTTTCACATAAAATGTAATTATGAAAATCTATATCTAGTGTCTATCTCATGCCTTTGTTAGTAGATTTTTTGGTTGGCAGGTGTAGCCCTTTTACTGGGTTGGCGGTCCACATTGCAACTGTTTACTAACAGAACAAACTATAAGGTATTAATTAGAAACAATAGCAATTGTCTTGGTAATTTCATGATGCGAGGATCTTCAGTATATTTTACCATTACCAATTCTTCCTTTATATGTTTTGCATTGCCCCTTCTCCATGCTTTTGCCTATCTATCTGAAGTGTGTTTGTGCTCTTCCTCTCTCAACCATTAACCACCTTGTCATTGTTTTCTCATCCTCTTTTCTCTGCGCATCTCAGTTGGCATTATTAGCTTGTCACATATTTGGAATTTAACTTCGCAAGCACTAACTGTAGCTAGAGATGCATCAAATTTCTATTTGGCATTTCTTTTTGATGATTAGGTTAAATACATTATGCATGCAAGTTAGTGTTAAAGGACTTGGGCTTCCATATGAAAAAGCAATTGGCATTGAATGGACTGGCCCATGAACTTTATTAAGTAGCATACAACTCCTTGGGAATCTGATGTGGGGACTTAACTCCTTAACACTTACTCTCACACATGACTTGGATTGACAAAAGCCCATGAAACTTGGAGGCACTTTTGGGACAAACATCATCAATTGTTTTCTGTCGTCCTCGTTCCATATATGAGTTCTTTAGAATTCGTTGTACAGTTTTTTGCGGATTAGCATCTCGAGGACCTTTCATAGGCATTAAAAGAAATCGACAATTACTTCATCCATAAACTTTTTTCAATTAATTAAAAAATACAGATAGTTTTTTTTTTTTGTTTGGTTAAAAAAAAAAGAGTTAAGGATTAACTTGTATTCTAGAAAGGATTCCATGACACAAACTAAAAGGGGCTTAATAATAGCCCATTTAACAAAGGGACTTTACTGGAGCCGTGAAACTGAAATGGGCCAAGTATGAACTGAGTCGTGTGTGTAAGCATGAATTAGGGTGGGAATAAAATCCAAGACTTGGTTTGATACCATGTTAAAGAATTTGGGTTTCCATCAATGAGTGGAGTGTTAACTGCTAGGAAATCTGATGTGGGATTTGTTCCTTAATAATTAGAGGCAGAATATTAGCAATATAAGATTTGTTCAATTGATTTCATTGCTTCCTCAAGATGTCTATGTATGCATTTAGAAAAGAATTAGATGTTAATAATTATTTTTCTTTATTTCTTGATGCAGGGATCTTTGTCATTTCTTCTTGGGATTTTCCTAATATTTGTTCGTTGGCCAGTAGTTGGTATAATTATTGAACTGTATGGCTGTCTTGTTCTCTTTGGGTGAGTTCCTAATGACAATACCTGATTACATGGGTTTTCTTAGTTTGTTTCATTTCCGTGTCCTTTTCACCAATGTGATAGTAATGTATTGTTTGTGATATATCCTCTCAGTGGATTTTGGCCATCTATCAAGGTATTTCTATATCAAATTCCAGTATTTGGATGGTTGCTACAGTATCCTACACTGGTGAGTGAACAGTTGGATTTCTTTCTCTCTGTGCTGGAAATGGTTTTCTTGGATATTGTAATGCTAAGGAAGCATCTGTTATAAATATTTCATTTGGCAAAAATGGAAGCTATTTTGGCACTATGCAATAAAGATAAACTGTGTTGTCTTTAGTGTTGGAACTATCATTGAGGCCTTTGCAAGTATAGATTCTTTTACATTAGCAAAATCAAGAAATGAAATGGGATTGTTGTTCAGGTTATAGTCTGTTATCTCTATCTATGTGTCTTATCTTTCTTGAATTTCTTTTAATCTTTCTGTTTTGATTTATTCGTTATTAAGGTCATGTCGTCTTTTCAATGCTTACAACAGTATTAATGTAGCTTTCATCATCGTGTTTGTCAAACTTATTGTGTTAGAGAAAAAACTTGCACCCTAAAAATTTATCTCCATTGTATTAATGAAGCTGTCGAACATACATATTCAAGTTCTTGGTTCTACTGAATTCTTGGGTATATGTCACAAAGGATTTATTAGTGACAATAATCTTACTACTTATAGTAAAAGGACTGCTTAGTAGAATACATGACTACCTATTTGCACTTCCACTACGCCACCTTATCCTAGTACTTGTTTTTTGTCTTTTAATAATTTGAATATCAAGGACATAAGAGGTTGTTACTTTCATTTGTTTCAACACACAAGCATATAGTCTGTCAAAAGAATCTTTAGTGATTGTAAATATTTGTATTGTATGAATAAATGTTACTACATTTTATAATTGCACACTTGTATGATGAAGCAAAATTAAGAGTGACAAAATTATGGAGAATTTCCCATTCAAAGATAATTATAAGACTTTATTGAAGGTTTTCAAAACAAAAAAGATTGACTTAGACCTAAGTGACTAAACTCGGATTAAGACTAATTTACACATAGGTTGCTTCCTTTTGGATATAATTGCCTTAGTCATTTTTCATTGCTGACAATGTCTTACTAAATAGATTGATGAACTTGATAACTAGCTAATTTGATTACGAGATTATAGTTGCACGTATACTGTGGAACTATTTTAGTTCTTGGCAATCAATAGACAAGATTCTATGAAAAGTTAGTTGTGCAGATATTGAAAATGAGCTGAAGGCTTGTAAGATAATAACTGATGAATGCAACTAGATGTGGAATGAGTTGACGGTCGTGGGAGACTAAAAGTGCTTCTGATAGTTAGCATGTATTGTTTTCTTTTAGCTGAATAAGACAAGAAAAACTTGCTAGTTGAAAAATTCCTATTGTTCATCCGGTTTATGTTTTCAAGTATGGCGGAAGTATTGTTTCAATTATCCAGTTTATGTTTTCAAGTGTTGTGGAAGTATTGTCTCAGTTTGTCTTCATCTACCGATCTTTGGCAGCTTTTGTTCCCACCTTGACAATCTCACTGGTCTCTGTTTTTCATTCACAACAAGCAAGAACCATTATTAGAACTAACAACGTCATTGTAGATGTTACTCAAATGATATGAAAACCAGCCTAGTTTTTTTGGAAAACATTCTTGAGCATGACTTGCACTCAATTGTTCCATAAACTCCTGGAGAGTTATGCTTTTAACTGAGATTTGTTAAAGTTTAACTAACCGGTAGGAGAAAGAATTCTTTCCTTGCATAGTTAATACTGAGTGAATGATTTCTCCTGCACTGTTCTGTTTCCCTTAAGAGGCGAAGGTGGCTTTAAACCATTCTCAATAAGTTTGCACGTAAGTAACAATTTGTGTGTAGGGTCCATGTATCTATGGTTTAAGTCTTTGTAGTTAATCAGTAAGATTGTCCATGGAATGACTATTTATGGCAGTATACAGTTGCTGTTACTGTTGCTGGCAAGCAATTATATCACGTTTTTGTTAGACATCTATTGGGAAGGATATTTCTAAATAGAGCAGGCAGCACACAATTGTTTGTAGGCATCCTTCATTTTGATCATCACATGGTGTCATGGCGCCTTTTTCTACTTTTTCTATGTCAGAGTAATGCTTTCTATTTGTGAATGGACGATTTGTTTGAGCATTAACTTTTGGAGCAAACTTTATGGTGTGTTGGTAACGTCTATGTTAGAGTATGGCAAATTAGAGCAAAGATTGAAAGATCCAACAGCCGTACCATTAGCAAATAATACACTCTTGCCAACAACCTTCTCTTTGAGAAAATGTAGTTGAGACTGGCCACTTAGGTCATATTACAACTACTTATAAATAGAAAGATAATCATTATATAAATGAGATTGACTGCAACATTTATCTTGATTTTTCATATGTTACGTTATAGCTAATGAACTAGAATTGTCTTTGATTTGTGGAAAAAGAAATAAGTTCTTCAGAAGCAAATTCTATTTTTTATTATAATCTGTCCCACTTATTTTGCTTTTGCATATTGCATTCATTTCAAAACAGAGAAAAACAGCCCTCCCGTATATCTCTCATGTTTAATACTCCGATAAATTTCTTTTCTTCTGTTTGCTTTTTGAGAAACTGCTTGATTATTGTGAATTTGGTTAGCAACTATTTTCATGTAAATGAAATAACTGATTTCTTTTGCAATTTCAGCTTCTTAATCGTTTGCGTGGAGGCTCTGGTTAACTTCTGATTGATATTCTGCTTCTGTTGATTGGTACAAAACTACTTCCTGGTTTAAGGACTGAAAAGCATGACCAAAGCTATAGTTCCTAGTTTGTAAGTATTGTAAAACTTCCAACTGTACGGAAGAATCATGGAACTGACTTATAAAAGTTAGCATGTTACATTTTGGATCTGTAGGGGACCAATTGAGTTTCAAGCCCACAATTTGCGAAAGTGCAAATTTATTGTGTTCATCCTAACGACAGTCCTACTGCTATCTTTATTGAAACCGAGTTTGATACAGCCTCTCTTAAATGAATGTTTTCTCAACCAGACAAAGAAAGTTACAAGGATTATAAACTTATAGGATACTTGTTTACATTGTTCTGTGTAAAATTCATCGAGAGAGAGAGAGAGAGAGAGAGAGAGAGAGCAGGCTCAGAGCTGCTTTTCGCAAAGACATCAAGCAATAATTAATGATGAACATAGTAATACTATTAACAGGTCCTTGGAGTTCTTGAGTCATTACACGAAAACACAAAATTTTGGAGTTTCAAAGTTTGCACGTGCACATTTGTGGGTGAAGTGCTCTTAAGGTGCTTTGAAAGTCAAAGGCATAGTTTCGGAAGTATTTCTTAATAAAGTTCAACTTCTAGAGATTACTGAACCCAATACAAATCTAAACTAATTCCAAAAGTTGATTTTATCGTCCCTCGTCTACAGACCACCGTTATCCTCAAAAAGAGCAAAAGCAAGCAAGCTAATGTAATAAACTGGGCTTGAGTTTTTATCAGATAAACGACATTTTGCACTAAAGAACCTGATTAGAACAATACCTTCAAATAAAATACTTCACCATCTGGACCTCTTTTGTTTTATCCCACATTTCTCATAATAAGGTTTATTCTCTATGCTGCAATTAAGGATCACATCATGGCAACCTGCGAACAAGCATAGTCAGTGAGGAACCCGACAATTTTCTTTCCTAAATGGATTCCTCTTGTTGAGAGATCAACCACAACATCCTCAATATGACCAACTTTGGAACAATTTCTTATAAACTTCTTGTCAATAAACACACTTCCAGTAGCAACAATCTTTGCAATCACAGTATCTTCAATGACAAATATAACATGCTTGTTCCATGCTTACCAAGCTCTTGATATCTTTCTTCAAAGTCCTTGTCAGATACAGATTCACAAACGGTCAATTGTTTTAATAATTTAAATAAGCCCTTCTTTTTTGTCAGAGATCTCAGGTCTTTGAATTTGAAATCTTTCTTGTTCAATACAACCATTCTCCTGCGTATTTCCCGTTGACACTTTCTAGTTTTGTTCTTGAACCCTAAACCATGAAGAATTTTAGCCATTCAAGATCATCATCCAGCACCCTGCACTAATGGACATTAGAAATTAGGATCAACAAATTAACACCTCTCCTCGCTGGAAGATAGAGATTTGCAATAGCTGTAAATAGCAGCAACAAATGTAACTATATGATGACCTAACATGGATTTACTATTTTGACCATGACACCAATTATGTTACTTAAAACCCCTCTCTCTCATTCCCCTCCCCAGATAGAAAATCCTCCAATTAACAGATAGGCAGATATGTAGGACTATTAGCACTCGTATTTCAACCATGGTTTGGAGACTTGACTGAGTCCGAGATGACTCAACTGAGTTGTCATTGGAACGTCTTAATCTAATTCAAGATGGTTCCAAGTCGACTCCAAGTTGGATAACTTGGTAAGAAATCAGAGGGACTTCGGTCATTTCGGACTGAGTCATCTTCGACTTGTGGCAAAAGCAGAAGGACTCGGTGGTCTTCTCTTCGACTCGGTCATCTAGAGATTTTCTTTACTAATTTTTTTAGTTATTTTTGTTTAGCATATATTTTTTTTAATATTTTGAATCATTGTTTATAATTTTTAGTATAGAAATTATTTTAAAATATGCATCTTGCTAATACCGTGACCAATATGCTAAGATCGATATGGAACGGGTGCAGGGCTGCAACTACGATCGTAACCGCGAATTTGAACCAAGATTTCAATATTGTTATTATTATTATTTTGGTACAAGGGGTAAACTGGAGGGAGAGATTTAAACCCCCTCCCTACCAGCCAAGCAAAGCCTTAAGAATTTACCGATGGCCACACCAGTTCATCCTCTCCATATGAAAAATAAAGTAATACCAAAACTTGAAAAGCATACTGTCTTTAGATTTCCAATATTAACAACAGGCATAAACACAGTCGCTAAATCTCAAGAGATCTGAAGAGAATACATTAAACAACAATAAGAACTAATTTTGTTTTGACAAAATTAATTTCTTCTGTCAAAATTTATGGTCAACAAAGTGCAAATAGTTAATCAAAATTGAATCTTGGAAGTGTAGAACAAATTTCCTTGCAATTTTCTTTTATTTTTATGTACTAGATATGACTTTTGTTAAACCAGTGGTCGGGTTCTTTAGGTGTAACGGTGCTCTCTTTTCGACACTTCAATTCCGAAATTCAAAACTTTCTTCTTCTGATTAGTAATCTAAGTGTTGTCCTTTCAAAATCGAATTATATTTGACCTAATTCCTTCAGTGGGATATGTAGGAAGATCTAAGTAAACTCGGTCACTCCATTTACAGATTAATCTATATTTCTTTGTAGTTGATCAGTTTTGAATTCCATTTGACCTGATTCCCAAGTCGAGATGGGCAGGGAACTTCAAGAGAGTTCAATTATTCTTGTATATTTTGGTGTCAAAAATATTTTTACAATTTTATGTGGTAAATTATGGTTATGCTTATGTTTGGCTTTGAAGTAGGGCAAAATATGGTGTTGTTTTCTTCTTGTCTACAATCTCTACAAGATTTTTATAATAAAGAGCAATTTGTAAACACCAAATTTTGAACCACATTTGAAATTTTTTATATTTTAGAGTTCTTTTTTTTGCAATTTGAGGAGCATTTGTAAATTTGATGTTAAAAATACAAATTTTAAGTTTAGGATAAAATGGTAATTTTTATTTTAATCTTTTTTAATGTAATTTATAATTTTAAATTCATTTTTTTATGTTTTTAGGTATTTTTCTAAATTTTGATAATTTTTGAGAGTCATTTATTATTTATTTAGATTTTGTAATTCTTTTTTACTGTCGATACACTTCCAAAGCAGCTTTTTTATTTGAATTTTCAAAAGAAACTTTTCTATAGTTATTTTGTATGCTAGTAAATCTTCTATATAAGTCACGTATTTTTCGAATGTTGTCGAAGATTTATATGAATTTTGTAAGTTTTGTAAGTAGTGGTGTGTTTTCTAATGTCGCTTTGCTATTATTCTTCGTGAAAATTTTTCTCCAATATGTTTGTGTAATAATAGATATTCCATAAAGGTTTAGTAATTTTTGGATGTGTCTAAATATTTTTAATTTTTTTAAATTCAGAATCTATCTAGTACAAATTACACTACCAGATTAGTTTTTTGTCAAATATTTCTGCTACCACATTTCCCACTCCTGTCACCTAATTCTCTCCTTTCACCATACCTGCCACATCATACCCACCTTTCCTCAATCACTTCTCCAAAATTACTCCAAAAAAAAAAAAAAAAATCAATTCAATCAAAAAATAAAAGGAAAAAACAATCCTCCCTCACTTTCTCTCGGTTGGGGAAGGGGGAGGCAAAAAGTAGAAAAACAAAAATCACCATCATCAATGAGCAACAACAACATTCTAAAACCATCTCCATCCCCTTGACTTCATCAAAATTTTCATGAGTTTTCCATCTGCTTTGGTTCTCCCCTCCATTCTCACAAAAAATCACCTCACCAAAAATTCAAAACTCTCGGCTACACCTTCCAAAAACCAGAAAATAGCCACTTTAATGCAATAAAATTAGTTTGCTTAGATATTATTTTAATAAGGTTTCCGAGTATTAATCTCGTTTTCAATAAAAAGTTAACACTCATACAAAGACAAAACGTGCATGTACACATACACACACAGGACTTCTGGCGTTATAAGTGCCATTTCTCCCAAGTTAATGGCCTTGATTTAATGTGGCAAAATAGACGGCTGAAATGTGTGCTAGTTGAACCAATTTTAAATTAAAAAAATATAAAAAACGAGGTAATTTTAAGAGAAAAGTAGTTACATCATAATTCTGAACAATTATACTAGAATGTTGGATAATTATACTAAAATACTGAACAATTACACCGTCCCAACTTGTAAGAAATGGCAAGGGGCCCATGTCCACAAATACACACACATACTAGAACCAATACTACCCATTAACCCCACGATCATCATCAGCCAAATAAAAAAAAAAATCTCCTCTCCTCTCCCTTCACCTCGCACTACCATCCCCAACTCACATAAACCTCGTCCAAAAACCAAATAAACCCTTCAATTCATTATCGCTTCAACTCCTTTCACCTGTACCACTCTCAACTCAACTAATACTACTGAAGACCGTTCCACCAGCAACTTCATTTTCACCATTGCGCAGCCAACCACCATCCACCAGTCACCACCACCACCTAACAAAAAAACACACTTTACGCACCTACAACAAACACACATACCTGCACACACCATGCACACATACCTCCACACAAAGAACCCTCTACTCATATAGCTCCGCACAGCAGAACACTAATCACATTCCCTTTCCCTCCCCCCATGCACGCTCCAGCAAAACACAACTCTCTGCATGCACCTGCAATACTCACACAGATGCATGCACACACAGATACACAATCACATATATACACACACTTGAAATCTCACACTAGATATCAATGCATACATGACACATATAAACACACAACAGAACACCACAAAAAATCGCACATACACAAACACACATACGTGCCAGGAAAAGACACATAGCACACAGACACATTACCTGCACACACTCACAGAAACACTACTGCAACACTCACGGCACACAAACTTGCACTCGCATGCTAGCACCCGGAGACACAAATACTCACACTACTACACACACCCACGCCCGAAACACACACAAACACACAACAGACTCACATAAAATCACGCATATAACACACACACACACACAGAGGAGAAAGAGGAAGACAAAGAGAAGGGTCATTGTCGACGTCTCGCCAAACCACCGTTGACTACCATCGCCAAAATCGTCACTGAAAGAGCACTGTAAAAGCTCTAAATCCTCTTACAGTTTGCTTCTACCATGCTCCAATACATGCCTATTATGAGCTTGTTCTTCTCTTTGGATGTTAAAAGAATTTTTTTGGCCAGTTTTATTTCCAATTTAACAAAGAAATCATGAAACTTTGTACGCCTATATCCTGTTCGATAAAATGCGTAATCTAAAGATTGAAAAGAGAAACAAAAAGTTTGGTATGTGTAATGTGTGTTTGTGCGTGTTACATATGTGCAAGTGTGTGAGAGAAAATCCGGCCAGTATAAACATGTCGGAATTGAAAGTTTGCTGGAAAATTGAACGCAGCATTTTTTAACGTTGAAGAAAGAGAAATTTGTCAAAAAATTGCAGTTTGACCCCTCAAAGTTAATTTTAATGCTTTCAATTAGGTCATTAGGGATAAAAGCATAGAACTAACTTAATTAAAAGTCAATTGAGGATTAATTACATATTTGTTAGTTTTACTTAGCTTGTTTAATCTTAGATTAGGTATATTTAGTTTTATAAGTTGAGTTGATTTAGTTAATTTTTTGGTTTAACTGAATGAAGTCTTAATTAGCTTTGATTAATCGTTCTTACTTAGAATTCAGGTGATCCTATTATTAGGACATTAGGGTATTTTATTTTATTTTATTTATTTATTATTATTATTTATTTTTGTGGAATATAAATATGTATGAATTTGTCTATTAACGATGGCACATTTTATTTTCCATTGCCTTCCTAATGGGGGCTTCAAATTTGTCTATTTTCTTATATTTGACATTGTTAAGTGCATTTTAGCTATTTTTGTTTGATTTGATTTATTTTGGTGCACTTTTATGTGTTATAACTTTAATTAATTCAATCTTAGATCTTAAAGTTAAAAGAATTGAAATTAAATTGCGATTGACTCTCACCAGAATAGAGGATATTTAAATTAATATCTCTGCTGTTTTGCTCTTAAGAGAGCTTTCAAACTCACATTTTTTTATTTTCCAAACACCGGAATTCATTTAGATTGAGGATTTTACTTGTATGAATATGTCTTGTGAGAATCTTATACGAAATAAATATATATTATCTGAAATATAGATTGCATACAAATTACAAAAGGATAATAAAACTTAGTTACGTATTCTTCAAATCAAATTTAATTGGATGCTTTGGTACAATCCTTATAACCTTTTTTTTTTTTTTTTGTTAACCTGTTTTCGGATGGGGAAAGGCAAGACTCAAATCAACACCAGAACCCATGTTGACCCTACAAAGGGAAAAATTCCAAGACTCAATCAACACTTGAAACAAGTGAGAGGTCAAAGACAATATTCAATCAACATTGCAAGCAAGGCTCAATTGACAGAACAAGTCATGCCTACATTTTTTTAAAAGGTACAAAGTAATCTAAAATGAGACACACAGGGCGACCTCATTTAGTTACTGACACGAAAATGTCTTGTGGCCTCTTAGGGGACACTTGTATCATTGTTAGTTAATGTGAACTTCCTAAATGACCTTACACCAAGTTGTTTATTTTATTTTCTTTTTTTCTTCCTTTTGATATACAATGGGAAAGGGGAAAGGCATGAGCCAATCCACGGTCGGACATAGTGGAAATTAAGACTTTAACTATACATCAACTATCAGTTTAGTCCCCAACGTTAACTTTTAGTCACTTAACTCTCTGGATTTTACCTCCTTAAACTATATATCAACTATCAGTTTAGTTCCAACGTTAACTTTTAGTTGCTTAACTTTTTTGACTGACAATCAAACTAACGGTTGTATGAAAAGATATGTTTGTGAGACCATTAATAAGTTTTACAAAACTTGAATTTATTTTGTAAAAACATGGCTTAGGCCCCCCAATAAAGCGTAATCTTTTTTTTTTTTTTTTGGTCAAAAGTCACTTTCATTTCATAAATCTTTAGAACCACATACAAAAATAGGTTCATGTACATACTGTATTGGCCACTGCCAAATAATCATCATGTGCAGATTTAAGTACTCACACAAGAAACTATCCTTTCACCTAGTTTCGTTAGTGAGAGTAGTAGCAAATTTTGCCAACTCTTGACTACAACAGTTACTTTCTTTTCTTACAAAGAAGCATAATCTGGAAATGGGAATTAGACATGAAGTCTCAATGGGGGAATTTTAATATGCAGTTTTGGGCCTAAACTTGCATTTTTTTATGGGGGCCCGAGGGGGGGGGGATTTTAACACCTATCTCTATGCGCAATCCAAAGTGGTCTTTTGCATTTGGGCTAATGATTTGAAAATAAAATGATCCAAATCCTTCTTATTAAGCGTACATCTGTATTAGTTTTGATCAGTCAACTCGGCTTCTTATTAATCTCAACATCAATAATCTGGAGATGAGAATTGGGCCCAAAATTGCATTTTGGGCAAACTTTAAACAGCAATCTATTTGCAATCCAAACTAGTTCTTTGTATTTGGGCTAATGATTTAAAAAAAAAAAAAATTGATCCAAATCCTTATGATTAAATGTACACTTGCAATAGTTTGATAAGTTCTGCTTTTGATTAATTTCATCTTCACAAATACATGATAAGTTCTGCTTTTGATTAATTTCATCTTCACAAATACATCACAAGTATGTAGAATTACCAAGGCAAATGATGAAATTTACATTGTCAATATGTAATAGCTTTGATTAAAGTCCACGTTATACGAAATATATAATCAGCGTGTATTTTTTCTGCCAAACGAAAAGCTTTGATTTTTATATTTATCCTTCAAACTTATTAGCATGTGACTTGACCATGGTCTTTCCGGGCAAAAATGTAATCCTAAATATAATTTAGGACCCAATTGCTATATTTGAAATATGTTATGGATTAATGTATATCATTTTATATGCTAATGACTAAATTAGAATAATATGCAAATCTAATGGAGCATTTGTGAAGTTTTCCCTAAATAGTTCTAGTTTTATTTTGTGGCCTCAATTGAAAAAAATTGAAGACCAGAAACAAATGATCTATTACAGCAAAGAATATTAAAGATTCATTACTTCAGTGTGGCAATGATTAGTATATTTTCAATTACAAGCCGGGACCTAGCACAGGAGAAAATAGCATTTTCTAGTTCTTTTTCCCTTTCATAACTCTAAGGAACCTTTTGGTTCAAATTTCGCAATTATTATTGCTATGAATATCATTAACCCTACAATGAGTATGAGTTTCGATGATTACCCCCAATATGTTTGGTTTAGTAACTGAATCTGTATCATCCCCAAAAGGGTTAATGAGTTCGATAAAACAGTATTTTGGGTAAAATCATGAAATCATAAGGAACCAAATTAATAATTTTCATTCCGATTAAAAGATAGTAATAATTATCTTTCAAATATTAACAATAGATGTCAAAACTATTAACACCCATTCCCCTTCTCGGATTCCCCTAAATCAAACACCCCCTAAGATTCAAATGGTCTAATTATTTGTATGGTTTGAATCTGGGTAAACATACTTTATTACTGGAAGCTTCATAATGGAATATTGTTTACTCGTGTTTTTGTACAGTTGGTGTAGGAAAAATACTATTAAAAACTTTTCTAGAGACAGCGAAAAGATTCTTCAGAACTAATAATACGTTAACCACTTGGATTGGGTTGCTTATTGTTGTCGCTACAGCCTGGAATTATGATTAATTAGTCACCGTTGTTGACCAATAAACCTTATCTGCAAAAACCCGCATCAGATTGACATAAATACTAAGAGGTCCTATTTCTATAGGTTTATTCTCAACTGCTTTTTGATACTTGATCTTAGTTTTTGGTTTTGAAAAGTTTATTTTATGATCTTCTCAACTGTTTTTTTTTTTTTGTTGATATTTTAAAGCTAAAATATAAACCTGATTTTAGATTCTGATTTTCAACTTTTATAAAAACAGCTTTTACACACATCAGAATTAGTTGAGAACAAACTGATAATTACTTCAATATGACATGACCAAATTAACTCTTTTGGTTGGAATTGGAACCATGTACTAGAAGAACCTGCATAGAAATTTTGGCAAATTTTGTAAAATGCCAAAAGGGTTCGTTTAGGAAGTTG
Source organism: Mitragyna speciosa (assembly GCA_024721245.1). NCBI lineage: Eukaryota > Viridiplantae > Streptophyta > Magnoliopsida > Gentianales > Rubiaceae > Mitragyna > Mitragyna speciosa. Next base: position 9,796,243 of record CM045571.1, read on the forward strand.
TTGGAATGGTTGAAGTAGGGGCCTCCAATTTTTAAGGGAATTTGTCTCTATTGGGAGTGGGAAGCGATTCTGGGAGGCAGGACCGGGTTATGGTGGAATGGTTGAGGCTTATGATTGTTGTTTAGTTGTGATCTCAGTGGAAATTTCATATGCAAGTCAGAATCCTTAATTAACTTGAGTACATGGGACAAAGAACTATAAAAAGCTTAGGCTTTAGCAGCTGTGTGAAGCAAACTTTCGTTACAACAACTAATACAATATCATGATTTGCACTTTGAATTTATTCGTATCAGTGTATGATCCTGCTTTGGCCAGTTGATTCCAAAAGGAAACGTTCTATATTGTTGTGTCTCTAAAGTCCGAACAAATCATTAGGTTTTGTTGGTTTAACGAATGTGCTTTAGTGACAGAAAAGTACAAATTGATGCGCTGCCAATATCGAACTTAGTTTGATTATATTATGATTTGTAGTTCCAACTTCTATTAGTATCTATTCACAACATAAAATTTTAGTAATGATTAAACTTGCATTCTCAACCTAGTTCAATTGTTAACTAATCAAAATATATCCCATCAAAATTTTGAGGGGTGTCCATGTGTGTATGTTTGGAAATATTTTTACATTGTCCATAACTCACTATGGAAACTGTATAGGGCAGATAACCTTTACTTAGGAAAAAAAAGAGAAGAAGGTATCATTAGAGGAGAGAAGTCTAACGATGGTAGTGGTAGATGGACTTAACATAGGGAGAGATCAAAAGATTACATTAGCATTTGCTAAAAGAAAATGCTCACATGATCACTTATGTAGAAATTTGGTACTAATGACAAAGTCACATATATTAAAGTGATGACATCTATTATAACTACGAAGACTCAGTATGGTTGGAGACAGAGTCTCATAGTCAAATTAGTGCAATTTGAACTTTAGACCTTCTTTAGTCATGACATCAAATGAGTTCATTTTTATCACTGGATCACCAAGCCAAATCATTTCTCTACATCCAAGTCCTTCACCTTCAACTAACAAAATTATGATTGATTGCAATGTTTGCACTCCAAATAGGAGCCATAATTTCACATTGAAAAGCTTCAATACCATTAAAGGAGTTGTTAGCTTACAATGTTGATTTTTCTAGTTGACATTTTAATTTTTGGTAACTGCCTCGATCTTGAGGGTTTGAGGTCCTCTTCAAACTATTTAAAAAAAAAAAACTTAGTGAGGTTGTTAGCTTAAGTTGTTGATGTGTAATTGACATTTTTAGTTTCTGGTAACTCCCTCGATCTTTGAGGCTCCTAGCACCTCCACAGAATTTTCAACTTCTAGTTTTTAACATGCTGATGTGCATGTCTGATTATCACTTAGTAGCTTCTAGTCTTAGTGCATGAATTAAAATTTAGGAGAAAATATGAAAATAAGTCAGATTTGAACCATTGATGTTAAGTATTTCAAGATATGGTCTTTTAGATTGTAGATGTCGTTGCATTAAAAGGATCATATAATATAACATCAAGTCCGTATATAGATGTTATACGTGGCATTGTGGTTGTTAAAGAAGACAGGTACAGTCTAACTTACGAAAAGTTAGAAGGAAGATGCTTGTACAATCAGTTCGAGAGAGACAGTCTAACAATTTGGGATCAAATTCATAGGACAAAATTATCATCCGTCGATCCCACATGCATTGGCTTGATTATAGCAACACAGGACATTAAAAGATTTTGTTGGTTTACTGGCAAGAATTTCATAAGTGGTTTGACAAGGTTTCTGTTTTGTTTGGGGGTTTGATAAGGTTAATTTTTGTTTTGTTTTTGGAGGAAGGGGGGCGGGGGGGAGGGGGTTTATAAGGTTAAGTGTTAAAAATCTTCTTAGACATTAAAATAGGTACTGTAGATACTGATATCATCTGACTTCCACATTAGCTCGAGTCAAATGATATCTCGATACGACTTGACCTCTTCTAAACCGAACTATTCCGATAAAGAGTTCACAAAATAGTTATCGAGCTCCTTTGACAAGGTGATTGAAATATGTTAATGTGATAATTCTGACATCTGACACGCTAACTCTACTATCTAATTCCGCTGACCTATGTTTCATAGGCCGTCAGACTATTGCACACCTTTCTATGATTTTCGCTTAAAGTATGGTCACTAAATTCTCTCTAAGCTTCCTGATCTATTCAGTTTTCCTGAGTAAATGATTTAAGCATCGAAGACACTTTGAGGGATTTACCCCACGTGTTCATGACATTTACTGTGTTGTAAGCTTACATGTCTATCCAGATCAGACTATCCGAAGAAGTGCTAAGTTCGGGCACATCAGGTACAATAGGTGTTTTCATTCGAATATATGGTAAGCAGGGCTTTGAATTCAGTCTTCACATGGATATAGTAACATAAGAACTCTATTTTTAATTTTAAGTCAAAGAATCACACAGCTGGCGGATATGAGATTAAGAACGAGAGTTTACTTTTAGTAGGCAACTCAGCAAAAACTCTGGTAGCAAATGACGCATAAGAAGCATATTCACAGTGAAAATTTGTAGTATGAAAGCAACAAGATATATAGACCAGTATTAAAAAAATAAGATTAGTTATATGATTAGGGAGTAAACTGGCGACATTATAGAAGAAACCAGTCGTGATTATGCAGTTGAAATTGAAACATCATTGGCATAATAGTACTTAAAAGCTGAATGATTGAGTTTATGATGACATGTTTGGAACACTAACAACTAATTGGATCATGATGGAGAAAACACGGATTATTATTGGGTTGAAATGCATGTTATAAGTTGACTATAGGCAGTTAGTTGATTAAATTACAAGCCATTCGGCCATCATTTGAAGAAGTTGTTTTCATAACATACCTAACATGATCCTTGAAATCAATAGCGGCATATATAAACTGATGCATCACTCACATGCACCGTCTTTCTTGTAGTCAATGCTGCTTTTGTAGTCGTGACATTTGGAACATGTAGATATATTTGCAAGAATATAAATATTTTGTAATATAACAAAAGCAGGGATGGATAAGCATCGAATTTGGACATGTTATGGACAATAATGTAGAGAAGCATCATCCTTATATAAATCTAAACATAACTCTGGCTATGTGCCATATGGCATAGGGGTCGGCTAGGCTATGTCACCTATATGTCGTGTTTGTTTTACTTGGGACGGTACAACTTGCTAGAAAAACAGTTTCATACAGGTATATTACGGCATTGATGGGCACCATGTAAATCGGGTTTTGTTTGTAACAATGCATTGGCATAATTAGCCAAAATTACAACAAACACAAGTAATGCTAAATACATGCCACAAGCACTATAACCTCCAAAATAAGAGGGGGAGAGAGGGGGGGGGGGGGGGGGGGGAAAGCAAAACTGACCATACACAGGGCTACTAAAAAGATAAATAGCATCGTGCTTACAGTTCTAACTGTTGATAGATAACAAATGCGAAGTGATGAAAAGTAAAGAAAATAAATTTCAAAATTAATAATTTGGAACTTAATTAAATAAAATTGATACCCTAAAGCTATTTTACTATACCACGACAAAACTTATTTTAATGCCTTCAAATTTTACTTATGACATCATACCTTTAACTTTTGTCATACCAGATTAGACCCAAAAACTTCCTTTTCCCAAATTTTCTTCAGACACTAACATATAATGTTTATGTTTTCAAGTATTATCACCATTTTGCTATCAAGAGTTAATTTGCCATAGGAACTTCATAGGCATTGAAGATGGTGATACTACACGACAAAGTTGATTAGGTTCGTCAAAGTTACTTTCATCATGTCTCAGCAAGAGTTCAATTATTACCAATCCCCTCCCTTTTTTTCCCCCTTTCATGCCTCAGATTTTGCCACACTATCGGTCCCAATCTGCTCATTAGGAAACAAAATTTAGTTCACTCCTTGGGCGGATGCTATGCGGGTAAGCTATGACATAGAGAAGGTCGACCGAATAAAGATTATAATTACCGTCCAAGTCAAAAGAAGGAAATGCAGCAAATTCACACCCCCCCACCACCCACCCCCCCCCCCCCCCCCCCCAAAAAAAAAAACACAAAAAAAAAAACCCAAGAAAAAGGGACCCACTACCATAACAAAAAAAGAAAAGAAAAGAAAAGAAAATGAGGCAAATGCATGTCAGTAGTATGAAATATGTCAAGGAAAACAAGAACATGACTCTGCATCTTGCAGTTTCCATTGTAATATTCAATTGCAGGCTCATGTCACAAAACTTCTACTAATAGGCCTAAAAGTCCGTATATCACAAAATACGGCGAACTACGAATTTTAGCTTAGGTGAATTATATTCAAGTTATAAAAAAAATTAATTGGACTATTTTTGTACTTAGGTAAAGCCAAAAATTCACCTAAACTATACCAAAATGAGCAAGAGACGTATTATTCAAGTTTTAGTCTCCATTACTCCAAATGTTAGGCCACAAAAAAAAAAAGAACGTCAAGAAGAGAATTAATCATAGAGAGAACAAAAATAAGGATGGCATTTGTGTCAGAAGAGGAAAAGGGCTGATGACTTGATGAATATTTAATACTGTTGGAATCATTAAATCAAGTCTAAAAGTTTCTTATTTGTTTTTTAGTAGTTCTAAATTTATAGTAGAATAGTTTATTTGATAACTATTTAAACTAGGTATTTCTTATCTATCAAGTTTAGTTGTAGGTTATTTATTAGTCTAATTAGTTAGGAGTCTAGAGAAAGCCTGCACAGAATCCATAAAACTACTCTAGAGTCTTTCATTGTACGAGATATTAATAATATTGTGAGCTTTTTTTTCTTCTTCTCATATTTCTCTCAATCTTATAATTTTATGAGTTAATATTTAAACCCATCAACTTTGTGGGTTTTATGATTGATATCAAAGTCAGTAGAAGCTGATCTACTAAGTTAGTTCTCTTGTTGGAGATTGTTTAACAGGTTAAGAGGTTAGTCTTGGAGTTTTCAATTATTCAAGTTACGGTACAAGTTTGCCTTAAAGTTTTCAGTTATTAGAGTTAGACCACAAAGTTAGTCCTTAGTATTCGGCTGTTGGGGAATAAATCATTGATTGGGATTGATTGTTAGTGTTGGTACAAAGATTAGTGAAGGATCCCATCAGAATTATTGATATTAAAGAATTACAAAATTAAAGAGTTCGATTCTGCTATCAGCAAGAAGGCCAAATAACTTGCAAAGTGCGGGAAGAAGAATTTATTCATCCATAGTAAACAAATGTCTTTGTGATCTTATGATGGATAGAGATTTGATCAATGTGAAAATTTTAAAATTTTGCATGCTTGCTCTAGAACACAAGATAGAATAGAATGGACAAAAAAAAAAAAAAAAGGAACAATATCTCAAACAATATAAGATGAAAAATTAGCCCTCCATTTGCCAAAACAAATTTGTGAAAAGAAGAAAAACTTGTTTTCCAAAATTATATTCAAATCAATGAGTGCGAGAGTTTATGGAAAAATTTTTCTTTGCTCTCAAATATCTCATAAAATTTGGAGTGATATTTCTCATGGAAAACCTAAATTTAATTTTTGGTAAAAAGTAAATTTTGATGGCCATAAATTTACTAAAAGTGTTCCCGCATACTTTGATTTGGCTGAAAGTTTTGATTTGGATAGAATATTTGGGACTGATTAAGAATGAGAAATTTGTCATTGAAAAAGAGGAAATGGTTAATTTCTTAGAGGAAAAAGAAAATGTTGTGGATGAGAATTTTTTGATAGACTCAGAATCTCTCAATTGTGAAAGAAAATTGAAATTGGTGATGATGGATTGAAGAAAGAAAAATTGAAATTGGTGATGATGGATTGAAGACTCAACATTCTCAAATCAATGAAATTGTTGATTGAGTTGATAATATAGATTTTATTAGAATTGAGAAATTATTTGAAAATAGAGAATTGAATGATGAGAAAAAAATATTTTTTGAAGTGGATAAATTATTTAAAAATTGTGGTAATGGAATTTTTAAATTTTTTTGTGGTGAAAATTTTGTCAAGAAAGAAGATTATAATTAAGTTCATGATTCTTATGATAGCAACTATGATGACTCTGAGGATCAATATGTTTGTACGAGTAAATATTTTGATCATGATGAATTAGCTAAAGAATTATTTGCGACACATACTTCGTCCATTATCATGTACGAAGTTGAAGGTCAGTTATTGGTGTTACACATTATCCACACAGGAACAAAAATTTCACTGGAGATATACGTTCATGATGGAATTAAATTTAATTCAATGGAGAGCTTAAACTAAAGAAGGCAATGTTAGCATAACTAAATCAAACCTAGAAGTTTCTTTGTTTTCTAGTAGTTTTTATTTGTAGTAGAATAGTTTACTAGATAACTACTCATATTTCTATCTATCAAGTTTAGTTGATTATAAATGAGTTATTTATTGGTCTAATTTGTTAGAGAGTTCGTGAGAGTCTAGAGAGAGACTCTATTGTAAAGTTTTTCATTGTATGAGATATTAATAATATTGTGAATTTTTATTTTTTTCTTCTCATATATATTATTGTGATAAATTTCTCTTGATACTCTGATTCTATGAGTTGATATTTGTAACCGTTAATTTGGTGGGGTCTACATATAGTAACCTACTGAATACTATTTTTTTTACCTTTCTTGTTTGCAAAAGCTAAATTTGTAAATAGATTAAAAATTGTGTGTTATAGTGGTGAAGGATATAGCTGAAGGGCTGTGATAAAGGCGTAGATTAACTAAGTTGAGGTGTGAAATTAGATCCTCCCACTATTGAAAAAAAAGATCACGAAAATTCAAATTAAAATAGAGTTAAGAAGCCTGAGAGAGAGAGAGGAGGAAAGGAGAAGGGAGGGGGGGGGGGGTCCTGCTATCAATTTGTCTTCATACATTTCTTTTAAATGCCACAAATGGTATAGGTCATGGATGACACTTTACAGAGATACTCCATATACAATCTTTTTAACAACAAAGAATTTACTTGAGTTCATAATAAGTAATTCTGTCATTACAAAAGATAAAGAGAAAGGAACGAAAAACTATGAAGAGCAATACTTGCATTATATTACATTATACTACATGTGATGCTTAAATTACCAATAAACAGCTAATTTTCCTCAATTTAAGTCTCAAAACTAAATGAGAAGAACACACTGATTTTCTTCCTTAGCGTCCAACTTATTTTATCCCTTATGAACTTTATTGTTCACATCATTCCTCTATCCTTTGTTATGTAATCAGACACTATTATTTTTTCTATTCCAAATTGTCTTCAAGGAAGTGACATTGGGTTTACTTTTTCTAATATTGTTGTCTCCATTGTTGCTATCAACAGTCAATTACTAAAGAAAGTTTGCAGGTAAATACTAAAAAGAGTAACTAATAGATGGTACAGTTGATAAAGTAGGTAATAATTACTTTTATCACGTCTAAGTATAAATGTTTAATTATTACCAATCTCCTACTCTGTTTCCCTTTAGGTTTTTTCCTTGATTTAATAGGAACAATAATTTTTTGTAGAGAACTTTTCATCTTAAGACGATTATGCTTTGAACACACACACCACTTGCAATTTTAAATGGCTCAAAAAGGCACAACAATCTTTTAGAAAGATCCAAGGGCATTAAGGGTGGCATAAGTTTGACGTTCCATGCAAATTAAGCTCGCACAACTTTAGCGTAAATGTTGTTGAGGGCAAAACAAGTCAAACATTGTACAGAGAAAAATTGGAAAATCTGTCAAGTCATTAGACCCCTAAGTCTGCCACCTTAGCTGCGTGACATGGCTACATAAGATGCTATGTTTTGTTTTGCATATAGCTGCTAATTTTTTTTTTTTTTGGGAAAAATCCAATGTACGGGAGTAACGCCATTCCTTTATTTTATTAAGGGATAATTTCACATATCTCTCATGAGGTTTGTCATAATTACACTTGGCTTTTCTCAAGTTTTAAAAATTACACTTACACCCCTTGTGTTTTTATTTTTCATAGCAAAACAAGTCTATTTTGATAATATAATCCAAAAACACCAACTAAACACCTTAAAATATCCTGAATTGCTTTTAAATTGGTCATCTCTTTCTTATTAATATATTTATTTGTAAAATTTTAATAGATAAAGTAAATTTTATTTCACATTAGTCAAATAACTGAGTTTTGAAGAAGTAATATTTGGTGGAAAAAATTTGAGGTAAGATATAAATACTTTTGATATTATTATGACTAATTAATTAATTTTTAAGATTTATTTATCTTTTTTTAAAAGCAATTGAGCATACTTTAAGGTGTTTGGTTGGTATCTTTGAGTTACATTATCAAGATGGACTTCTTTTGTTATGAAAAATATAAACACAGGGGGTGTAAGTGTAATTTTTAAAACCTGAGGGGAGGTGAGTGTAATTATGACAAACCTCAGGAGAAGTATGTGTAATTATCCCTTTTATTAATATTCAAATAAATTACAGTAGGAGGGGATATAAACTTTTATCTCCTCAATTATTACAAAAATAAAAGAAAATGAAATTTTTTTACAACGATAAAGTGACTTTTCTATTTGCACAAAATGAAGAAAGATCCAATTTATCTGCTCTAACTTTCCCCCTTGCAATCTCTATTATAGGCATTTTTTGATTTTGCACACACATGACAAAGAAGTACAATTCTTGGTTCCAAATTCACACCTAACCTTTTTCAAATCAACGATTATAGTTCCACAATATTAAAGTGCTGTACATTGAGGAGAATTGGTAATCCAACAATTTTCTGAATCCTTACTCGAAATTGATTCAAAAAGTTACCCAGCTAAATGGATCTAAAAATTAACTCGAGTCCATATTTTACGTAAGTCAGAAGAGTAAAATAACTCATTTCTTTATGATGCATTGTTCATTGAACTTTGGCTCAATACTAGGCTTAGTTTTGTTTTAGAAAAATGCACTAGTTTTAATCTTCAATTGAACGCATTATTTTAATCAATTTTATTTATATAATGTCATTCTTATTGGGATAAACCGAAAATAAAATTTCTGTGTTTTAAAGTTTTAACATTTTATAGACTCTAGGTAAATCTTCATTCAGCCAAATTAATAAGTTTGGTAAAATGTGACGGTTTACTTCCACAGTATTGGAATGATGAAATATGATTGAGAAGTAAAAGGTGAAAATATCTCTTTTGAGTTCTAAACATCATTATCTCATTAATTGTAACATAGCGAATGAAAAAACTAGTAAGGTGTAACGAAATACAAATGAGATGTGATACAAGAAAAGGATAATACATATTGTATAATGCGAAAAGTGAAAGTACGGAACAGGCCATTAAATCTGTGGCCATTAAATCGGACGGGTATCATGGGTAACCAAAGAGTTGGGTCACCAAAAGTGACAATTCTTTGGCACTCGCTTGGAAAATATTTAGATGGATTTGATTCACGGAATAATTCTGTAGACCCCTTGATCTAAAAGTAGCCACATCACTCACGGCCCACCGTATAGATGATGTGGCTACTTCTGGACCAAGAGGTCTACGGAACTATTCCGTGGATCTCCATCTAAGTATTTCCCGCACTCCCTTGTAGCATGTCCTGATATTCGTCGGGTAGCATAAATTCCACAAGCTAAACATGTCACATCCCACGCCCGGGTGTAACACGCCACATATTAAGCTCACCCAATACGCAAGGCTCGAAAAAAATTATCAAACCAATTCTAAATCACAGACATAATAAATATTAAAATACTCCAATTAATATAAAAATTCTCCAATAATGAAAATTTAACATCTACAGAGTAATCAAACTTCCTTAGCAGAACAAGATAACACTAAACGTCAAGTAAACTACTGTCATTGGCTCAAAGGCCAACTAACTATTGCTCACATAAAATTTGCCTTATTGATGACTAAGCACCCTGTTATCCTATCCCGAACTAACAATACTTGCAAAACAAATAATATAAGTGGGGTGAGCAACCACTGTGCTCAGTAAGCAATTCCACGCCTTTCTCACCAGTATGGGCAGTTACACACACACACACACACACACAGAGTACATGCATTCATTCTGTCACACACTATCCACAATCACACAAAACAATAATACGTAATATATATCAAAATTGTGGCACATCAAACGAGACATAATCTGTATATACATAATCATACATAGGTAGGCTCAGATTCATCAATGCAAGAACCAGTGGTACTAGATATCTAGCCTACTTTTTCCCAGTTAGGAGGTCCAGAAGACGTACATATGTCCTGACTACTCACCGTCAGGAAGGTATATCGAGAACTAGTTCTCTCTGGTGTACAAAGAATAATCAGAGCTAAATCATAACATATCATACATTCACACATCACACATACACATGCATATACATATAAATAATCAAAGTGCCACGATATATGAAGGAATTCTCGCACATATTACATGCCCATTTTGAGTTTCATATTACGAAAATATTTATGATAGGAATAAATATACAAACACAAGTATATACATATATAGTTTTTAAAAACAGGAGAAATGTTAGGAACCATTTACCTTAGAGTCCAATTCCAACTTCTCTAACTCAAATAATCTCGATCCAAAAGAATATTCACCACCTATTGACAATCGCAATAACGTACAACTCTACTTTAATACTCATGTCAGTATAAAATAAAATACTAAGAACTCTTAGACCTAAAGCTACCAATGATCCCAAAACCCAGAGTTATTAATTAAATTAATCATTCTCATTTGATCATGCAATAGAACTAAAATATAAACTAAACTCATAGTCAAGTAAATGGCTTAGGAATTTATTACTAATAGACATATAAATTAAACAACTACCCTAAAATATTTAGCACATTTAGAACCCGACAACATATCTATTGTGCGCCGTAACTACGAACCAGTGCTTCTCTATGTCAGAACTGGACAAATACTTAGATTTCCTTATTATTACATAGTCAGTTGACTAAGTACACGCAATCCTACAATTGCAGTTTCCAAGCCATTTTGGTTAATAATCATTTTTTTTTTTCAAGATAGCTATATGGCATGTCCAGAATCTTGGATGGCTTAATTACGAAAGAGCTTCACAAATCAGGACCTAATATTAGATATAAGTCAGTAAGTAGTGTGAGCCTTATAAAACTTTTCTTGTACTAGTTCTTGGATGAATCACGGGGCAACGGGAATAATAACAAATTGGTAAATCAATTCCCAATTGATAAGTAAATTCTAAAACCAAATTCTAAAACCAACCAAAACATACGCGGCATCGTTCGTGATGATGCCCGTCAACACCCTCGGTCATTCACGGCCTTTCAAACTTGCGTCAAAGGTCAGTTGCCAATCGGCAAATTTTTGTTCTTTTTTTTTTTTTCTCTCCTTGTAATGGACGTGCAGCCCCTCGCATTCTGATTAACAAATCAGATTATTATAAACAAGGTAAATTCTCTTCCTCAATCCAGTTATCATCGTAATCCACCTTATTCTTCAATACATCAAAATTCAATTCTTCTAAAATCAAAATCAAAATAATACTAAATCCCGATTTCTCTACAAACCCATCAATTATAACTTTAATTCTAAGCACAAAATTAAAACTCGAAATCAATAAATTAAACTCACTTTTTTCGTTGTAGGAATCGTGAGAATAATTTGTAATCCATGGATTTGTAGATTCCCCATTCACTTCTCGTTCTTGCCCTTTGGAGAAAATAGAGAGTTAATTCGTTAAAAGAAAAAGAGACGTCATTATGTATTCTAAACAAAAGATAAGAATTTTTTTTATTTATTACTATTGTTATAATTAATAAAGTCCCTCATCGTCTCTAAAATTCTATAACAACCCCAAAATAACTCTTCACAAATTATAATTAAACCCTTGATTGGGCATGGGTATTTCAAAACGGCTTAGTAAAAACACCGAAAAGTACAACATCTCAAGATTTTTTATGGAAAGGTCTGATGGAGAGGCTCAACGTGACAAAGGCATGCCACCCAGGTATAAAAACGACGCAAAATTAGCTAGGCGTTTGGTTTAGAGGAATTAAAGAGGGGAATAGATATCATAAGTAATGACATTCATTGTTGATGTTTATAAAATAACTATCACTATCATTCGATAAGAATGATAGTGATTAATTGGTGTGTTAATGATTCCCCCCAAAATACTATTCTATTAAACTCATTAACCCTTACAATTAAGGGCAAAAACACATCCACTAAAAAAATACATATCTTTTGAATTACCCCACCTCAATATACTATTCTTCTCTGTCTCTGTCTCTGTCTCTCTCTCTCCCTGCTTTGTCTTTTGAATTTGAATAATTTTTATTAGTACTTTATAAAATTTTTATAAAAGTTCTTTTTAATAATTTTTTTTACACTCAATTTTTTTATAAAAATTTGAACTGAAAATCAAATTATATAGTACTCTCTGTTAATACAATAAAAATGACTTTTTCTAAGGTTATCATTTGTATAAAACTCAAATTAGAGCATGGTTATATTTAAAATTGAAGAAGTCTTTTTACAAATTTTCTTTAAAAAAAAGAAATCTAAAAAATATGTATATCATAAATACAATATATAAAAATTTTAAAATTTACTTTAAAGTCATTCTAGTAAACCAAACAAATATTTTTATAATAATATCCAGTCCATTGTTGGGAGGAATCATCAAAACTCATACTCATAGTAGGTTAAATGATACTCATAGTGATAATGATTGAAGAATTTGAATCAAACGGCTCTTAATATATGTTCATAATGGTTTTTAAAGATTATGAAACATTCATATAGAATTCATTAATATAAAAAATGAATATATTCAAAATTTTACATGGAAATTCTAACGATATTGGCACTTTGCTAAGCTTGTCGTTAATGAGAAAACTATAAAATTCAAGTAAATAGTAAATAGTTTTAAAAAATCACCAAATTTTCATGAAAAATTTAAAACTAGAAAAAAGATCTATAAAAATAGTTTCATATCAAAATTCTACGATTATGGCCACCTTGGAAACGTGCCACAATTATATAAAATGACAAATTTCAAAATAGTATTAGATATCCTCCAAAAATTATCAAGTTTTTAAGAAAATTTATCAATTTATAAAATATATAGAGAAAATTTTCATTCAAAAATCCTAACATAGCGACCGCTTTGGTGAGCATGTCGTTGCCAAGAGAACTATAAAAATTTGAATAAAAATCAAATGAATCCGAAAGCTATCAAAACTTAAGTGAAGGTTTAAAAATATATTAAAAAAATGAATTTAGGAATTGGAAACACTTGAAAAAGACATGTGCCCCACCCTCTAGGGATTTTGACATTTTCGACGCTCCAAAATTTAAATAATGCTAACAACCCCTAAAAATTATCAAAACTTAAGTAAATGCTTAAAAACATAAAAAAATGCTTTTGCAAAACAAAATTTCACAAAAACAACATTTAAAGTTAAAATTATCATTTTGCTCTCGATAATACAAATCTAAAAATATATGCACAAATTTTGAAAATTATTCCACAAAATAGAAAAGGCCTCCATACCAAAGAAATTCAGATGGGTAGGTTCAGATTTGGCGTCTGGACTAGGATTGGAAACCCCCCCCCCCCCCCCCCCCCCCCGCCTCCCCCAAAAAAAAAAAGATAAAAAATTTTCTTAAGGATTAGCAATTTATCAGTATATATGAACCAAGTGAAGTGACCTTTCGTGTTTTGCACGGATTGCCCTTGCAACGTCAAGAATTTTGAACCAATTTCCAGCTTTCTCCTTTTCTCTCTCCTCGACTAATTGAAGGCAATAATTCTTTCACATGATTGACATAAATTTTAGAACATGCCTTTGATTTTTTCCACAAGCAAGTTTGATGGCTACCCATTGTTGTTTTCTGCTTTTTCAAAGCTCGTTTGATTTGGATAAGCACAAGTCACTTTTCTCACAATTGATGTATATATTTCATTCGTACAAATTTACAAAAAAATAATAATGTGAAAATATGGAATAGACATATAAACAGTTAAAACGATTACCACTTACCCCCAAACAAAAAAAAAAAAAAACAATAAACATGACCCCCTATCTTATAAATCTTTTTTTTGGACAATTCGGGAAAAGAGAAAGGGGATCCAACCTTACTCAACCCAAACTGAAAGCAGGAATGGGAGAAAACCTACACTTAACCCCACAAACCCACTCCAAAAGCCCTATCTTATAAATCTTAACTTTATCTACAACAGCAAATTAAGGCATTGGTTACTTTTGCAGCTCCAATTATTGTCTCTCTTTACCTCATTCTCCAAACAACTGCTCACGTAGAAACAAAAAATTTTCACTCCGCTAGATGGTTATTTTTTGAAGTATTTTTTTTAAAATTATTACTATAATAGCTTTAGAAATTATTTTTTATAAATGAGTATGTCTAATTAAAAGATTATTGAAAAACACAATCTAAAGTTTTCTAAAAATATTTGTTGTTAAAAAACACAATCTATTAGTCTTTTTTATTTTTCTTTTATCAAACTTACACTGTTACAACTAGAGACGTATAATTAGTATTAGTAGGATTTGAATACTTAACTCTTAAAAGTGGAATTATAATTTTAACACGTTCTTTCCTCTATTCGTTTCGATCTGTTAGACTCAAGCAGATGCGATGAGGGTAAGCATGGCAGATACATGGCCGACCAAGTAAATATGATAGCATCTTTTCTAGGGGTAAATTATATAAAGATGATAACTACTTTCGGAATGAAAAAAGGAAGCGTGGCGAATGCATGCATGTCACTAATAAAACAAACATGTATGGTTGGAAGACCATAATTTCCATGGCCTATTAAACCTAGGTGGGGTAATGTGAGGACGATATGACTGTTCATTGGTACAATTTCCATGTACGAATTAATTGATTTAAGGGCTACGTTGTGTTGTCTCGTTTGTAGGCCTTAACGTCCTTTTTTTTTTTTTTTTTTTCCTTTGTGAAAGAGGCCTGAACATCATTGTTTTCAAAATGAGAACTGATGAATTAACTTCCATTTTGAATTTTTACTCCATTCCCCATTTTTTAAATTGAAATTACCAAAATATTATTAAGTTTGGATATGATTCAAATGTGATAAAAAATAGTGGCTCCATTTGCTTATGTTTATAAATGTTATTATTCTTAAGAGGTGAAATTATTCCATGTCAAATCATTGGTATACTGTTTCCAGGACATAGCTAATCTCTTATAATAGCATTGTACACTAATTTGATAAAGAAATATAGCTTCAATTTGAATTCGGAATAATTCTGAATCTAGGATGAGTAGTATTAGTTCTATTTTCAAAATGAAAAATAATACTTTATTTCAATTGATTATCAATTAATTAAATATATATTTTGAAATAATTTGAATGATTAAAACTTTACAACTCCTTATTAATCTTAAGAAAAATAATATTTAAATAATAGTATAAGTAGCATTTCTAACGTACATTGCGTGGATCATGCGAAGATAAGGGATATGCATTTAATTCAAACAGAGAGACTCTTAACTTCGGTTCATAATGTGATCATAGAGCCTGTGTAAGAAATATTACAAAATAATATTGAAAAAAGTAGGCTATTTATTTATTTTTTGAAATAAAAGGAATTTCATTAAGACAAATCAGATTTTGCGGCTAGCAGTACAGAATCTGGCAAATTCGAATATCATACGCTACTGCCCCTTAACTGTAAATGCTAATCTATCAGTTTCATGAGCAACACAATTGAGATTCCTGTTTACATGGTGAACTTCATATGAAGGAAGATTCCCGATCATGTCTCTATTACCCTCAATCATATGTCTCTAATACCCTCAATCATAGGCAATTTAAGCAGAGTTCCTTTTCTAGAGTAGAATGATTAAACATGTGTTACGCTAACGTTTTGTCACACACAATTTGGAGTGAAACGTTCATATTGTATACTAACCAACACTAGCATATACCCACCGACCCACTAGACATAATTAACGGGAAATAGAGAGGGGCAGCCATTCCCCCAAAAATTTTAAAAATTCTCTTTAATTTTTCAAATTTTAATAGTGATTTTTAACTTAATACCTTCTTGCCCTCCCCAAACTTTTCATAAATTTTCATAGTCCTCACCCTTACTTTGCACAAGTCTTGTAATAACCTAAGTACTTATGTATCCAAGTACTTAATAACATAAGATAAGTCCAATACAAGATAAAATCAAGTAATTTTTAATAAATCAATAAATAAGTTGTTTTAAGCATAAGAAACAAAAGAAATAAGTATAAATTTTCATTCTTTTATTCACTTTGCTTAACATAAAAATCTTTTCATGAAGAGAGAGTATATAAATAGGTAGTTTATTATTGCTTCATAACTGAAGTATTTCATGCAAAATTTTTATCCGTATAACATTCTCTGTGTGTGTACGTAGTTTGACCATTAGAATAACGGGAAAACTGTGCACAATATCTAGGTGAGTAGCATATTAGAGGTTGCATGTTTGCTGGTTTGATAACTATCCTAGAAATTTGAAATAGCATATATAAAAGGGATAATTTCACATACCTCCCATGAGGTTTGTCATAATTACACTCACCTCCCTTAGGTTTTGAAAATTACACTTACACCCCTTGTGTTTATATTTTTCATAACAAAACAAGTCCATATTGATAATGTAACCCAAAAACACCAACCAAACACCTTAAAATATACTTAATTGCTTTTAAAAAAGATAAATAAATCTTAAAAATTAATTAATTAGTCATAAAAATGTCAAAAGTATTTATATCTTACCTTAAATTTTTAATCTCCACCAAATATTACTTCTTCAAGTCTCAGTTATCTGACTAATCTAAATAAAATTTACTTTATTTGTTAAAATTTTACGAAAAAAATATATTAGTAAGAAAGAAATGATCAATTTAAAAGCAATTAAGCATATTTTGAGGTGTTTGGTTAGTGCTTTTGGGTTACATTATCAAGATGGACTTGTTTTGTTATAAAAAATATAAACACAGGGGGTGTAAGTGTAATTTTCAAAACTCGAGGGGAGGTGAGTGTAATTATAGCAAACCTCAGGGGAGGTATGTGAAATTATCCCTATATAAAATGATAGTCCTTGTATTCTATCACTGTGAGATGTCATGGATCAACTTTCCCAAAAAGCACTCGCATAAACACTTGTCATGGAGTTACTAAGACCTCACGAAATGACCTTCTGGCAGTGTCCGGACAAGCTGTATAGCTGGATGATGTAGCTATGTTTTTGATCTATATATAACAAGTGACTAGTTTGGACCAAAAAAAAAAAAAATAATTACATAAACACTTGTCATGCAGTTAGGTAGGGGAATGATTGAAGTCTGTTTGTTAACAGCTAGTAAACGTATTCGCAAGTTGATTTTGTTCATTTCATGATCATATATAGGATATGATTATAATAGTATCTCCACTTACGACAAAAAGAATATAAAATTATTATTTTTGTGTGTATATATATAACACATACATTTTTTGGAGTTTGAATATGCATTAATTTGATTATATATTTTGATTTTGTATAATAGTTATGTATATCAAATATAAAATAGAACAATATTTGTATAGTTTACCTTGTTGAATTTCACTCAAAAATAAAAAATTTCCATTATTTTTACTATACATATATATTAATATTGCCCCCAACTTTCAAAATCTTGCTTCCATCTCTCCACTCGCCGATCTAACTATTACACACTCTCCTAGCCTCCCAAAGCTTGAGGTGAGAGAAATGAAAAACTATGCAATGCAACACTTGAATAAGATTTATTGTGTGATGCAACAATAAAGCTAAACAATAGGAAAAAGAGTCCTCATTCCTCGCGTCTAGTCTCCGCAAAGGAGTGATCAGTCGAGTAAGAGGTCCATCCATGGCGTACAAATGTCATCACCTTGTCTCATCCTCCATGTGAAAAATCTGTGATGGGCATAAAATTTCAAATAATTCCGAAGTTTACGAACTTAATTATGCTTGCTTTGCCCTTATTCTTGGCTTTGCATAGACTTGTAAGCATATGAGAAGCAGTGGGGCAGACTAGGACGAAAAAGAAAGAAGCAACTAGCCAATAAGGACTAGTTCAGTAATATTTAAACACCTTGTTTAAACTTGGCATCAGGTCCCATTGTACTCTCTTATATTAAAAGGTGATGTAATTGAGTATTAATCACGTTAAACATTATTAAAGTTGGTTGTCTGTCCTGTCTTGAAATAGATAATCTTCCTTTCATTCTTAATCTTTTGGGATAATTTCACATACCTCCCATGAGGTTTGTCATAATTACACTCACCTCCCTTTAGGTTTTGAAAATTACACTTACACCCCTTGTGTTTATATTTTTCATAACAAAACAAGTCCATATTGATAATGTAACCCAAAAACACCAACCAAACACCTTAAAATATACTTAATTGCTTTTAAAAAAGATAAATAAATTTTAAAAATTAATTAATTAGTCATAAAAATGTCAAAAGTATTTATATCTTACCTTAAATTTTAATCTCCACCAAATATTACTTCTTCAAGTCTCAGTTATCTGACTAATCTAAATAAAATTTACTTTATTTGTTAAAATTTTACGAAAAAATATATTAGTAAGAAAGAAATGATCAATTTAAAAGCAATTAAGCATATTTTGAGGTGTTTGGTTAGTGCTTTTGGGTTACATTATCAAGATGGACTTGTTTTGTTATAAAAAATATAAACACAGGGGGTGTAAGTGTAATTTTCAAAACTCTGAGGGGAGGTGAGTGTAATTATAGCAAACCTCAGGGGAGGTATGTGAAATTATCCCTAATCTTTTTGACTAAAAAAAAAAAGTGGACATTCACGGTTTTAAGCAGAGCAGTTGATTGCGTGTCAATGTTTTCAATAATGAAATCAAGTTTTTGATACTAAGCATATCCATGATTGAGATTTTACTTTTCAACGCCATGATTTTCTTGCTTTTTCCTTCTTGAATTTTCTTCAGGTGGTAACATGATATGGCAATCCCATAAGCACTTGCTTGATAATTTGATTTGAACCCTTAATTTTCAAAATTTCTCTCTATCTACTCAGATGTGACACTGGAAAAACTACAAAATAACCGCTGTGGACCTTGCAAACAGATGATTTTCGTAATAGACCAAAGATATGCCCACCTCTTCAAGAGACGCTATGGCCCATGGGGACGAGGAGGCGCGTTAGCTGGGCTGGGAGAAGGGGAGCTTCAAGGGGGAACCGGCAGGTAGTGCAAACATGAGATTCTTTGTGTTACTTTTTTCAGTGTCAATTAAGTGCTAATAACAAATAACTGTCAAATTACATTCACACTTTAAGATTCATCTAGAAGTTATGATATGTTTAAAGTGTGAACGCAAATATGTTCGAAGTGTGAACGTAATTTGACAGTTTTTTATGAATAGCACTTAATTGGCACGGAAAAAAGTGATACAGAGGATTTCAACTTATACATGCGGGCTCGGGAGGGATCATAGGTTGTAGGATGGTTGAGTTTGGTGGCTAGTTTGGGGAGTGAGTAGTAGCAGAGCAAAATGTTGGATTTGGAACGAAGGTTACTCGATTAATAATATCAAGAAAGATTTGAGAAATGAGACGTGATGGTATTTTTGGCATAATGCAAAATTAAACTGCTAGTGAGGATATAAATGACAATATAATGAAGAAGTATAGTGCTAGCCACATAAAGAGCAGTTTGAAAGAAATTATGAGGGTGGAAGTAAATTGGTGCAATTGAAACATGAGGGTAGTATTGTGATATTGGAGAAGAGTTAGGGGTATTTTGCATTTAAACCAATAAATAAATTGTAACATTTCACGAAGAAGAAATGTTCGAAGAGGTCAATGTTTTGATACTACAAAAATACAAATTAAAATCATAAATCGTACTGAGATTGTGATCCGATTTCTTATTGTAAGATCCTATGATCAGAGGATCACATCGATATGGGGTCAACGACGTTGCTATGATGCAATTTTTCTACCAAGAAATAACAGCACATTGGTGGAATAAAGTTTAGTCTTGATCATGTTCAGGAATTAATCGTTAATGAAAAGGAAAGACGTACGGGAAAAAAGAAAAAGAAAAAAGACTTGATAAAGACTGGGGGTGATTAGGAAGCTGGCAGACTAGTCATAATTTGACAAAGTAATAACATGTTTTAGTCTTAATTTTGTTCTGCTATTAATCATTAATTAAGGAAAAAGACGCACACCTACACACACGCAACTAAGTCAAGACTCGGTTAATTAGAAAGCTGGCAGACGAGTCATAATTTGACAAAGCTGCATGTGAATTTGAAGCGTCTAACTACTTGAAATTATGATTCAAAATGTAATAGTTCGAATTATATACTAGTCTAAACTGTGTTAAATTGAGAATTCATCAGGTGATGTTTCATGAGAGTCTGCACAGTCTGAATAGTTCAATTGCTAATTTTTTTTAAAGCATAAATGGATTTTTGTCATTAGTGGTCAAAAGTCACATTTCAGTTGGCAAATGTTGTGCCAATTCTACCAAAACTTTTTGGCCTAAGTTGTGTACAGTTAATTGTAATAACTGTTTTTATACAACAAAGTCAATATTGCCGAATTGGAATAAGAACTCACAAATTTTTGCCTATGATTATGTGTTAAAAATCTAAGCTTGCTTGCATTAAATACAGTACTAAGGTATCCAATGTAAAACACTTGCTATAATAGTCATAAGGAGAAAATAGAACTAAAGGCGCATTGATAAAGAAGAATGGACACCAAAAAAAGGATTCTCAGATATACTTTGTTTGACCTTGGAGCCACTGGATGCTGTTACACAGTACCATCTTATCGCTACAGAATCTGGACTGCGTAAAATTTTGCTGGAGAATTGTAAATACAGTTGAAAATTTGCGTAATAGAGAAGTTTAAGAAACTATAAGTATATAGAGTTATACTTTTTACTAACCAACGGTTTTCTTGAATAATTCTGTTTAAACGTGCTTTGAAAGAGCATTTTAGACTTCTTTGGTTAAGCTTATCAAAAAAGAAATTAAAAAACCCACATTGAAATAACATTGAAGCCAATTCTTATATTAGGATTATTTAAAAATTCCTTCTAACAATTGAGTTGTTTTGGAGTTTGGAAGATTCTTAGGTAGATCGGATTTACGACTCCACTAATGGACTTTGTGGTCTAAAAAAGTACCATATAAGCATAATGATTCATGCTGATATAAAAAAGCGATGTAAAGATACTTATATAGCTTTGTTTTAAATCATAAGATTTACAGGTGGAATCGTGGAGTGGATCCATTTAAAAATTTTCTTGTTTTTCTAAAAGGGGATGCTGTTGTTTGGGGGTGTTTTCCGGGAGGGGTTGTTTGCATTTTGTGATTCAAACTCCTTTTTTGTTTTTATTGACAAAGGTGAATGCGAATTCAGGTTATATTGAGCTCCATGGAAAGATCATTCAAAGGGGTCGTAAATCGGGCTCTAATCCTCACTCTCATGACTTGAGTTCCTAACAATCCTCATTCATGTAATTCTGCCATGTGTATTTAAACTTTATCCACTTACTGAATCTTTTTATTCATGACAGTTGTTGATAAATTTTTTGACACACGTGACAACACCACGTGAATGAAACCTGATAGGAGTTCAGTTAATGAGGCTGAAATTCAGATCCCATCGCGAATCTGGGTTGCAAATTCGCGTACCCTACACGCGGAACCATATTCATGACTCCAATATGCGGATGATCGTATAATGTGGCCACGGATTTAGGTTGTGGATCCGCTTACCTTCTACACTGAACCCTATTTACGACCCTGATCCGCAGATGGTGACTCCTGATCCATCCATGGATCAGTCAATCTGACATGATTTTGCATTTAGCAAATGTGAACTCCTCGCCAACAAATGTGATTTCTTCGATTTTGGGAAAATGATTGACATGTGGTTTTGGTGTAAGAAATGGAAAACTAAGAATTTGGATTGTGAAGAATTTAGATTGTGAAAAAGGAAAAAAGGATAGGAAAAGAAGACACAGAGTACTTAGGAGTTTAGGATGAGTAATGTGTATTGCATTTTTGTTTTGCTGTAGTAGTATCACGGTTGAATACAAATTAGGAAAACAATTGGGGAATTTGGTGATAAATTACAAAAGTAATTAAGCAAATAATTAGAGAAATGCTAGGGAGTAATGTATATTACATTTTTGACAAGTAATTTATAGAGGTAAAATTTGTAAGGAATTAGAAGAATAATTTGGAAATTTTGGTGAGTAATTTTTATTGTATTTTTTATTTTATTATAGTGGTGAAGTTGGGAAAGATGGTAAGAAAAATATATTGGAAATTATGGTGAGCAATTTAGAAAATAATTAGCAAATATCAGCGAATAATTTGTATTATATTTTGACAAGTAATTAGGAAAATAAATTAAAAATTTTGGCAAGTAATTGTATCCCATTTTTTTTAATGTTACAGTGGTAAAGTTGTTATTAATTTGGAATTTTAGCGAGTAATTATGAAAATAATTAGGAAAATGTAGGCTAGTGTTTTGTTTTATCTGTTATGAGTAGTTTTTAAGCAGTAAGATTGGCGAGTAATTAGAAAATAACTTGAGAATTTTGGTGATTAATTAAAATAATAATTAGAAAAATATTGGCGAATAATTTGTATTACAATTTTTATGAGTAATTTTGTAGTGGTAAAGTTGGTAAGTAATTAAGAAAACAACAGAAATGTTTATATCCTTTAAGGTAAACCCCACGGCTTTTATAAACTTGAGGTTTATTTTTGGATAATTAATTGATGGTTAATCATTTCATTGCGTAAATGGAGATTAATAATAGAAAAATGGCTTCATATCGTCCCTTGGGAATTTTGCTTTATTGGGGAGGTAAAATACAAGAGGGATCAATGTATTACGAGCCTCCAGCTTGTAATGCTGCATTCGTACTTGAATAGAGAATTAGGTACGATAAGTTGATGGACAAGATGTAGCAGTATATTGGAAGTAGATATGAGTCATTTCATATCGAAAATTACCCTCTAATACCCATGCGGTGACACGAATGGCTAGTGATAAATGATGAAACTATGAGAATGATTTTTGACTTGCAAGAGGGTCTTATGGTTTACCCTGCTGAATCGTACATCGAGAATGAGGAACTTGTCCATCTACCTCCTACATACATGGACGCTGGGTGTCGTAAGTTTCAGTTCCCACAAATTTACGAACGAGATTTAAAGGCCAAAAATTTAACGGACAATATTGAACTATGCTGGTCAAATGTGGGATTCAAAAGTGACGTCGTTTCACGTGAAAAATAGTTACACCACGGTTTGTAAAATTACACCATAATGCTAGGCAGTTACACCATTATGCTGAGCAGTTATACCACATTTAACTTGCGGGAACTGGAAAGAGGACAAATTACGAGGCCCTGAATACCTACAAACACCATTAGGGGAATGTAAATGCTACCAGTTCAATAATATTTTTGGTGCATACATATTTGTATCAAGAACTTTTAATGAATCGAGTTGTTCATGAACACAGGTTGGTTCGGCTTATGAAAACTCAAATTCGGCTCTTTCGTATGATTAAACGAACAGAATTCGAACGAAAAATTAAGCTCATTTATTAAACAAGCGAACTTGAATACTGTTTACAAACACTTTTTTGCATTTGCGAACATAAGTAGTAATGTCTTTTTACATCATTTCTAAAATAAAACATTCAAACTTAGTCGAACTTAGTTTGATTGTGTAAAGAACTAAGTTCGATCGAGCTCAGTTTGTTTGTGTTAAACGAGTCAAGCTCGTTTGAACTCTGTTTGTTTTCGTTCAATGAGTTGAATTCAGTTCGATCTTAAGCTTAGTGTTTTATTTGACGTGTCGAGCTCATACACAAATATTAACTCATTTATTAATCAAGTCAAGTCAAGTTTATTCGTTTATTAAATGAACATAATCTGAATAGAGATTATTTACCTTGATTTGGTTCTTTAAAAGCTCTATTTGTATCAATAGAATTTGCGTGATTTTTCATATTTCACGCAATGTTGGAATCGAGTAGGGTCATATGCTCGTCAAATACCAACATATCCATGGAAAATGTTGGAGATTAGAGTCAATTTCAGAAACACAATGTGGTAGTTCAATTTCCCATTCTTACGTTGGCCCTAGTGAACATCCATTCAGGGCCTTGATTCTAATCTTAGTACTAGTCAGGACATACCTCAATGTGATAATCCCATAGAGATGTTAGCGTAGTCCGAGAAAAGACTGTAGATAATGATATTGCACCAGCCGAAAGGACAATGAGGAGGTCGATTTAGTCAATTTTGAAGAACTTGAATATGATGATGACTTAGAGAACAACTCCAGTGATTGCATACGCCTAGGGGTGTAATCGAACTGAACCGAATCTGAATACTACCGAATTCGAGCTCGAGTTTGTTAACATTATTGCTGCTTGAGATCGAGCTCGAGCTCTTTCGAGTTTGTAATTCTAAGTTTGAGCTCGGCTCATTAATTTTAGGAAGGGCTCAAACTCAACTCGAGAGTTACTCGTGAAAACACAGTCAAGTTTGAATTCGAGCTCGAACTCAAAATTCATATATTTTGGTATGGATAAATTGGTAATTATATATATATATATATATATATATATATATATAACATTTAATATATATGTTTCGAGCTGCTCAACAAGCTACTCGAACTCACTTTTTACTGTTTGAACTTCACAAGCTGCGTACGCCATGCCTATGCCTCGTATGCAATTGAGCCTAACATGTCAAGTGACCAACCCCATGCACATGAGCCTAGCATGTCAAATGACCAGCGTCATGGTGACATCTCAGTTCACTTACATCCATGATCATATATTCTTGTTGGAATGGCATTGTCTTCTGATCTTGGAAATGCATCCAATGAACATCTTACTGATGGAGGAGATATGGAGCACATGGATATGTGAAGCAAAGAAAATCCTGATATTCGCTTGCATATGTTATTAGATTGCAAGGAGTAACTCAGCAGGAAAATAAAGTTGGGATCCACCAAACAAAATAGGTAATTTAGATTGGTAGATAGTAGGGATAGGAAAAAAAAACCGTTGACCTAAAAAAGTGAACGACCCAATCTAAAAAATAAGATACCCGATCCATTTTTTCTCAACAGGATATATGAGGGTTGGGTAAATATAAAATTGAGATATGAATACGGATCTATAAAATAAAAACTCGCCGGTTCCCAACCCTAGGGTTATTATGTAAATATTTAAAAATATAGGGTCCCTTTTGTAATTATTAATAATTTTAACCCTAAATTTCTAAATCCCTAACTCTAGTCATTATTTCCTCTTCGGTCTTCCGTCTCCAGGCTCCAACCTTCCCCACCTTTCCTCACTCTCTCTCTCTCTATTCATTTCTTTTTTCTTCGTACAAGTCTACTTAAAGGTCACCTGGCATACATATATGACGACAGATTTTAAATCTTTCTCTTAATTTTCCATTAAGTGCACTTTCAATAGGATGAACAATATGGATACCCTGTGTTTCTCAGGCTAAAGAACATGAAGAAGAGCTTTGATGGAACTGGAAAATGGAAAAAGATTTCAAGGGCATGAGCAGTGGAAAATACATCCTCAAGATAATCTCAAGACAAGCTTGGTTGCGGCAAGAAAGCTTACATGTACATTGATGGTTACTAATTAGTGAATTCTTGCAAGAAATATGTAATGTCGTAGTTGGTACACCATTATTCAGAATAGAATAGAGTAATAACTACTAACTGATGCTAAGAAAGTAAACGCCTGGCCAAGTGAAGAACTAATAGGATCCCTTTCTCCTTCCTCCCAAAGAGGCTAGTAATGATAGGTAGAGTAAGTTTGCGTTTGATTTAATCGAAATCAGTTTGGCTCTGTCTACATCTAGAATCTGCCATTATTAAGAGATTTACTTAATTACTTTATTTTAGTAGAGATATTAGATTTTACAAGGATTAAGTTTATCACCAATATGAAATACATAATGCAGATAGCAGACCACTTCAGGAGACTGACTTGCATATATTAGATATGAGGAGGCTTGATTACCCTATGACTCGTCTCTATTTTATGGAGTACCTAAGAAGCGGGTATCCGAAGACGTTAGGGAGGATACCCGATCCGTACTTACCCCTAAAATGCAAGTCTTATCAGGATCCTTCGGTGCTGAAGAGGCACCAAAATTACTTTCAATGTGATTAGCGCATTTGGGCAATTAGCGAGAAGAGTTATGGCAATCATCAAGTGGGCCAATGACCACATTTGTCTTGAATCAATACATGGAAATAATAATAGAAATTTGACTTTTGCTATGATTGCAAAACATATAATGCACTCAATTGTAAATGATCCCGAAAGGATAATGTCTGATATCAAGGAAAACAACACGTGGATATATCTTATAGGAAGTTATGTTACGGTCATAGAAAGGCTATCCACCGTCACCCTTAGTCACCAAGATCACATATACTCATGGATGTAAAATCTAGTTTTTCTTTTCTTTTTCTCTTCAAATATCTCCATCCCCAAGCTAGGTGTAAAATGAAACGATAACAAAGTGTAATATCGAAGTTTTTAACTAAAAAACACTACCCTCAAAAGCATGGTCAAATCTCCTCTCCTTGTGTTAGAAGCCTGGGTATCCTGTGTGCTTATCTAATGTGCTATTTCATACAATTACGCTATGAATTTATACAGCTTATATACATTGAAGCCCTTATATTGTCATTTTAATAAATTGATGTACTATTTTAATTTTAGAGAAAAGGCCAATAAATTAAAGAAAATCAATATAATGCCTAAAGCACTTTACAATTTTCTACTAAAAATATGATAGTAACATAGAGTTATCAAATAAATATTAAATTTTAAAAAATAATAATAAATTTTTGTTAAAACTTATTAATTTTCTACGATATTTTTGTTAAAAGTTATTAATGAAAAGTCACCAAATCATTATCCATTTCTACCTTTCATCTTCATTTTTACGGCGGCTAAGTTGGCTTCTTATTTACAATTTAGGAGTGTGAGTTTAGTCTAAATCAATTTCACCCGTAATTTAACCGAAGATACAAACGAATAATATTACTATAATTTGGTGGTGATAGTAGTAGCATGATGGTGGGATGGTGACCACGGAGTTGGTATTACGACCTACAATACAGTCGCCCTAGAATAATAGGAGAAATCTAAATCCATGAAACTCTAGCCAAAGAAATTATTTAAAAGCCACTTTCTGCAAATTAACTCAATACCATATATAATTGCCCCACCCAAAAAAAAAAAAAGCAAAAAAACAGAACTCATATTCCTATATCTCATTGTTAAACATTTGTGCATTGCTGATTAACCATGAAAATTCAAGAAATATGCAATCTACAAAGCATATCTAATTTTTTTTTCAACACAAAACATAATTATCTCTTCCCAAAATCTTATTTTTTTTTAATTTCTTGGGAAAGGATATTGGTAGAGTAGTCTTAGTATCCTAAATTATGGAGTATGGATCTAATCACCGGACTTGTAGCCCTGGCAATTGGCAAGTGCCTTTCAGAGCAATAGCTAAATTTCAAACGAGAACAATTATGCTCACCAACTTTAGGCAAAAATAAAAAAATAAAATAAAAAATATGAAACTAGACTTCTTCACTCAATGTCAAATAAGTTTCGTTTGATTTTATCTTGCATAACTCTTAGGGTCTGTTTTCAGTAGCTTTTTTCTACTTGATTTGATTTTTTGATTTTTAAAAAATTTGATTTTATTATATTCTCAACTGCTTTTTTTACTATATTTTTGAATTTTTTAAATTAAAATCAGGAGCAATTGACTTTTAGCTTTTCTAAAATCGGTTTTTATAAAAATAAAAAACTATTGATAACAAGCCCTGATATTATCTCCATCGAAATGCATCATCCAGCTTTACTACGTTTGTGGATATGTGATTGAACAAAAGTGCGAGTTTGTGCACGCTCTAATTTTTCTTTTTTCAGTTTGTTTTTGTTTCTTGTGATTGAATTAATACTTTAACTAAGCCAAAATTTCTTGTAGATGTTTCATCCTTCTTTCAATTGGAACAAAAGTTATTTAAAGCATTATGTTCCTACAACTTCTTTTTGGTAGAAAAATAAAATTTGACCAGGCATGCACGCAAGGATGTTAATTTGTGGTGGATACAAATGTGGAAAACAATAATCAAAAGTCACTTTCAGTTTAGAAATATCTCTGCTTGAAAATTTTGTATTAGAATACCAAAAGATTAACAAAAAATCTTAGAATGCTCAAGGGCCATGCATTCTATTAGCCCTACAACTGTAACTAGGTTGAACCAAAAAAATAAAACTTCGTTTGGTTAGCTATTTTGTTAAATTTTTTTTAAAAAAAATTAGTAGTTTTAGAAATTCTTTCTGATAGATGCGTATGTGGGATAAAAAAGTAGTTGTAAAATGTATTTAAAATTATAGTTGGTATTTCTTCTAAGTTGCAAGGAGGGCTTTGGGCAAAGAGTAGCTTCAATGAAACTTACGATTTTATGCGAGTGCGACGCGTCGTGAGTTAAGAATTGCCGGTAAGAAGTGCTTTTCTTGACGAAGCGAGGAAGACTTTTACATCTTTTCTAAAAATCATATTCTTAAAAACAAGCCCTTAATTCCAACATTGAATTATTCGTGTTAATGGAAAAGTAGGGGGAAAAAGGGAGATCTAGAAGGAAGTGAGAGTCACTAGGTTGGCCGACGTGGTCGGGGTAGACCCTAAAGGTCTCTTCTTGTCATAGGTCTGGGGCTTCAGCTAACATACTATTAGGAACCTGACTCTACTTGTGTGAGATAACAAACATTATAATACAATAGTGATTAATAAAAAATTAAAAAAAAAAGAGGAAGTGATGATGCAAAGGAAAGAAAGGACTGATATAGATGATTTTATCAATGCTTCAGGAAAAGAAAAGAAGGAAGAAAGGGAAAATTGTAGAATGGTTTGGTGAACACGACTTAGGAAAATGAAAATGGAGAAAATAATGGAAAATTGTAGAATGGTTTGGTGAACACGCCTTTGCTTCTTCCACATTCCTCTTTACGCCATGTGTCAATGGGGCAGTGCCATTGCTCCAAAAGAATCTTACCATCTGCAAGCAATACCAATCCAGTTTTTTCGTTTTTCTCATCCTAAGAAAGAGATCAAATATGTGGTCCTTTAGTGAACTGGCTATATATAAACTTTCAATTTATTAAAGTTGTTGAGTGTTATCAATTTTTGTCTCTTTTTGACTAGAAATTTGAAAGCAAAAGATAGGGGGATAAAAGAAGAATAGTAAAACAGTAGTTACATAATATTCACATTATTGGCGTTGTTAATGAAATTCTCTGTCTCAAGCATATACAACCTGGCAGTCAATGCCGTGATGCAAAACACTTGTGAATTTTCAATTATGAAGTGATTGTAGAGTGATTATTCTGGATATTAGACCACATTTTTCCTATAGGGTTAAGTAGAATGAGTTGTTTCTCACTATCATTATAAGTTTTAAAATGTCATTAATCAGAAAATGACCTGAATTTGGATTTTCCAGGAGGGTTAGGTAGATAAACTGGTCATTTAGAGACTGTTTTTCCACAGGATAAACAAATGAGGAAAAGGGGTTGTTTTCTTGTTCAAATGAATGATATTTGGACAGTTGTTTACAAAGAAAATTACCCTTTAAACAGTCAATGTCTTTTTCTCTCTTTCTTTACATAATTAACATCACTGCAAGCACATACATATAACAATTAACGTATATTTTGATGTTCATCTAGCTAGTGGTTGATCGCAACATATAAAATGGAACTAGCCGCTAGTTTTTTCTAATTTGTTTTTTCAGGTTAAAGACTTTTGGGGTTTTTTTTTCGTTTTTTCTTGAGAAGGGAGAGGGCGGGGGGCTTGTTGGAGAGGTGCTGTGGTTATAGAAATTCATATCATGTTTTCCTTTATTTAGACTATCATTTGCTGACTATTCTATTCTGTAAGTTGTTCTCAACAGATTTTGATTTTCATA
Organism: Mitragyna speciosa; assembly: GCA_024721245.1. NCBI lineage: Eukaryota > Viridiplantae > Streptophyta > Magnoliopsida > Gentianales > Rubiaceae > Mitragyna > Mitragyna speciosa. Next base: position 9,826,386 of record CM045571.1, read on the forward strand.
AAAATCGATTTTAAAAAAAATGAAAATAAGTTAATCCTAATTTTAACTCAAAAAATTCAAAAGTGGGACAAAAAAATAAAAAAGCAGTTGATAATAACACGAAATAGATTTTTCAAAAGCAAAAGTTCAAAGCAAGTTCAAAAAAAAAAAAACTGTTGAAAACATGCCTTAATTTATAGTTCAAACTGCATTTTACCTCATAATTTTACCCAAATATCTTCTCTTCTCTTCTGGGTGAATTATAACAGCAAAATAAAATAATCGTAGTTTAATTATGTGCAATAATATTCATTTACGTACTACTGTTTTTTGATTGAAGGGTTGTCATGATCTCCTGGATGTTGACTTTTATACGTGAGGGAACATGAATTGCGAGGTCATTGATAATTGAAACACATTTGCAATCATATTTACAACCCCATGTGATCACACGTACAATAGCATACATGGTAAACCTTCTCCACTTGTTCCTTCTTACATCCCTTCTGTTCCTTTCTTTTTTGAATTAGACAGGCAAATTGAAGAATAGTTAAGCCGTCACTGTCTTTTTTCTCTTGTTTGAACTTTCTTCTCTTTATCTTACAAGCTCTTCTTTTTCAATTTTCCCAAGGTTGTGTGCATAATTTCTAAGTGACCATGTTCTCAGAATAAGAATGAATTGATTTGAATGAGAACACACATGACAAAGTGTTCTATAGTGAGTACCACAAGGTGGGGTATTTGTGTTTAAAGCTAAAAGCAAACAAGAAATTATCATTTCTTGAACAAAATGAAAATCAAAATAAAAAATAGAACCTTCCTTCCTCTTTTGTTTTACTTGCCCTTTTTATTTTGTTGTGCATACCACCTACAAAAGGCTGCAAAAGAAATTGCTCGATTGTGCCCACATGCAATTATCTCATTATTGAGAAACCACATGCCCTTGATAAAAAAAAAATTCAAAAAAAGAAAAGAGCCCTCGAAGAAAATCATAGTGGAGGACATGCAGTACCCAAAAAAATAATTTCTTTAAAACAATTAAGATCAAGATCTGATTGGTTCTATTGCAAATATGAGCAGCCAAGTCAAGTTGTACCATGTTAAAATTGTGATGAACCATATTCAAATTGAGTATATTCCACAAATCACACCACCTCTTCTTCACTCTTATTTTGCTCTATTTCTCCATTGATATTAAAATGAGGTGGAGTTCAAGGAGAGAATGAAGAAGTCAAGATCAAGAAACTTGGCACAGTATCATCTGAAAATGCAAAAGAATATACAAAGATTAAAATAAAATTAACCATTTATTAACTACATTAAGACAAAGTTCTGGTATACCCAAATTTATTTACTGTCTAAGAATACTATATTAATTTTGTCAGGAGCCATCTAAGATATATTTCGATATGTATAAGATCTAACTCATCATCACCAATTGAATTCCACATTACACAAATCTCTACAGATGGTACTTTCTTCCCCAGATGGTTCATATTTTGCTAGCTTCTTTTCCTGTGTCTGAATTCAATATTACCTGACAGGCACAAAAAATATGGGGAGTAATTGGGAAAAGAAAAGAAAAAAATTGCCGACAAGAAAGTTCAGAAAATGGCTGATCTCACTATTCATGAGAAGGTACATGGGAGGAACACAAATCAAATTTTTAATTTTGGGAGGAAAGTGGAAATATTAAAAACTATTCAACTACTCACCCATGCACATATCATAACATGCGCCTGCTACGGCATATTAGTAATATACACGTAGTAGGTGGCTTGCTCCTAGCAGAACTAAATGAGTAGCTAAATATAAGTAGATAAAAATGATATGAAAAATCATAGTGATCATAATATGGCCTTAAACTAATTTGATTTTCCAGCTGTAGAGAGTTTGTTTTACAATTTTACTACAAAAATCAAAGAAAGAAATTGAAGAGGTCCCCAATTGACAGCTTTCTTCTAACGACCATTCCTTTCTTCTTTGTAGTATATATATCTGACGCATTGGATGCAAAAGGTATCACCTCTCAACTAAAGCACTAAAATTGGTGCTCTAACTGCTCCTCTATAGTTTTTGTCTTCATTATCGGAGGTGTAGCTCAGCTTCCACATTGGCTGTGCTTGGAGAAGTTTCCGGCAGGAAATGAGGCTTCACGGCGGCGGCCCCGCAAGGGGTCGTCTGTTGTTAGTGGCATTGGCCATTGTGGCTGTTTCGGTGGTCTCAGCTGAACCATATGAGTATTCTTCTCCACCACCACCTCCTTATGAGTACAAGTCACCACCTCCCCCTCCTCCTTCTCCCGCACCTTATACGTACAAATCACCTCCACCACCACCATATGAGTACAAATCTCCACCACCTCCTTCACCATCTCCACCACCACCGTATGAGTACAAATCTCCACCACCCCCTTCACCATCACCACCTCCACCGTATGAGTACAAATCTCCACCCCCACCACCTTATCTGTACAAGTCTCCACCACCTCCACCATATGAGTACAAGTCTCCTCCACCACCACCACCTTATGTGTACAAGTCACCACCACCTCCACCATATGAGTACAAGTCACCACCTCCACCTTCTCCATCTCCAGCACCTTATGTGTACAAATCACCTCCACCACCACCATATGAGTACAAATCTCCGCCTCCACCTCCACCATATGTGTACAAGTCTCCTCCACCACCACCTTACATGTACAAGTCTCCACCACCTCCACCATATGAATACAAGTCTCCTCCACCACCTCCACCATATGAGTACAAGTCACCACCTCCACCTTCTCCATCTCCAGCACCTTATATGTACAAATCACCTCCACCCCCACCATATGAGTACAAATCTCCACCACCACCTCCAACATATGAGTACAAGTCTCCTCCACCACCATCACCTTCTCCACCTTACATGTACAAGTCTCCACCACCTCCACCATATGAATACAAGTCTCCTCCACCACCTCCACCATATGAGTACAAGTCTCCACCTCCACCTTCTCCATCTCCAGCACCTTATGTTTACAAATCACCTCCACCACCTCCATATGAGTACAAATCTCCACCACCACCTCCACCTTCTCCACATTACATGTACAAGTCTCCACCACCTCCACCGTATGAATATAAGTCTCCTCCACCGCCACCATACATGTACAAGTCTCCACCACCTCCACCATATGAATACAAGTCACCTCCACCACCACCTTACATGTACAAGTCACCACCTCCACCTTCTCCATCTCCAGCACCTTATGTCTACAAATCACCTCCACCACCACCATATGAGTACAAATCTCCTCCACCACCTCCGCCGTATGTGTACAAGTCTCCTCCACCACCACCTTACATGTACAAGTCTCCGCCACCTCCACCATATGAATACAAGTCACCACCTCCACCTTCTCCATCTCCAGCACCTTATGTGTACAAGTCTCCTCCACCACCACCTTACATGTACAAGTCTCCGCCACCTCCACCATATGAATACAAGTCACCACCTCCACCCTTCTCCATCTCCAGCACCTTATGTGTACAAATCACCTCCACCACCACCATATGAGTACAAATCTCCACCACCACCACCCTTACATGTACAAGTCTCCGCCACCTCCACCATATGAATACAAGTCACCACCTCCACCCTCTCCATCTCCAGCACCTTATGTGTACAAATCACCTCCACCACCACCATATGAGTACAAATCTCCGCCTCCACCTCCACCATATGTGTACAAGTCTCCTCCACCACCACCTTACATGTACAAGTCTCCACCACCTCCACCATATGAATACAAGTCACCACCTCCACCCTCTCCATCTCCAGCACCTTATGTGTACAAATCGCCTCCACCACCACCATATGAGTACAAATCTCCGCCTCCACCTCCACCATATGTTTACAAATCTCCTCCACCACCACCTTACATGTACAAGTCTCCACCACCTCCACCATATGAATACAAGTCACCACCTCCACCCTCTCCATCCCCAGCACCTTATGTGTACAAATCGCCTCCACCACCACCATATGAGTACAAATCTCCGCCTCCACCTCCACCATATGTGTACAAATCTCCTCCACCACCACCTTATATGTATAAGTCTCCGCCACCTCCTCCCTACTATTACACTTCACCTCCGCCCCCAATGAAGTCTCTTCCTCCACCTTACTACTATTCGTCTCCTCCACCACCAAAGAAGTTGCCACCTCCATACTATTATTCTTCTCCACCACCACCAGTGAAGTCCCCACATCCACCGTACTACTACACTTCTCCTCCGCCACCAAAGATGCCTCCACCCACTCCATACTACTACACTTCACCTCCCCCACCAAAGAAGCCTCCACCAACTCCGTACTATTACACTTCTCCACCACCACCAGTTCATTACCATCCTCACCCACTGGTGATCAAGGTAGTTGGTAAAAGTTTATTGCTACAGATGCTACGACTGGGACTACCCAAAGAAATCCCATGACAAGAAACATCTCAAAGGTACGCCTTTCCATTTCATCTTTCCTTAAGTTCTATTAACATAAGTAGCAAAGAAAAAAACTCTGGTTTTTAAATTTCCATATTTGATTTCAGTCTTGGGAAGTTGGGATCCTTTGTTTTACTTTTTGTGTTTAATATTGTTAAACAATAGAGTCACAACCAAGGATTGTCATTTGTCAATCTGATTTGCATGTGGGGACCTTGTCTTTGTCAATCCGAGGAAATTTAGTTAATAATTATATAAATTCAATGATTGGAGTTACATTTTGGCGCAAAAGCGTTCTTCAAAATTGAAAACAAAGTGGGTTGTATTTTAATTCTGAAAATGAAAGTTGGTCGATTTTGAAAGCAATCTTTTTTTATTTTTTATTTTTTTGTGGTTATACAAACAAAACGGAATTTTGTATGTTTCCAGTGAAAAAGCTCGTGACGCCTTGCAACGGTGGATAATTGTTGTTACATTTAAGCAGTGATCGAGGACTTAATAGCACAAATTTTAGTTAATAATAGAATATTTGTCTCATAAATTTCTGGACGCTACCTCATAGGGCGGCTTTGTCATATGGAAAGCCATGTTGGTGTACAAATCAAAAAAAGACAGCATGTTGACCACAAAACTTAACCACCACGTAAGGATGCCATCATACCCAAATAAAAAATGGCCTTGAACTGTTTTTAACTTTGACTTTTTTAAACATATGCAGTTAAGAGCAATAGTCCATGTGATAGAAAGACATAATTATTGCTTTTCTTTTAGTTGGGAAAAGGACAAATCAGTTGTTGGAGCAAGTATTTAGTAGCTGGAGATACCATTTTTGTTTGTGCTAACATAATTGCCCAAGCTCAATTTTTTTATATTTCCTGCAACATAATGAATTTTATTTTATAGTTTCTTTAAGTAATTTTGAATATCTATTCATATGTGGAGCAGGAGCTGTTGTGGAGGTGACATGCTTGGCCGGTGAGAAGAAAATTGTGGCATATGGTACAACCAAGATCAATGGAAAATACAGTGTCACACTTGAAGGTTTTGACTATGGCAAATATGGAGCAAAGGCATGCAAGGCTAAACTCCACATGGCACCAAAGGATTCAAAATGCAACATTCCAACTAATTTGCATTGGGGCAAGAAGGGTGCTAAGCTCAAAGTGAAGTCCAAGACTGATGATGAAATTGTGCTCTATGCAAAATCATTTGCTTATGCTCCCAAGACTCCTTATGAGGAATGCGAGAAGCCCAAGCCAACCCCTGCTCCTTACTACTACAAATCTCCTCCACCACCAACTTATGTTTATAAATCTCCACCACCTCCAACACCCACTTACTACTACAAGTCACCACCACCACCTCCAACACCAACTTACTACTACAAGTCACCACCACCTCCTCCGTATCTATACAAGTCTCCACCACCACCAGTGAATCCACCACCATATTATTACAAGTCCCCTCCACCACCACCATATTACTACAAATCTCCACCACCACCTCCTTACTACTACAAGTCACCACCTCCTCCATCTCACCCATATTACTACAAGTCCCCACCACCTCCCTCACCCTCTCCTCCACCACCTTACTATTACAAGTCTCCCCCACCACCGTCTCCCACTCCCCATCCTCCTTACTACTACAAGTCTCCCCCACCACCGTCTCCCACTCCCCATCCCTACTACTACAAGTCTCCCCCACCACCGTCGCCATCTCCTCCTCCACCCTACTACTACAAGTCTCCCCCACCACCGTCGCCATCTCCTCCTCCACCCTACTACTACAAGTCTCCCCCACCACCGTCTCCCACTCCCCATCCTCCCTACTACTACAAGTCTCCCCCACCACCGTCGCCATCTCCTCCTCCACCATACTACTACAAGTCTCCCCCACCACCGTCTCCCACTCCCCATCCCTACTACTACAAATCTCCCCCACCACCGTCGCCATCTCCTCCTCCACCATACTACTACAAGTCTCCCCCACCACCCTCTCCCACTCCCCATCCTCCCTACTACTACAAGTCTCCCCCACCACCGTCGCCATCTCCTCCTCCACCCTACTACTACAAGTCTCCACCACCTCCTTCACCACCTCCTCCCCATCCATACTACTACACCTCACCTCCTCCACCCGTAAAATCACCTCCACCACCGGTCTACATTTACGCCTCTCCACCTCCCCCAATCCACTATTAAGCAGCAACAGCTCCACCACTTTCCACGTCCAACAGCGTAAGTAATAAATTCAATTAACCATTCGCTACTGTCTAATCCATTAATCATAAGCTGAATATCCAATTTGACAGACCGTTTAACTCTTTATATCCATTTCTTGCAGATTTCAATTTCACCCCAGTAATAAAGGAAGGCTCCATGAGAAGAGGAAACAAACGTCTCCAATCTTTGAAAGACACTCAAATTTTCAATAAGGTCTTCAACATGGAATTCATAAGCATAAACCCTTTTGACATGGACCAGTTTGCTTCTACTTCTCTGGCGGCACTCTTACATTTAATTATCCTCGTAGCATCTTCAAGTGGAAAAGTGGCTTCCAATTTCTATTTATTTGGTCTATCAGAATTTAGTCAGTGAGAGCTTGGAGGGTATTTTGGGTCGTTTGTTTCTTATAATTATTTACTGTATAAAGTGATAGTGGGCTGCTTTTGTGCAATTGATTTTTATCAGTACTTATTGCGATCACTCTGTGTATTTGAAATCTTCCAGTGTCTTTGTACGCTCAATAATTGTTAGTAATAAAAGACATCTGCTCGCATAGATTTCTTCAACCAACACAGCAAGACAAAAGGTCATATACCACAACTTTTATAGTATTTATCCTTCTGAGCTCTGACTCTGATTGTCCTTACTGAAACATCAGGCAACTTGATCTTCCAATACACACACGAGCAGAGCCATATAATCATTGGAAGCGTCAGTTTGCAGCATCTAATTTTTCTTGAATAATTGTGCTCATTGGTTTGTGCTCCATCTTTTCTGTCTTTTCCTAACATAGAAATTGGAAAAAACAATCAGAACTTTAACAGGAGCTTTAAAACACAAGCATAGATAGAAACCTAATAATACTAGCAAGCTAAATTTGAGTATGTTTTTTTTTTCTTTTTAGCTCTATCAAATAATCTCCGGGGGCATATGTCCAAATTGAACGTTACATGTAAAATGTGCAATCGTGATTTAATAAAAAGGAAATATAGCCCGTCCATCGATGATAATACAGTTTTTAATTCATTTTATTAAATTTTCGAGTTTTATTCATTTATTTGTAATTTTCTTAATGGGATATTTTTCAAAATCTCCTCACCTAGTACCCTTGAAATTGTAAAAATTATACTAACATGTCCTAAATTTAAAAACAACATAAATCTTGATTGAAAATCCTAAAAAAAAACTACCCAATGCTATCTTTTTACTACTAGCACCCCTACTGTCACTACCACAACCATAAGCTGCCAGCCAAATTGTCAGTAGACCACCTGAACTGCCGTCAATTAATGTTCATATTAATTGCAAAATTTATATTAGTTTGATGTCATCTAAACAATTACACTATTTGACTTGCACTAATCAACCTCCAAAAAGTATATATTCATTTAGTTTCAAAAAAAAAAGTATATATTCATTTCAATTTAATATTATATAAATCTAATAAACATGATTTGAGTATTGTATTTGCACTACTACAAAAAGCACCTACTCTTATCAAAAACACATATTTTGGAACACTTTGAAGATAAATGTTAAATTAGATTTGAAAAATGTACTATTAACATGATAAAACGTCACCATAAAACGTCACCATTTCTTAAAAAAATTGGTGCTCACATTTGATTCTTTAGCGCTGACCCTCACCTTGTGCAAGCTTTAGATAATTAAAAAAAAATTATTCTTTCTTTTTATGAGTATGATCTCCCCAACTCTCTCTCTCTCTCTTCTCTGCCATTCAGTATCCTAAAAAGCACTCATCTACACCGAAGAATTCTATCTCTCCGGTCACTACCCTAGTTAGAAACCATTCTTCTACTCAGATCGGCTCTTATTATATTCCATTCTCTAAATATTTCACATTCAAAAAGGTAAATCCTCTCTTCCCATCTAAATTATCAAATTTCAATGCAATCAAACGCAAACTATCTTGACTAAAACTATGACTATAAGGTTATTATAGGCATTTCACCTAATTAAAGGAGGTTATTGTAAAATTTCAAATTAGAAGCGTGCTTAGTGAAATTTTTGCAAATCTCAAAGGAAATATCTGAAATTATGCCTTACCTAATTTCTTCCCGTGCCAGGGTGGCTATTATTCGGAGGCAAACCATACCGTTCCCAACTGTTCAAGCTTAATTAGAGTTGTACGTGGATACATTAATGGCTGGAAAAGATCTTCATGGCCCTTCGCTTTTTTTTTTTTTTTAACAAATAGTGGATGGTGAATTTTGAAGTTTTATAGTATAAATATTTGCTTTTGTAAGAAAATGATCTAATTTTATTAGACAACAGATAATTTATTATATTTTTCCCGCTGAAGAAGGACCACTTTCGATCAAATACATAGATGAGCAATAAATTTGAATAAAAATAATTCTGGATCGAATTTCTTGAATATTCTCTGGTAAATTGAACTTACACGACTGACTTTGTTATAAGACAAAAATACACTATGGTCCTCGAATTGTTTATGTATTTGGAAGAAAATTCCGAAAGTAAAAACACTATTGATTTTGTTTTCCACTTTATCCTTGTAAATTCAATATTTCTCTCATTTATTTTATTTCCTAAAGTACGTAACCTTTCTACAATTTGCAAATGCAATATAAGGAAAATTCAAACATAATTATGTAAAAAGAATTTCAAAATAATTGTTCTTTACATGACTAAGAGTTTCTTTTGAAATGGTTTGTAGTTTAGTTATTTATTCACTAAGAGTTTCTTTTGAATTGGTTTGTAGTGTAGTTATTTGTCTTTATTTCTTTTGTGCTTTACAAGATGAAGTACTAAAGCGTCCAACCACCAAGTTATTAACTCGAGATTCATGTGCACCGATGCCTTTTCCATTCCACCAATCAAATTAATTGCATTGGAAAGATTAGAAATCAACGAAAGAAAAAGTAAGTGGACCTCACCCATTGAATCATGACAAATTTGTACTGGTCCAAATTAGATAAAGTCACCATTTTTAAGACAATTTGCTTAGTTAGATGCCCATCTCTATTAAGATGTGTCCCTATTTCAGTCCGATATAAGATAGTGCAAAGTATGGGAAATAAGAATCAGGATGTCATCCATAGAAATTCAGAAAAATAAGCGACTCATAGTGGTCCGCAAGAAATTTAGTCCGCACTCATCATTTATGTTGGCAATATACTGTCTCGCCCTTGGCCTTATGATAGTCAATACAAAACATATGAAAACAACATAGATATTAAGATTTATGAGTTTATATGCCTATGCACACACACCCACAAGGGTTCCCGAGAGGGAAGGCTCTCCCACATTTTGGCATTTTGGTATTGTTACTTAACATTGAGAGAAAACTAGTATTTTGTCAACTTTGAATCTCTTATACATTAAATCTTGGTTTGCCGAATAACTTTTGAGTATAAACTATAAGTTCAAAGGTCTAATAACTTTCTCGTGTAAATACGGACTTGTTAGTAATGCATGGTTTAAAATTTTACATGTCAATGTCATTCATTTCTCCCATTAACGTAGAGCAGACCAATATGGCTACCAATATGGAGTAAACGTGACCAGGATATCCTCTCCCACCAATATGGGACAAACGTGATGCAAAGTACTGCAGTACTTTGCTTAGTCACAGCTTAATGCCATCCAATTTCACTTTGTGTACCACCGACCTAATGTCATCGTGTAGGGGTGAACCACCAATGTGGTGTAAATGAGACTAGGATGTTCTCTCCAACCAATATGGATAAATGTGATGCAAAGTACTACACTATTTCACGTAGGTCCATCTTAATAAGACCGACCTAATCCTACCATATATAGAGGTAAATGAACCCAATCTTGTCTTTTGTAAGGGTAAATGTGACTAGGATATTCTCTCCACCACAACCTAATACCAATGACTGAATCTTTTCGCATGTGGAGGTAAATTGAATTTCACCCTACGTAAGGGTAAATGTGATCTAGATATTCTCTCCCATCAATATGGGGCAAATGTGATCAAGATGTTCTCTCCAACGAAAATGGAATAAATTGTGATGCGAAGGGCTGCACTATTTCACATAGTCCTGACCTAATATGACTGACCCAATATTATTCTTTGTAAGGGCTACACGAGATTCGTTTAGATACAATTATAAAACCTTGTGTTTGAATTGATCTAATAACTTTTGAATGTAAATTAAAGACTCAAATTATTAATAACTCATGATCCTAGACGCCATATATCCATGCCATTTCTTTATTACTGCTAATGTAATGTGAGACGGGGCACATAATCGATGAAGATTATTAAGGCAGAGTACTTGCACTAAGTTTTTACCCATATTATAAAAATCACTTTTGTACTTCAAGTTAGTGCCCTTTCTCATATCTTTGGGGGCTTCTGTTTTTTCTGCTATTTATGCAGATGGTACAATGCTTTAATTAACGTTTGGTGGTGTTATTGACTTTTTTGGGCTTTGTGGCCTTAATCTCTTTCTCTTCATTTAATGTTTTGGTGTTATTTTAGTAAATTGATCTTGAAGTTGGTAAGCTGTCTATTCTAATACTGTCTATATTTTCTTCTATTAATGTTGATGGTACAACGGTTGAAAGGAGTTTTGATGGGGTTATTGACTTTTCTATACTTGTGACCTTAATTCCTTGCTTTTAGTATGACGTTCTGGCGTTATTTTAGTAAATTGATCTATCTGTTGGTAAGCTATTTATGTTGAAAATTCTTATATGGATTCGATTCACAGGTCAACTTGTGAACCTTGTAATCTATAAAAGAGTTATATAAATATTTTTACATCATTTTCTTACACCAATATACATTACTACATTCAGGTGACTCTCTTTTCAATTACAAGGTTCACAAACGGTCCTATAGACCCGATCCATATAAAAAGCTCCCGTCTATGCATGGTTCAAGTTCGGTGAAGTGAGTTGCGGTAGTGGGCTTCTGGTGTTTGTGGCGTATTAGAACCTAATTGCACTGCTAAGTTAATGGGCTTCTGGTGTTTTATTGCAAGTTAGAACCCAATTGCACTACTAAGTTCATTTGGACGCATACTTCATTTGGGCTTACATGTATGTCTCCTTACGGTATCGTTAATTATTTAATTTTAATTTATTTTGATGCTGGATTTTTTGGGTTTCAAAATGTCTTTTGCCTCTTAAAGTACAAGTCAGGGGAGAGCATAATCAGCAAAAACTGATTTATTGATCAATTTCGAATGATTTCCGAAATTTAAAATTAGTAATTTGGTAAATCGATTAGTATTCCATATATATTGAATTCAAAAAGCCAAATTCAGTCGATATTTGGCAAGTGGGATTTTAAAATCAACATTACAAATTTTGAATTCAATTCAATAAATTTTTATTTTCTAACATATATTCTAATACACACACACATATAATTAAATGTATTTTCAACCCATATAATATAAAAGTTATAGTTAAAAGATCTAGTGCACCTAGAACTTTATAAGTACAATAAAGAGATCTAATTTATATAATCAAGTGCATATATTAATATATATATATATATATATATATACACACACATATATATATATGTATATTTTAACTTATTGTAAACCTTTAAATATAAGTTTAAGGTTTCTACATAAAATGATGAATAATAACTTGTATTGATTACGATATACACTTACAATATTTTTACAATATTGTAAATTCTCAATTGCAACTATTTTATATATAATGAAAATTTTTATATTGATATAGGATATTAATTACTTAAAATTTGTACCCATAAACTTCATTGTTTGATCTTATTCATCTAGGACTATTTTTTGATTAATGACAATAAACTATTTGATTTAATAATACTTATTGGGTCTAATATTTATTTTTTCAATGTTGGAGTATAGTTTTTGGATTGAATTTTTGTTCAGTCTAATAATCTAAAAAGGTAATTCAGTAAAAAAAAATTTCGATACCGAATTCTAGTCACGAAATCAAATTAGTAAGTTTGAATTTGAAATTAAAATAAATTGATATTTTTCTAAACAAAATCATCGACTTAATTTCCGAATTACCAATCGAAGTAAATGGATTTAGACTTTTGGGCTAGATTTTTCGGTTGCTTTGCATGCATTCCTGCTACTGTACTTGGGCCCATTCCTTCCCATTCTCTTGCCTTACTTTGGTATTCGGGCTTGAGTTCTAAAAGCTTTGGACTGTTTATTCCATATCTCGTTACAATTTCTCCTCTTCCTGATTTTTTTCCTTCTTTGTAAAAATTATTCTCTCTAGTATTTCCCGCTATACCTTTATTTTTTTAATTTTTTGGTTTTTCCTAATTACTAATGTATTATTGGTCCTTGTATTTGGGGTTGATTGCGAGTAATTCTATGAAAAAATATTAAATACAGTATGTGCATTGCCACATATTACACTAGAACTAATAATTTATTGCCATGTGATAATAATTGGTGACTCCTTGTATCATTTAGTATATATAATTGGTTGTAATACACCATGTAACCCACATAGTGCACCTAATGCTTATTTATGTGATTGGTGATATGCGCACATACTGCACATAGTTCCATTGCTTGGTTGGACTCAGGTTACTTATTTTTGTTTTTTTTTTGGCCTTTTTTATAAAATTTTTACTTCATATTATGCATCTTTCGAGCACTTTTCATTGTATATAATTTTATGACTGAAACATGTTGGCTCCGTTTGGATATGATTATTTGGAGTATTTTTTGAAGATTATTTGAAAAAATTATTTGGATTATTTGTTGTTGACTTTTTGAAAAAGGTGAAAAAGTATTTGAATGTGAAAATTTTTTTGATGTGATATAATGGTGGTTTAAAGAAGCGGATGTCCGCTTAAAGAGGCGGACGTCCGTGTGGATACCAAATTTTGACACACTATTTACTTTTCAAATATTTGGGAGATGTTTATATTTTTTAGGTCAATTTCTAATTTTTTAATAAAAAGGAGGAACAAAATCAATAATCTCGGAGGGGCAAAACAATAATTTCTACCTGAAAATATTTTTCCATTAGTTTTGGGGGTTTTAAATTTATATTTTTACTTTCATACGTATTTTAAATTTTTTGTGATTTTTTCGAATTTAATTGGTATTCTTTTTATATTTTACCAGCATAAGGGTAAAATGGTAATTTCACCTCACGAACACCAATTTAACTCATTTTAGGTCCCAAATTTATTTTTCTAATTCTTTAAGCATGTTTCTAAATTTTCTTGATTTTTTCGGAGACGATTGCTATTTTTTCTGTAAATATTGCATTCAGGGGCAAAATCGTTATTTTATAGTTTAAATTTATTTTTCACCAATTTTTGAGTCATAAATGCATTCCTAGGGTTTTAAACTTTTTTTTTATTTTTGACAATTTTTTGAGGTCAATAGCTATTCTTTTGTGTATTTTTGTTTTTTAGGGGCAAAATCGTTATTTCACATTTTAAACTCATTTTTTGCCAATTTTTTAGTCATAAATGCATTTCCTAGGGTTTTAAGCTTATTTTTAATTTTTGATAATTTTTTTGAGGCTAATACCTATTTTTTGTGTATTTTCGTTGTTCAGGGACAAAATCGTCATTTCACACCCTAAACGTATTTTTGATAAGTTTTAAGCTCTAACCTTCATTTTGAAATTTACTTTGAATTTTTGGCAAATTTTGAAATTTACTGTCATTTCATTGCATTAATTTTTAATTTTTTTGAGTTAAAAATATTTTTTTAAATAAAATTAAAATTTTTATTAACCGTGGCATTTTTGTTATTTGGTAATATTCTTGGTGACCAAGACAACTTGCTCTATAAATATCCCTCTTAAATCAGAAGAAAGGAAGAGAAAAAAAAACTCTAAAACATATTCTTATCTAAATTATAAAAGATCAAATATACACATTCATATTCCATAAAAAACACACACCAGACAACACACACTAGACCGCCGTTCCTTTTGATCCTTGTTACTGTTCATCTTCAACCTTAGAGTGGTTACTGTTCATCAAGATTAGAGGATGAGTTCTTCTCTTTGATTTGGTTCATTCTTCTCCTATTCTTAGATAAATTTGATTACTTATATGTATTTGTTTGAGATTTTTGGGTTGAATGATGTTTAATCTTTCCTGAATCTGAGCATTATTTGTGTTATGGATTTTCTTATTTCTCTTTTTTGTTTTGTTCCTTTTTCTGGGTTTGAAATTTTTCTTTTCTGGTTTTCTTCTTCTCTCTCTCACTGTCTCTCTCTCTCCCTTCTTTCTTCTCTGCCTGACTCTCATCACCACTCAGCAACCGCCATGAAATCACCACTAACTATCAGTCAACCACCAAACCACCATTACTTGCCCAGGGTCAGACGAATAAAACATTTCCACCAAGCCAAAACTCACCATAGCACCACCATCTCCAAAACTCCCACCAGTAACTCCCTCATCCCCTGAAGCCTCCAATACTCAGCCCAAAACTACCATTAACTCCTCAATCACCACCACCTAAAACCAATAGCTTCACTAGAGCCTGCCTGAATCATCATCATCCAGCCCTTACAAACAACACCAGAAACTCTTCCTAAATCACAGACCCATGAACGATAAGCAAAACCTCAAACCCATCAAGAAAACCTGCATAAGATCAACCAAATCACCGGTCCAATAACCAAAACCAAAATCCAGGACCATTAGTAACCTGCAAAGAAAATATCATGCCAAAAGTCCTACCTATAGCAATCAAAACCACCAGTTTACCCTCATGCCTAACGTCTCAATAACCATTGCTCAAACATCACCTGCAGAAATAGGTAGCCCTCAACATCTCCTATTAACTGCTTATTCATCACCACCAGGACAACTACATCACAGCCACCAAGTCCCAATTCTTCCCCCTCCACCCTCAATTAACCTCCACCAGTCAAATTTTTTCAGTTTCACCTGCAACTCACAGTCAAATAGCCCCCTACCAATCAAGTTTCCACCCAAAGACTACCACTTCCCATCAGCACAATCACCATGACCCATCACCTTGCAAAGAAAAACACAGCAAAACAATGAAGAACAAACAACCAAAATAAAACCCACACCATGACCACCCACTGGACTAGCTACCATTCTCCGACCTAGCAACCCAAGGTATCACGCACCACCACCAACCAATTTTCCTAAAAACCCATTACACCACCTAGGCATCACCATCGGGAGTCACTGAAACCAAATTCTCCTCAACAATTGGCCTCACAAAATGCATCAAATTCTACCATCACGCCCTAATAAAACCACGAACCACCACCTATAACCTGCAAAAAAGAGCAAAATAGCCCCAAATAGAAATCAAACCACTCCACCACAGCTATCCCTTTCACTGTCAAATTCGCAACCAAAAAACCTCTCAAACCGCCATCATAGTAACTTTTCCCTGCCAGTATGCACACTACCACCACATCTTCATTTGAGGATATTGAATCTATTATTTTGGGGAAGAGGAAGAATTAGAGCAGCAGGAAGAGAGGAGAGATACAGAAAGAGCACAAGAAAGAGAGGGACAAACCTAGAAACCAGGGAGATGAGAGATTAGAGAAGCAGATTTAAGAGAGTAGAGGGAGGACGAACAGAGAGAAAAAAAATCAGAGAGGGAGGGCTGAACGAGAGAAAAAAATCAGAGAGGGAGAGAGGACGAGAGCTACAGGAAACAAAAGAGAGAGAAATTCCAGTGAGAAGAGACAGCAAGAAGAGAAGGAAGGGAAGAAGAGCGGATTGAGAGGCATAGACGAAAAGGGATTTGGGAAAAACTTTAATGCTAGGATGAAAAGAGATTGAGAAAGAGTACTAGGAGAACAGAGGCGGAGGGACAGAGATAGTGAGTGATTGGAGAATAAAAGATAGAAAACTAGATGAGAGAAGATCAGAAAGGAACAGAGAGAAAGAAAGAAAAAACACAAAAAACAGAGGGAGAGGCAAGAAACGAGAATCTGAGAAGATGAGAGAGAGAGAGAGAGAGAGAGAGAGAGATAGATCAGAAGAGTAAGAACGATTTGGGGAGAGGAAAGGCATTATTTTTATTTTAATTTGCTTGTTTAGCTAATTTTTTTTTGACGTGAATCTATTTTTTCTTAATTCATGTTTACATAATTCATTTAGTTATTTAGTTTGCTCAATTAATTTAGTTAATCAGTTGATTAATTTTAATTTGGTTTGACTTTTTAGTTATTTTATTCTGAATAGATATTTATTTATGCCAGGCTTCTAGTTTTGGATTTATTTACTGTGTCCCTAAGCACTTCTCAATTTCTGCACTTATGTCCACTTGTAATTATAAATTGACCCCCCTAGATTTTACATTCTTTCAATTAAGCCTCATAATTGCAGTTTTCCCCTTGCTGAAATTTATATTTTTGCCCTCTAGTTTAGTGTGAATTTCTTAATTTTACCCTTAGGGCCCTTTAGAATTACATTTTTATTTCTAGCCTTTTTAGCTTCATGGAAATTATATTTGGCATCCCTAATTCGTTAGTATTTTATATTTTGCACTTTATTTATTTTTTGTGATGCCTTGATATGTTTACTTGTGTTTTTAAGTATTAGTACCCGGTCTTCAAAAAGAGGTATTTTCGTTACCTTTTAATTGCTTCTTTATATGCTTCAATATGCCTTTATGTGATTTTTATGCAATTTCTTCATATATTTCTTATTTTATGTGCTTTTTGCGCATTTGTCTACTTTATGCTATTTCGTTTAGAATTTTATTATTCGGCAAAAAGTGTAATATTTATATATTTAGCTAGTCAATGTAATAGTTAGGTTACATTTCTTATGTTTTAGCAAAAATTGTGCATTTAGATAGATAAATGTGATAGATAGGTCATTTTTTTTATTTTACCCCCTTCAAAATTGTAACTTAAACCCTCCCGATGTAATAGTTAGGTTTTATTTGCTTTTGTATGCTTGTGTGCTTATATGTTTTACCGCTTTCCTTAGGGTTTGCATCTAGGTATCATGATTACGTGTTACTGTGCTCCTATTTGATTTATATGTTTTTATATGTTTAATTTGCTTTCTAATTCATGTTTCACTATTTAATTTACGTTTTATGTTATTCTGTCACCACACTAGTCCAACTGCTAGTTGTGGCTTTTATCTATTTCCCTCACTAGTCCAATGCTTAGTGGAAATCCCTAGAAAGGGCTTAGTCTAATTCTAGACCCTTAGGTCATTTTAGTGCTTATGTGCACTCGTGTACATTTTACATCCCACTTCACACATTTTTAAGTTTTCTTTCCATTGTGCATGATTTTTATTATTATTACTATTATTTATTTATTTTTGACACATCTTCAAATGCATGACATCTAGGTTGCATCTTCACTTAGAATTTAGGTCATTTTGTGTGATTCGAACTAGAAATAGTCGTCCTACTCATGTGGGAAGCAGGTGGCGTACATGTCCGTTCCCCCCTTTCGTGAGTAGAAACATTCAGTCATAGAGTATTAGTTCCGTACCCGTCATGTTGCATACCCACTTTCTTTCTTCATTTACTATATATTATTATTTTCTTTTCTTTTTGCATCGCATTTTTGCATAGACACTCGTGACTCCCTCAAGGTCTCGATTCGGGTTTCGCAATTAATGCGATAATCCGGACCAAGTCTCGACGGAACATGCCGACCCTCCCGATACTCACATTTAGATTTAGGATTTACATTCATTTAAATACATCCGAATGCGATAGAACTTAGGGTTAATTTAGAAAATCTTAATTAAACCTCGTAACTAGCCTTGATTAGATTGAAAGGGTGCTTTAGACATAAGTCTTTGCTTTTCCTTTCTTCAAATGTGACTCCCGAACCTTTTTCTCTCGTTTTTCGTAGACAGGAGTCAGAAAAGAATTTTAAATGATTTTTCTAAAATTTTACTTTTATTTTGTTAAACGATTTTTTCGAGTGACTTGGTACACCTTAACTCAGTATCAAGTGCGACTCTATTTTTTTAAAACAAAACCCTTTTTCAAAAATCAGTTGGTCAAAACTGTCACACTTTTAGTACCGGCTTTGTTTTCTTTTAAAATACCATTTTTCTTAAAATACACTTTTTTCACTAAAATCTGATTTGTATCACACACGCACTTCTTTTCCAAAACTCTATCTTTTCGAAATGAGTCACCGGACTGGACCGCCTTTTTCGGGCACGACGGTCAATGACCCCACTAGTACCCACCATACCTCATCGATTTTTTTGGACGCGACAGTCCACTTCGTTGTCCGCTTTCGCTTCGTCGTCCGCTTTCGCTTCGTCGTCCGCTTCTTTGTCGTTCGCTAAGACATTTTTGTGTCTTAGTGGACGTTCGCTTGAAGAAGTAGATGTTCGCTTCGTTGTCCGTTTAAAGAAACGGACATCCGCCTAAGACATTTTTGTGTCTTAACGGACGTTCGCTTAAAGAAGTAGGACGTCCGCTTCATCGTCCACTACATCATCCGCTTCGTCGTCCGACCTCAAAACCTATCAAAAATTGGATCTCAATTTTGTTACTCGGGATTTTTTTAATTTTTCTAAACAAATTTTGAACACAAACATACTTGTTTTTGTGAATAATTAGAAAAAAAAATCTCTAAAGTTCATTTGAAATTTCAAATGAAAATTTGGTGAAAAAAGTTTGACTAAAAAATTTTTGTACTTTTTTGACCAAAAAATTTTTCATACCAAACACAATATCAAAAATTTTTTCCCAAGAATCTCCAAAAATGGTATCCAAACACAGCCATTATTATGCATCTACATGATGATCTCTTTCTTTCTTTTTTTTTCCCCTTTTACTTTATAGATTGGTTGCCAACTAAAGTCTGAACCCAAATTTGGGGACAATTTTAAAATATTATAAACCTTAGATTATTGAATTTAAGGACTAAAGATTGTTGTTTTGTGAACTTGCTGTTGATCTCAAGAAAAAAATGATTGCA
Organism: Mitragyna speciosa; assembly: GCA_024721245.1. NCBI lineage: Eukaryota > Viridiplantae > Streptophyta > Magnoliopsida > Gentianales > Rubiaceae > Mitragyna > Mitragyna speciosa. Next base: position 9,845,998 of record CM045571.1, read on the forward strand.
TTCCTAATTCTCCGAAGCTTTTGTTGATTCTACTGAATTTAGTTAATTTATTGTTATAGTCTTTTGAGTTCTCAGGTCTATGAGTGGATGATAATGAAAGAGAAGAATAGTGCTATGAATTATACTGCTTCATTGCCGGGACCTTGGTTAATTTGGAGCTCAAGGAATTTTTTTTTTTTGTTCTTTATGTTCATTTATAATTCTCAATAATCAATTTATCAATTATAGAAAATAGACAAACATCTAATTGTGCATGCTTAAGTTAATTCTTTTTGTAGTTTTTATATGCATGAATAATCATCAATAATCATATCGTAAATCACATATTATAGACAAACATCTAATTATGCGTATACAATTTAAAATCATTATGCGTGAAAATTTTAAATCATGTTTTTCAATCCATGTGCTATAGATGATTAGGATTACAAATGCCAATCAATTGTGTTTTTTAATTCTTTATAACTTATAATTGATTTATATTCTCCTTGAACGCTCTCTCCTATCCATGGGGTCGTTTGAATTTCAAATCTTAACAACCTTTTTCGGCTGTTGGCTTGCTGGAAAATTGATCTCTGTTCACTATTTTTTGCATCTCCCTAGTTCTTTCTTTTATTCGCTTAGCATTCTTGAGTTTTTGGTAGTGTTTGAGTATGCTTCCATGGCTGATTCTAGGCCCCCGAATCAGTCTATACCTTGAAAGACTTTTGCGTATGTACTACAATCAAAGAAGATCTAAACTCATGCTTTGGAAAGCTTGCCTGACTTTGGCAATATTGTTTCTCACAGGGGCGAGCCTGCATTTATAATTTCTCGTAATAAGATGCTAGAACTGGCTACTCCGTTCTCAGATGCTCTGGTTGGAAGGTTTTCTTTTGGTAGGTCTCCTATAGAAACAATTCGAAAGTTCTTTTGGTCGTTGGATTTGAAGGCAAAATGTTCGATGGGTTGGATTCAAACCATATTCTCATTCGGTCTTCAACGGAAGAAGATTGTAACAGGTTATTTGTTTGTTGACCTAGGTTCGTTAATAATTCACTAATGACTATCTCTAAATGGACCATTGATTTTTAGCCTAACTATGAAGCAACCATTGCTCTAATATGGGTTAATTTTCCAAACCTGCCATTACCCTTATTTAACAAAAATTATTTGAGGAAGATTGCTGAGCTGTTGGGCCACCCTTTTCAGGTGGATGCAGCTACGGGTGGTTTGAAAAGACCATCAATAACTAGAATCCTTATTGAATTGGATGTCTCGAAGGTCCCTCCCAAAAGGGTTTGGATTGGGGATGATATTTATGGTTCATGGAAACAAGTAGAATATGAGAACTGGCCTGATTTCTGCAGGTTTTGTGAAAGAATTAGACATATAGTGGATGGCTACTTTAAGAAAGACTTGTCGTTGAAGCCTCAAAAACCTAGTGGAAAGTTATAGCAGTTGCAGCAACAAACGAAGTAGATGTACGTCAGGAAAGATGTTATAAAATCAGTGGAGAGCAACCATGAACTGGATGCAAGTATTCCTCTGGAACATGTGCAGGAACACAATGCTAATGTCAGAAGCAAAGTTGTTAGGCCTTTGCCTCAAACAGATGATCTCAATAATCCTTGTGTGCCAGCTGTGATGGTGGAAGCTGAGAGACATGAAAGTGTACTACACGAGGGAGATACAATGAAAGATATGAATCAGATTTCGGGTATGGGGAAGATAAATTCTTTCACCAACAATCCAATTATGATGCTGGAGGATAATGTTAGTGGAGGATCAGGTGAGAGCCGATGACGTCTCGGCATTAACATCTCCAAGAAATCCAAAGCGGAAGAATCCAGTGAATGGGAAGGTTTCAATGGACAGCATTGAAGAGGTTATGGATTCGGTGAATCAACTCAAAATAGATTAAGCTAAGCTGGATATTCGTCTGAAAGCTTCCAGAATACAAGTAATGCATGGTCTGTCTTCGGAAAAAATTTTGATCCAATGGATCTCCAACTACTCAATAAGCTTGGTACCAAAAAAGGGAATTAGAGAGGCACAAAGGTTACACGAGGATTTCAATCTTTAACTAGGTACAACTTTTGTTCCAATGATAATAAATTTAATTAATTTTTTATTTTGGAACATTAGAAGAGCTTCCCGTACGAATTCCATTTGTTATGTTGGTGATTTGTGTCAAAAAACAAACGTTTATTTTTTGACTTTAATTGAACCTTTGGCTGTATCGTCTTGGATTACTCCTACTCAAATGAAATTGCATTTTGATAAGGCTGAGGTTTTTATTGGTGGTAAAGTTTGGCTTATGTGGAATAATTTCTTGACTTGTTCATTTGAAGAATTGGGAGGGGGGAGGGAATTCAAATGTTTCATTCTCAACTCTCTTTGCAAAAAAAATGATTCTGTTGCCATTTCTATTGTATATGCTAGGTGTACCACGTTGGCGACGGAAGAATTATGGTTTGAGATGGAAAGAGTAAGTGTGGGGATCCCTAAGTTATGGGCTGTTATTGGGGACTTTAGTACAATAACTTCTAGAGACAAGAGGGTGGGTGGCCATGCGCTTCGTATTAGAGATATGGAGGATTTTAATATGGCACTTTTATGGCTAATATGAGTTCTCTGGATTTTGAACGGTTCCCCTTTTACATGGACTAATGGAAGAATGTGATGATGGATAAGGTTGTGGTTAATAAAAGATGGTCTGACTAGTTTTCTAATTTCTAGAGTTTCCCATATGGCGAGAGGTCGATCTGACCATTGTCCTTTTATTGGTTCATTAAGGAGGTCTAAAGCATAAGGGCATTCAGGTTTCAAAATATTTAGAGACGTCACTTAGAGTTCCAAGCAAGTGGTCAAAATTGGGAGCAGCCTTGTGTGTGTAAAGAGTTTCATTTATTTTTTCAAAAGCTAATGTGGCTTTGGAAATGGTTGAGAAATTAGAATAAAGAGATTTTTGGGAACATTTCATCACGTGTGTCAAATGCTTATAAAACACTTTAAAGAGAGAGTTAGAATACGACGTAGAGATAAGGCCTCTCGATTGCGTGTTAGTGAAGCAAGGGCAATTCATACTCAATAGTTAGCCATTGAATATGAATTTTGGAAGGCAAAAGTCAGCATGAAGTGGAGTAGAGAGAGAGATACAAATACGACATCTTTTCACTCTTGTGTACGTCAGAGGTGCTATGGAAATTTTATTAAGAGAATACAATCAGAGTAGAATGGTGACTGGATGGAGGAGGACTTGGATATAAAAAATTCAGTAGCGGACTACTATGCGGCTTTGTTGGTTTGAGCAGTCTCCCTTGGTTGTCTCAGATTTCCCTTTCTCATTGCCTTAGATTTTAGATGATGCAAATCAAATTTTGGGTTCAGTTCTATACTTGGAGAAGCTGAAAGCTATTGTATTCTCTATGGATATAGATAGTACTGCAGCCTGATGGTTTTAATGTAATGTTCTATCAATAGTTTGGGATATTATTGCTATGGAGTTATCGGTAGCAATTGAAGATTTTTTTTAAGGGATGTTCGTTGCCAAAAGGAATAACTAGTACCATGATTGTTTTGATCTCTAAGAATAGTGGTGCCTTCTACTGGAAAGACTTTTGTCCAATTAGTCTTTGTAATGTCTCCTCTAAGATCGTTTCTAAATTGTTGGTAATTCGTCTCAATAAATTCTTGCCTTCCATCATTTCACCTTGGCAAATAGGGTTTATAGCAAGACATGTGATTACTTATAATATTTTGGTGGCTCAAGAATTGGTTTCAAAGATTGATCTGGAAGCTTTCTCATCCAAATCTTATTTCAAACTTGGATATAGAGAAAACATATGATTGGGTTAATTGGATTTTCTTGATGATAATGATAAGAGGTTTTGAGTTTTCTGAAAACAAGTGGCGGATTTGGTATTTCATTTAGTTTCTAATTATTGGTTTTTTGTACTGATTAACAAAGACTTGACTGGTTTTTTCAAATCGTTCAGAGGGGTTAGACAAGGGAATCCTTTATCGCCTACTCTATTTCTTATTCCTGCTGAATTTTTTGGGAGAGAGAGGTTTAAATCATCTATTTCACAATAATCCAGAATGCTTCTATTCTGCAAAGGGAGGTAAAATTTTATATTTACAAGTTTACTGATGATATTAAGATTTTTACCCATTGTTTCGAAAGTTCCATTAGTAACCTATCAGATTTTTTAGAGTACTATCAAATGGTGTCAAGACCGAGGATTAACATGGCAAAGAGTTCTTTTATACCTTCCAAGAGATTGCTCCCTCATCAATTTGGTTTCGTTGCAGATTCTTTCGAACATAGAAAGGAGAAATTTTCCTTTTACTTACCTTAGAAGTCCATTATTTTGAGGCAAATCTAAAAGGTTTCTTTTTTATGGTATTTTATCCAAAATAAGGGTAAGATTGTAGGCTTGAAGCACAAAGTTTCTATCATTTGGTAGTAAGATCATTCTCTTGAAACATGTCTTATTTTCGATCCATTATATTTGTTTCAAGTATTAGTCCCTCTGAAAGTGATTTTTTCTTCATTGAATCGTTTGTTTAATGATTTTTTGTAGAATCAAGGTGAAAGTAGGTAATATTCATTGGACGCGATGGGAACATATGTGTTTTCCGTTGAAGGATGGTGGATTGGGGTTTAGGCTTTTCAATGATGTGATTGATGCCTTTTCCATAAAGTTATGGTGGAAGATAATAGAGAAGAAGTCTTTGTGGGTAGAATTCATGCACAAAAAATATATTAACCATGTCCATCCATCTAAGGCTCAGCTTGGAGTTGCTTCGGGAGTTTGGAGATGGATCTTTGATATTTGAGATCATGCAGAAGATAACATCATCAGATGGAGAGTGGATAGAGATTTTGTTGATTTCTGAAATGACTGTTGGGTGGGTGAGGAAACCTTGGTTGAAGTGTGGAATATAATCAACCCTCCATATTTCTTTTTTGCAAAATTCTATTTGGAGAATGGCTGGAATGTGGATAAGCAAAAGCAATTGCTTCCTATACATGTTGTCTCTTGCATTGTCCAACTTTCAATTCATTCAGATGTGGAGGATGAGATGGTTTCGCTTCCATCATCTTCGGGAATGTTTTCTACATCTTCAACTTGGGAGCTAATTCGCAAGAAGAGGAACTATTCGATGACTTTGGGGAATATTTGGAATCCCGTTATTCCAATAAAAATCTCTTCCTTTGCTTGGAGGGTAGTGTATAATGTTATCCCTATTGACATCATCTTGCAGAAAAAGGGTTTTCAATTAGCCTCAAAATACTTGTCTTGCAATCATAGTGACGATGTTGTGCACTTGTTCTTGGAGGGAAGGGTGGCTGAAGAAGTGTGGAGATTCTTCATCATTAGTTTTGGGATTTCTTGGTAGAAACATTCTGGCTTAGTTGCTTTTTTAACCTCTTGGAACTTAGCTCTTCCTTGTAAAGAGCATATTTATTCCATTTTGCTGGTTATAATCCTATGGTGTACTTGGTTATGTAAAAATGATGGGAAGTTTAATGGTGCGGTTTTTTCAGTTGGAAAAATTATTTGTTTGGTAAAGCATTGGTTATTTCTTCTAGGATCATCAAAAAAACTTGTTTCAAAGCAGTTGCAGAGAGATATGGGGGAATTTTTTAAGAGGTATTTTTCTTACCATAAACTACCAAGACAAGTTATTCATTGCATTTCATGGGTTAAACCAATTCAAAGGACTTTGAAACTAAATACGAATACTTCACTAAGGCTGGGTAAGGCCTATGGAGGTGGAGTGTTGAGAGATGATAATGGGAAAGTCATTGTGGCCTTTTACAAAGAATTTGGAGACATGACTATCTTACACGGAGAATGGCTGCTCTTCTATTTGGACTTCAAATTTATAAACAAAGGATTTGCTCAAACATGGTTGTTGAAAATTCGTTTGTTTTGGTAGATTTGGTAACAAAACTAAAGGTGGGATGTTGGTCTCTTTGCTATATGTTAGAGGGTATTGAGATGAAATTGAAGAAGGTTGGAGGGGTTATTTCTCACGTTTATAGACAAGCTAATATTATGGCTGATGCAATTGTGATACGCCCTCGACTGTGTAATCTGCCAAGAACATCTTGAAAACCCTATGTAGACAACTCAACCTTCTTGACTTATTTAAAACCTGTTCAAAGACTCTAAAGCCGAATTGAATTGGTTATTTCGAGAAACAAACTACCTCGTTGAATGTCTTCTTACCAAGTCGCAATAGACTCCTAGTCGACAGACCCAAAAGACTGAAAACAAACCAATAGAAGTAACTCTAAGCGAAAGGCTTGATCATTAACAAAATTGCCTTGTTAAGGATCAAGAATTAGTTCTTATTCATCAAAAAATTAAGGCAATCTCTCGAAGAGAAAGAAACTCAATTTTTCGTAAAAATATTCATCTATCTTTATTAATGAAAAATATGCCTCTTAAATAGACTAAACATCTTTACATCAATTATGGAAAGTAAATAATGTCACATCCCAAAAAATAGAGAAGTGGGGTCGTTGGCTCGGGACTGTTGCGCCCCGAAAAAAGCGGTTCGGTCTGGTGACCCTTTTTGAAAAGAAAGGTTTAAAAAAAAAATTGTGCGCATGTGAGAAAAATCACATTTTATTGAAAAAGTGTATTTGAGAAAAAATAGTATTTCAAAAAACAAAATAAGATCGGGACTAAAAATGCAACAGTCAACTAATTTTGAAAAGGGGTTTTATTTAAAAAAAAAAATAGAGTCGCCACTTGATAGTGAATTAAAGTGTACCAAGTTACCTAAAAAAATTATTTAGCAAAAAAAAAAAAATTTTAAAAAAAAATTTGAAAACCCTTTTTCGACTTCGGTTTACAAAAAAAAAAAAAGAAACAGGTTCGGGAGTCACATTTAAAGAAAGGGAAGGCAAAGGCTCGTGCCTAAGGCATCCTTTCTACCTAACCGAGACTAGTTGCGAGATTTAATCAATTTTTTCTAAATTAATCATAAATTCTATCGCGTTTGGATGTGTCTAAATAAATGCAAATCCTAAGTTTAAATGTGAGTATTGATAGGATCAAAATGTCCCATCGAACCTTGGTCGAGATTATCGCATTAATTGCGAGATCCGAATCGAAATCTTGAATGAGTCACGAGTATAGATGCAAATTGAAATGCCGAAAGAAAAAGGGAAATACTATAGATAGTAAGTGTCAAAGAAAGTAGGGAATGCAACACAATGAGTACGGAGGACTAATAGCTCGTGACCGATATCTTTCTACTCATGAAGGGGGGAACGGGAGAAACAGCCTGTAATTCACCGCTTCCACGTAAGTAGACAACTATTTCTAGTCGGAGCGCACAAATGACCTAACTTCTAATTGAAATGCAACCTAAATGTCATGCATTGTCGAATGTTAAAAATAGATAATAATAATAATAATAAAATATATACCAAAAGGTCATGCAAATATGAAAATTTCTAAAAAAGAAAATGCGTGTGAAGTAAGAGGAAATCATGCGAGTGAAACTATCATTAAAATGACTTAAGGGTTTAGCATTGGACTAGCCCTTTTTAGAGATTTCTACTAGTTTTGGACTAGCGGGAAATCAATAAAGCCACAACTAGCATTGAATTAGTGTGGTGACGGAACAATAAAACTGATAAAACATGAATTAAAATAGTAAAACATGAATTAAAAGCGAATAAATATATAAAGACATATAAGATCACTTAAGAGTACATAACATGTAAGTATAATATCTAGATGCAAAATCTTAAAGAAAACGGTAAAATATATAAGCATGCAAGCACATAAAAGCACCTAAGCCCTATCTATTACACTGGAGGGTTAGCTACAATTTTTCAGGGGGAAAAAAGTAAAAACAACCTATCTATTACACTTGCGATCTAAATACAAAATTTTGCAAAAAATACGATAAATGTAATCTAATTGTTACATTGGCTAGCTAAATATAAAAATATTACACTTTTTGCTAAAATAATAAAATTCAAAATTAAATAACATAAAATGAATAAATACGTAAAAGTATGTAAAAATAAGAAATACATAAAAAATATACATAAAAATCATATTAGAGCACATAAAGAGAAACTAACGAGTAATAGGGTTACCTTTTTGAAGACCTAGTACAAATACTAATAAAAATTAACAAAGAAGTCAAGGTATCTCGGTATAAAGAAATAAAGACTGAAATAGGTAAATATTAACAAATTGGAGTAAAATGTAAAGTCTAGCAACTAAGAGGACTAAAATAAATTTCTTTAAAGCTTAAAGTGTAAAATGAAAAATTCATGTAAGTCTATGGGGAGTAATTAAAAATTAAAGCAAAATTGGGGACAACACAATAAATTCTAGCAAAAGGTGGGGTAAAATGCAAGTAATAGGGCCTAATTAATTAAAAATTAAATCAAATTTAGGGGAGGTCAATCTACAAAGAATTAAGGACCAGATTGCAACGAAAAATTCTTTAAGGGCACATTAAAATACTTCAAGAAAGGTAAAGGCCATAATATAAATACATCTGCATCATAGTGAAAAAAAAATCAAATAATACTAATATAAAAAAATGCTAAACTAAAACGGAGCTAAATTAAGTAACTAAATCAACTTAACTAACTTGATTAACAACTAAATTGAAAAACATAAACGAAATGTTAAAAAAACAAACAAGCACATAGATTAAAAGAACTAAAAGAAAACAAAGCAAAAAAAAAACGAAAATCCAAATGAACTACCAGAACCTGCCACCTATAGTTTGATTTCTTTATTAATTATCTATTTGAATCAAAACCAGGACACGTAAAGATAAAGAAAAGGTCCAAACCAACCCATTCTCTCGTAATTGGTTTCTCCAAAAGCTGAAATATTCCTACACTTTTCCCAAAGTTCCATTCACGTCTTGAAGAAAACTAAAATAACACACTCACAAAACACTATCAAACCAAGTCTTTCAAAATAACTCTATCACCATAGCTTTAGACATTTATAGCTCTAAACTTCCCAGAATCAGTTTATACTCACCGAAAACCCAAACCGTATTCTAAACTTCAAACTCCCAAATCCCTTAAATTCTTCAAAAGTCAAAGCTGCCCAAAACTTTGAAATTAACATCTTTCAAAAACTCTAAATCAGATTCTATATAAATCAATGACTAAATCTCAAGTTTTCTATACCAATAATGAAATCCAGAATATCTATGGGCTAACTAAACAATTTGGAAGAGAAATTAAGCGATTCTATTTAGATTGACGGGGAAAGATCTGGAATTTGGTGAGGATTTGACAACAAAGGTGGTGGTTTTTCAAGTCATGTGTGGTGGTGAACAGTATTGGTTGCTGATTTTGTGGGATTTGGGTGGTAATAAGGGTCGAAGTGAAGCGTGGTTATCGGTTTTGGGTGTGGTTTGGAATTCTTGCGATGGGTTTTGCGATGACTAGGAGTTAGATGAGGGAGGTTGCAGAGGCTTGAAGGAGTGGGGTTTGTGGTGATGTGGGGTGTTACTGGTGATTTATAGGACGATATCTGGTGTTTTTTGAGCAAGTTTTGGTAGGCAGTGGAGGCAATTTGAAGAGGGGCTGTTCTAGGTGGTTGTTGGCTGCTGGTGTGGCGCGTGATTGACTGATTGAATTGGTGCTTTTGCTATTGAAATTTTTTGTTTTGCAGGTTTTTGGATGGCGGTGGAAATTAATTTGTCACAAGTGGTAGATGGTCTAGTAATTGGGTAGAGGTTTAGGTATCGAGTTGTGATTTGGTGACAGGGGCTAGTGGTTCTTGCTAAGGGTTGGAGGTGGTTGTTCCAGTGGATGACTTGGGGCTATTAGGTTGAGGGACTTTTCATGGTGGTGGTGGGAAGTGTTGAGTTTTGGCTATGGAATGGTGGCCTGATGGCTGTGAGCTTTTGGTTGCTCGTGATTGTCTAGTGGTGATGGGAAGAGGAGGGTGGCAGTGGTTTAGTTGTGTTTGGTCACTTGTTTGCTGATTGGGGATGTTAATTGTTTTTTTGTGGAGGTGAGGGAAGTGGCTATGGTATGGGTGATGGCGGTGGCTTTGTCTGATGAGGAGGGAGGAAGAAGAACCAGTCAGTAAAGAAACAGTGAAGAAAAGAAAACCCAAATCCAGATATAAACCCATAAACAACAAGAGGAACCCAGATAACTAAACTAAAAAAAATCAAAAATTTAACAAACAATAATAATCAGATTATTTTTGGAAATAAAGAAATAATTATAAAAAGAAAGGGGTTTTGTTACCTTGTAGTGAGATGAATGATGGTCTTGATCAAAAGATAGAATCTTCTTTGTTGTATGTGCTTGAATGTGTGAAAAATTTTTGTGTTTTGATTTTAGTAGGTGAAAAAAGTGTGTGTTAGTGTGTGACCTAGATCCTAGTGTGTGATGATTAGGTGTGTTAGTGTGTGTGTAAGATTTTGGTGTGTGTAAAAGTGTGATGTGTGTGCAAGACTTGTGTTAGGATTTTTTAATTAAGTCCCTCTTTTTATATTTTTTAATGGAGTATTTATAGAGCCTAATAGTCTTGATCTCCAAGAATACTCCAAAATAACCAAAATATCACTAGAAATAAAATCTTAATTTTACCATAAAAAATTAGCTTTGACACAAAAAATTAAAATTAATACAAAAACGACAATGAACTCCAAAATTTGCCAAAAAAATTTAAAGTAGATTTTAAAATCTAAAAAATAAAAATTAGAGCTTAAAATTGGCAAAAAATGTATTCAGGGTGTGAAATGACTATTTTACCTCTAGACAAATGAGAATACACAGAAAAATAGCTATTGGTCTCGAAAATTTTTTAAAAGTTAAAAATAAGCTTAAAACCCTAAAAAATGAATTTAGTACTCAAAAATTGATAAAAAATACGTTCAAGGTGTGAAATGACTATTTTGTTCCCTAAACGCGGTATTTACAGAAAAAAATATCAATCGTCTCCGAAAAAATCAAGAAAATTTACAAACATGCATAAAATCTTGAAAAGTAAATTTTGGACTTAAAATGAGCGAAAATTGTGTTCCCGAGACGAAACGACCATTTTGCTCTTGTGCTAACGAAATATAGAAAAATATCAATTAAACCCGCAAAAATTACAGCAATTAAAAAATATGTATGAAAGTACAAAAATATAAACTTAAATCCCAAACTAAATAAAAAAATACTTACAGTTAAAAATTACTGTTTTGCCCCTCGAGATTGTTGATTTTGCCTCTTTTTTCAAAAATTAAGATTTGACCCCAAAACTAAAAAAAAATGCCCCCTAATGTTAGAAAAGATAAATGGTGTGTCAAAATTTAGTATCTACAAATAAACAAGTTGTAACTTAACATAACTCAACTACTAAGATTACAACTCAAAATTCGAAACAACTAATGAACTAAACATTTTGATGGTATCCGCACGCGAATAAGTGTCGTGGTTACCCACAAAATGTGAACTATGCGAACTTCTCTAATAGCAGAGTTTTTGTCCCTATCCACGCGCTGTTAGTTAGTGCGGATAGTACCAAAAACCTCATTTCTTCTTCTACTCAATCTAATCCAATTCATAACCATAGCTAGGCACGGATGTATGACGTGGACAGCTCTAGAACTTCACCTTGTCCACTTCCACTAGCTTCCCAAGCTCTCAAATCAATATTTGAACATGCAAATAGCCTTGAACGCTCATGCCTTGACTAAAGCACCTCATTTTTATGTTGCTCCATGAGTAGTCTCCTTCTAACTTTAGAGCGGAACCTTGAACATCAATATTTGACTACTTGTTTTAAGATTTTCAAAGCCTTCTTATGTTGGTTTGAGCCCTGAAAATCTCCCAATTTGCTTAGATAGGTGTAATCCATCAGTGGAACTTCTAAGGCTAAGACGAGCGCCATGGTGCTCGTATCAAACTTTCTCTCTTCGAAACAATTCATCCTCGAATCGTTGCCTAGGGAAGATTGTTGATACGAGCACGGTGGCACTCATCTCAACCTTAGAAACTCCACCAATGGATTATACCTATTTAGGCAAATTGGGAGATTTTCAGGGCTCAAATCAACACAAGAAGGCCTGAAAAGTCTTCAGACAAGTAGTCACATGTTGGTGTTCAAGGTTTCGCTCTAAGGTTAGAGAGAGACTTCTCATGGAGTTACATGAAAATGAGGTGCTTTGGTCAAGGCATGAGCTCTCAAGGCTATTTGCATGTTCAAGTATTAATTTGGGAGCTTGGGAAGCTAGTGGAAGTGGACAAAGAGAAGTTCTAGAACTGTTCACGTCATACATCCGCGCCTAGTTGTGGTCATGGATTGGATCAGATTGAGCAGAAGAAGAAACGAGGTTTTTGGTCCTATTCGCGCTAGCTAACTTCACGCGGAAAGCCCGCACAGATAGGGACAAAAACTCTACAATTTGAGAAGTTTGCATAGTTCACATTATGTGGGTAACCACGACACTCATCCGTGCGCAGATACACGGGTGGATACCGTCAGAATGTTTAGTTCATTAGTTGTTTTGAATTTTGAGTTGTAACCCTTAGTAGTTGAGTTATGTTAGGTTAGGTTACAACTTATTTATTTACTTTACATAATTAATGTAAAGATGTTTAGCCTATTTAAAAAGCATATTTTTCATTAATAAAGATAGATGAATATTTTTGCAGAAAATTGAGTTTCTTTCTCTTTGAGAGATTGCCCTAGTTCTTTGATGATTAAGAACCAACTCTTGATTCTTAGCAAGGCGATCTTGTTAATGATCAAGCCTTCTGCTTAGAGTTACTTCTATTGGTTTGTTTTCAATTTTTTGGATTTGTTGACTAGGAGTCTATCCCACGGGTTGGGTAGGAGTCTAGATCGTGACTTGGAAAGAGGACATTCAACGAGGTAGTTTGTTTCTCGAAGCAACCAATTCAATTCGGCCTTGAAGTTATTGAACAGGTTTTAAAGGAGTCAAGGAGGTTGAGTTGTCTACCTAGGGTTTTCAAGATGTTCTTGTTCTTGGCAGATTACGCAATCGAGGGCGTATCAACTTGCTTCTCTTCAGTTCCCGAGGAATTGTATCTTCTCAAATAATAAGCTTCCTGAGTTAGTTTGTAGGCTTCTACAATTAAATAGAAATGGTATTCCTCAAATTCTATTAAGCATTGTAGCTTCATAGTTGTTTCTTTTTATACTTCAACATATATTGGGATATTTTTATTTTATTAATAAAATTGGGAGCAGCGCCCCTCCCTGTGTATGGGGTTAGCGAAAAAAAACTTATAATTGATTATATGTGCATAATTTATTATTCAATAATTTGAGTTTTTGGTAGTAAGAAATTATAGATATCCTGCATGTATAAAGGCTGTATACGGGGTTAGCCAAAAAAAACTTATAATTGATTCTACAACCCAAACTATTTGAATAGATGGGAAATCATCCAACAAAGTGAATCACTTTTTGTAATTAACAGAGAGAAAACCTCAATAAGATTTTGTGTTACTAGTCATAATTGTCAAACAGTGATGCAGAAAATCTAATATATCAAAAACCATTGAAATTGAATTTCATCAATTTATAAATTAAATGAAGAATCTTGAATCCAGAGACTAAATATATTGAGGAAATTGGCTTATATGGAAGAAACAAAGTCAAAGCTATTCATTGTAAGCAGTCATAAATTCGTCCAATCTTGCTAAAATTCCCAATACTTACAACAATAACACCGGTTGAAGGAACGAAGTAAAGTAAAAGCAGCAGGAGGCGAGGGGCTTGTGGAAATTAGGATACGGGTAACGAGAAATTGAAGGAATCTACTAGTGGCAAATAGTGGGACTACAAGAGTTAATTGTATATTAGGAAAAATTAGGAAAACACGAGGGATGTTGTTGGAAAAGGCAGAATAGAGATAGAGGCTAATGAGTGTGTGTGTGTGTGAGAGAGAGAGAGAGGAAGAGAAAGGAGAAGGACAAATATAGACATAGGCTAATGAGAAAGAGAAGGAGAGGAAAGGAGAGGGACAGACGACAGAGGAGATAAGATTGAGATGATCCGTTAGATGATGATATTGCCTAGTGAAAGGTACTATCGTTATTTTGTAAAAAGTTGTTTTGGCTAGAAATTTGTTGCTTCGGCAATAAACTAGCCATGTATAAAAGCATAAGGGGTTATTTTGTTGCTACACTTTGTCCTCTTTCATTATTTCGATACCTTCAATGCTTTCTTACATTGTTTTATTATTTTTACTGTCACATCTTTTTCTATTGTCATTCTTGGTTGCTATTTTGCCTTTCATCTTCTCTTTTATCTCCATGGGTCTTCTTCTCTTCTTCTCAAGCCTACAATCTCCAACTTTTCTCTCCTTCTCTATTTTGCCTTTTGTTTTGTAATTTTTCTTTGTTACTTATATCTAATTGTTGAATTTTAGTTATTAATTTCATTATTCTATATCTATGAAGGTCATTACTTCAGTGTTGTTTTTTTTTTTTGTGTTTTTTTCCCTTTCACCAATTTGTGTGTTCTTTGAAGAAGAAAGCTGGAAAAAGTGTTACTTTAAGATAATGTATCGTTCACTTCTAGAAAAAAGAGCCGACAAAGTCAATTCATATAACTATAACTCAGTGCAAGAAAGTTAAATTTTATTTTCAAGATTGGTAAAAGAGTAAAAGTGTATTTTATGAGCAATTCAATCAAGTTTTAAGTGATTTGAAAAATGTCATTGTTCATAAGCTTCACTTGCTAAGTTGTTCTAAGTCATTTTTTGAGAATTTGGTATTCCTGGGTTCAAGTCACTAAAGATCCTTTTTAAGCAGAGATGGTGTAAATATTTAAGTAGGTAGCAATATTAGCTTTGCACAAGCGAGACATGATTTTTCTATTCTTTTCTATGGATATGTAAATACATAGTTTTAATCGTACTTCTATTTCTTGGGTATGTTTGATTTCATGAGTAAATTTGTCATTCATCTACTAGAACGATGGACTTTATTGTGATTGTCGCGCCCCAAGCCCACGAATCCAACGCTCGACTAGAGTCTGAGAAATCAAGTCCAACTATTTGGTCTCCGTCCTCACTAACCCAAAATGGATATCCCAAGTTGGACTTGAGTGCCTAAACTCAACTTATATATTAGTCTAAGTTACTTGACTTTCCAATGTGGGATGGGGTATTACAGTGATTCTATTCTGATAGGGAAGAATCAAGATGTATGTTTTGATTGACCTTAATTATGAGTATTATATGCAGCATTGAGTTAAATGTCGTTATCATCAAACAATGATATTCCCTGACCATTTGGAAGTCAAATAGAAACGTTTGAAAGATTTTGCACAGCCGAGAACTCTTGGTTCCACTATCAGGTCCTTATAAGAAGAACTTGTATGTTTATTTTATTGATACTTTGACCATAGACTTATCTTGGCATACCTTACTCTGAAAATCTAGTTGATTGACATTTTCTAGAAGTATTTAGATGGATGATCTTTGACAAGTGCTTCATGGAAACTTGATGAGGACTTGGTTTTGGATGTGGTTGCTTTTGGTTTTTCTTTTTCTCATCTCATTGATTTTAATTTTTTTGGCCTTTGTTGTCTTGATGGACAGTTTGTGATGGTGATTGGAAATACTATTGATATGCATTTGTATTTAAAATCAAGATTTTGGAGGTTTGTGCTGTCAGTTTTGAAATATTTGTAATCGAGGATTTGACATAAATTTAGAGATTTCATTATGTATCCTTGCAATATTGCTGCATTATAGGCAATTCTAAGTTAAATTGAATTCTTTTGGAGTCCTCTTAATAACATCACAAGTGGTGACCATATTTGAAAGTGCTAGATTTTAGAGGGTATACCTAGGAATATTTTTCTATGGGTTTTTGTTTCTTTGGTGACATTGTGCTAGAAGCAAGTCTTAATCCTATTACTAGAAGATTTTTAGTTGTCTAAATGTTTATTTAGCTCTAGGTATAATTGCATAAATCACAAAACAATGTGGTTTTTCCTTAATTACTTTAGCATTTGTGTGATGTTGCAAATGGTAGATCCACCAAAAAATGTGGAGTTTATAATGCTCGATTCTATGCTCTATATGCCTATTAAAAATATTTTTTTTGGATTGTTTTATTTTTAAATTGACAAGTGTGATAAAAACTTATATTTTGATGTTTAATTTAATGAGATGTTTAGGATATCGAAACATTAAAATCAATTTTCATCAAATGTTTGAGAGCTTCATTTTTTTGAATGATATCTCCTCTACTCACCAGCATTTGTAACCATCATTTGTTGCATTCTTGGAAAGATTCTATATTTTGTATTCCTTTTTATTATTTATGCTTTTGACTCACAAGAAAATTAGTGCTCCTAGCATGGGTGAGTGGTGTACAATTTGTCTCCGGAAAGTTTTCCTAATTGTTTACACAGTTTTTCCTTATGTATTCATTGCTATAATTATTCAAACAAACAAAGTTTTCCTTTTTTTAATGAACCTATGCTTGCATTGTAATATAATTTTATACACATATTTCAAAATTTTCAATCACTCCATCGGGCATCCTCATGCATTTCGTGAGGCTTAAGCACTAGTTATTCTTAACGAGCATGGTAATCTTGAGGAGAATAAATGTCCTTAAGAGGACCAAATTTGAGTGATTCCTCAAATGAGGATTCTTGTGAAATTGATCCTGACATGGGAGCTATTTTGGGGTGGGGTTCCAATCCAAGGGTTAGCGCATTTGGTGAATGCGCTTTACATTGTGCACATTCACCGAATGCGCTTCTTGAACTTTTTTTAAAAAAAAAAAAAACACGCCCGTGCATTTTTTTACACAGCAGGCCACGCGCATGGCGCGACGCCTGCTTTGACCAAATAAATGCGCATTTATTGGGGCAGCCTCCGCGCAATACGCGGACGCCTCCTCTTTTAAATGCGTATTCAGCCAATGCATATTTATTTTTTGAAATACTAGCCGTGCCATGCACAGACGTTTCTTCCTTATGCACATTTGGTAAGTGCGATTTGTGGTGATATATATATATATATATATTTTTTTTTAACATAACACTTTTTCCCACCCAAAACCCTAGCCAATTTTTCCAAAACCCTAGTCATTTTCTTTGTAACCCTATATGTGTTCAACCCCAAAACCTTAGCCATTTTTTTAATTTAAGTATAAATTTAGCTTCTCAATTTTGTTATTTACTTAATTTTTATTTGTTTGCTTCGTTTGCTTTTTTTTATTTTTTATTTGATTAGTTTTTGAATATAAGAATTTAGTATAACTAGAATACAGGGTGAGGGTGGGTTATAGGGTTGGTAATATGTTACCAACTTTTTTTTCTTTTTCATTTAGTTTTTTATTTTTTGTTGAGTTTTTAAATATTAAAATGTTACGTTTTTATGATGTATTAGGGGATATGGATTAGGGTTTAGGACTTAGGTTATATTATCATAAATTATATTAGATATATTAAATACAATAAAAATTACTTATCAAAAAATATAATAAAAATTAATATATATGAGAAATAATAATATTAAAAAAACTCATTTGCTGAATACAATTTATGTGGATTTAGTTTAAGTTTTTTTAACGTAACCCTTTTTTTCTCCAAAACCCTAGCCAATTTTTCCAAAGCCCTAGCCATTTTCTTTGTAATCGTATGTGTGTTCCCCCAAAACCCTAGCCCCTTTTTTTAATTTAACTTTTTTTCTTTTTGTTTTTTTTAATATATTAAAGTTCAAGGTTTAGTTTTTTATTTTTTTATTTTGAGTTTTTAGATATTAAAATGTTACACTTTTATGATGTACTAGGGGGTATGGATTAGGGTTTAGGACTTAGGTTATATTATTGTAAATTGTATTGGATATATTAAATATAATAAAAATTAATATATATGAGAAATAATAATATTAAAAATGTGCATTCGCTGAACACGATTTATGTAGATTTAGTTTAAGTTTTTTTAACGTCACTCTTTTTTCCCCCAAACCCTAGCTAATTTTTCCAAAACTCTAGCCATTTTCTTTGTAACCCTATGTGTGTTCCCCTAAAACCCTAGCCTTTTTTTTTAATTTAACCCTAAAGTTTTTTTTCTTTTTGTTTTTTGTTAATATGTTAAAGTGCAAGGTTTAGTTTAAGTTTTTTAGATATTATAATGTTAGGCTTTTATGATGTATTAGAGGGCATGGATTAGGGTTTACAACTTAGGTTATATAAGCATGTATTATATTAGATATGTTAAATACAATACAAAGAAATATATAAGGGAAATAATATTATTAAAAATTAGATAAATTATATATGTACAAAAAAGTTTGAGTAAATACAAGTAATAAACCACTAATGTTCCTCCAATCTGCCATGAGTGCCACACCTTGGAGGCCTATGAACTCTATTAGTTCGTCGCAATTCAACTTGAGTATTATCTTTGGCTTGTGAATTAAGGTCAAGAAAATAAACAGGCGATGTCAAAATGAATGATGTAGCGACTGAAATATCGTAAGGTGATTGAAAGATGGGAAAATAGTAGCCGAACTGGGGAATGGAACAGTAATAGTCAGGGTGAATAGTGACAACTGGATGACCTGATGCGATGTGCCTTCGCCGGAATCGTGCGATGTGCCCTCACCGAGATCGTGCCAATGAGATCCAACAAATGTACTCAGCTCTAGGGGCTCTGGTGATCTAACACAGTGTCAACGTCCCCTACCACGCTGGTTTCCTTTGGCATGGAGCCTCTGAACTCGTCGGGCATTGCCACGTCCCTTATCATTATGAGCTGCAAAACTGGAGGTCAAAGTGAAAGCTGACTCAACTGTCTAACTGTATGCAATGTGATAGCTGTGAAGTCTCGCACGGTAATCGAAACTTCCACAGCCGTAGGATGAGCATCCTTTATAGAGCTCAGGAAAATATGATGCAAGCGGGATAGCGCATCAAACTATCACAAAACAAAATTAATAGCATGTTATATATAATATGAATAAAAAATAAAATCAACGAATAAATTGAACTGTTACTTACAGCGTACTCCGCAGTATTACCCTGGTCGCCCTCGAAAAAATCGGTAGGACGACGGCTCGGATTGGAGATATATTGTAATATCCTCTCTTGACACCAACTAAGATACTCCGGTAAGGGATATCGAGTATCAACCGTCTACACATTTTGAACGACTGTGTCATGTCGTGTCATCCAAATGTCAACATAACGCTGGTGCATAGAAAACCAATCGGTACCGAATTGACCCCGGCGACCTACACGATATAAGTCAGGCTGTGTATCCATCAATAAAAGAAGTGGTATATACTGCTCCATACCAAACTGTCGCAATACTCTATTAGGCAAGTGAGCCTCTACAATCCCCCAACACATGAGGTACGTAACTAACTGCCATATCCTATGACCAGTAGTACAATAAGGTGGGAGATGAAAAAACATTGATTTAGAATACGGCTGCCAAATAAACTGCAAATGATGCAAAAACAAGTTATTAATACGAAGAACAAAACTACATAAACTAAATAAATTTGAAAATAATATAAAATAAACTGACCTCTTGCGGTCGGAGACTGTCTAACTATCACAAAATATTGACAAGACATGTCGGGAAGTCCTATGCAAGTCAAATGCAACATCCCATGGAGATGCATATGGTCCACGATGCTCCGTCTCGGGCACTAATCGATCGGGGCAGATAATAGGCAGTCTCTCCCATGCTCATATATGTAAGAGTACCAGTGCACTAGAAATCTCGCGCGATGTAGGTGATGTAGCATCACACATGCTACGATATAGTGTGGCTAGAACCGTAGAACCCCAGCTGTAATGTCCTGTTGTCTCTAAATTCTGAAGTAATGGTATCAATCGAAACTTTATCTTATTGCCCATTTTGTTGGACAATAAGAGTCCTCCCAACAATAGCAAAATATATACTCTCGCTCGCTATCTGCAGATGTCGTTAGGTGCGTCATCTGGTAAATATGAATTTAGAGCAGCCTCTAAGCACTGCTTGTTAAGCTGCCCTCCTAAAAAGTCACTCTGATCGGGAGTAATACCTAACAAATCCTGACACATATCAACCCACTCGTCGATAGTATGCGAGGGGTCAACACCGATAAGAGGCTCACCGTTAATCGAAAGGCCCCAAAGAACCTCAATATCTTGTAGTGTAATCGTAGCCTCCCCTAACTGGAAGATGAAAAGTATGTGTCTCTGGCCGCCAACGCTCAACAAGCAGACTGGCTAAAACACCAAGTGAATTGGGTAAACCATCTTCCTGTTTTATGAGTCTTGACCAACGTAAGTTGTTAAACAAAAATTGTTTATCATTCTTCTAACTAACTATAATTTTAATCATTTACCCATTCTTTTAATAACTAAGCCTAATTTTCAATGATTTAATAATTAATTTTTCTAATTTTTGTAATAGAAAATCAATCAACTTAAACCCAATGTAAATATGTATAAAGTTGAGGGATAAAAATATAAATATGTAAAATATCAATTTCAATATGCACAATTTTTGTGTGTAAAATGCAAATATATAGGAGTTTAGGGGCCAAAATACAAATTTACAAAATTTTAAGGGCCATGTTATACATATACATAAGTTTAGGTGCCACAATTTAAATATGCAAAAGTCGTAGGTCTAAAATATAAATATTTAAAATTTGAAGGGCTAAATTGTAAATTTTTAAAAGTTAAGGGGTCATTTTGTAAATATTTAAAATTTTGAGGGGCTAAATTGTAAATTTCTAAAAGTTCAGAGGTCATTTTATAAATATGCAAAATTTGTGGGGCCTAAATGTAAAGTTGCAAAAGTCGAGGGCTCATTTTGTAAATATGAAAAATTTTAGAGGCCAAAATGTAAATTTGCAAGTCATTTTATAAATTTAGAAAATTTGAAAGGCAAAAAATATAAATATGCAAGAGTTGAGGGTTGGGAAATATGCAAAATTTGAGGGGCCAAATTGTAAATTTAAATAATTTAGGGATCTTTTTGTAAATATGCAAAATTTAAGGGAAAAATTTAAATTTGTCCAATTTCCAAGGGTCATTTTGTAAATATTCACAATTGAGGGTCAAAATGTAAATTTGTAAAAGTTGAGGGGTCATGTTGTAAATATGTACTAGAAAATTGCCAAAATTAACTTGTATCAAAGTTTTTGCCAAAAACTAGAAAATAGATAAAAGTAGAAGTCCCTAATCCTTAATTTGACTAATTTGTCAGTCCCTAATTTGTGATCATTCTGCTAGTCATTTTCAGCCACAGTACGTGAATAGTAGCATAAAATATTTGGATCAGGTCCTTTTCTCCAGTCTTTATGTCACCATTTTTTAACAAAGTAAAAGTGCCATTAATTCATAAAACTAAAACCAAAATTATATAATGCTAAACTAACAACATAAAACTAAAAACAAATATAATGCTAAACTAACAACATAAAACTAAACTAAAATTATATAATGCCAAACTAACAACATAAAACTAAAACCAAAATTATACAATACTAAACTAACAACATAAAACTAAAAACAAAATTATATAATGTAAAACTAACAACATAAAACCAAACCAAAATTATATAATGCTAAACTAACAACATAAAACTAAACTAAAATTATATAATGCTAAACTAACAACATAAAACTAAAACCAAAATTATATAATACTAAACTAACAACATAAAACTAAAAACAAAATTATATAATGTAAAACTAACAACATAAAACTAAACCAAAATTATATAATGCTAAACTAACAACATAAAACTAAAAACAAAATTATATAATGCTAAACTAACAACATAAAACTAATAACAGCAATATAACAACAATAAACACCTTGATAAAAATAAAATTGAATTGTAGTGAAAAAAAAAAAAAAGTAAGACAGAATTAGAAAACTAACCTGAGGAGAAGAATATGAGGAAGAGGAGTTTGGTTAGACGATTGGAAATGAGGAAAGGAAAGTGAAAGGTCCAGTGAGAAGTTTTGAAACTAAAGAAATGAAAGTGAAAGTGAATAGGAGGCAATTCTATTGAAGTAGGAGTCAGTATTTATGGCCAAAATGCATGCAATAATTCGTAAAGTCAGTCAAAAGGCTGACATCTAATTGAATTTGGTGTAGAATACATGTTATTAAACAGTCACATTTGGCCAAAATTTCTGTGATTGACTTGACAATCTAGCACGCGTATGCGCATTTGTTTCTGAAAAATAGATGTTGCGCAATGCGTGAGTGGTTTGACCAAATAAATGTGCATTCGCTG
This sequence comes from Mitragyna speciosa, assembly GCA_024721245.1. Classification (NCBI taxonomy): domain Eukaryota; kingdom Viridiplantae; phylum Streptophyta; class Magnoliopsida; order Gentianales; family Rubiaceae; genus Mitragyna; species Mitragyna speciosa. The sequence continues at coordinate 9,868,249 of CM045571.1, forward strand.
AATGCGCATGCGCAGAGGCGCATTCAGCGAATGCGCATTTATTTGGTCAAAGCAGGCCTTGCGCCATGCGCGTGGCCTGCTGAGAATATAGCACGCCCGTGCATCGCGTGAGGGTGCTACGGACAAAATTGAAGGCATGCTTTTTTTGCAAAAAAAAAAAAAAAAGGTCAAGCAGTGCATTCGGTGAATGCGCACAAAATAAAGCGCATTCACCGAATACGCTAACCCCTAGACCGGAACCCCACCACAAAACAATCCCCATGTCAGAATCAATTTCAAAACCACCCCCATTTGAGGAATCATTCACCAAATTTGTCAAAAAATCTAGGGCAAAGTACATTGGAGGTCATTAAACAATTTTTATTGTAACAGTTTGGTTACTAATTTAATTTTTATTTCAAAAAACATACTTGACTTTTAAAAAATAACATTTTGGTCATTCTGTTTACTTTTTACAGTGAAAATAGATGAAAAATTAGATAAATGACCAAAGTGTTACAATAAGGTTAGTTTAATGAAACAAAGCAAATAGAATGTAGGAATTATATACAAAGCAAAGTAAATAGAATAGTTAAAATTTTATATTTTAATAGTTAAGTGTATTATTTAAAATAAAAATTAAATGAGTAACCAAAATGTTACAATCAAATCAAAATAGTTACCGACCTTCCATGTTTTTTTGTCCAAAAAAAACAAGAATATCTTGTAGCCTGCAAGCAGCAGGAGTATATAAAGAGCATTCTTCCAAAATTACAGAACTACCCCGTATCCTTAAACAATAAACAGCCGCTGACGCCATCCTCCAATCGGACTCTTCTCTTAAAACAGCCGTAGACCTCCTATCGGACTCTTCTTAGCCGCCGTCCTCCTCCGTCTGACGCAAAGTCACAAAACAAAATGGATGGTGGAGTTAGCAGTGAAGAAGTAGTGAGATATAAACCTCTGGAAGAATTTGAACAAGTTAAAAAGGACCCTCTTCTTGAACTCAATTTATCTGATTCCAACGAGCTCTGGCTTATTCAATGGCCAATCAATCAAGTAAGCTATAAATTTCTATCCTTTTTTTTTTTATAACTTCCATTCTTCAATTCAAAAAAAAAATCCTTTTTTTTTCAAATTTTCTGTTCACATCCTAGTACTACATGGTTTGGTTGATTTAGTCCTGGAGGATTTTAATATACTCAACTCATATTGAAATTGTTATTCCAGGCTCCTGATTTCAATGGGCAGCAAGTGTCACTGAAGCTTCACCATGACGGACTTATGGGTAGTTTTGTAGGTTCATCTGGTAATTTACTTGATTTAGGCCTGTTCTCGATAAATATTTTAACCAACTTTTAAATTATAGATTAATAATAATATGTATTAATATTGCTATCAATTAAATTTCAAATTAGTTTTTAGATTTTTTGTACAACTAAATAATCTCAAATTAGTTGTACAAAAAATCTAAAATCTAATTTAAATTTAATTGATAGTACTATTAATACAAATTATTATTAATTTATAATCTAAAAGTTGGTTAAAAAACTATTGAGAACAGGATGTTAATCTACTGCTGTCACTTTCTTTTATATTTGATGGCTTTATTCAAGTTGCTTAAAATCCAATTAATGTCTGAGGATCGTAATATATATGGATGCTATTGTTTTAATGTTAACCATTTTTTTGTCGTAGGAAAGTCGTATGAGGTGGTTAGTTTCAAATCCCAGGAGCCAGAAGCAACTGTATTTCTATCATCATCAGCATCCGACCCCAAAATTGGTAGTTATCTGTCTCTGTATTTTATACTTATTCGAACGATGGAACAATGGCAATTATTATTGTTGTCGTTTCGATTCGTTGAGTTGTGTGGGGCGTTTTTGTTGTTTTTGAGAAAAACAATAGGTAAGTAGTTGTTGAAAGGAGACATGATTTTTATTCCTAATATAGCTTTTTTAAGAAAGGACTACATTGCCATGTTTCTCTCAAAATGTCATGAATCCCAGAATTTCTCAACTAAATCAGAAAATAAATTGGCTGCACAATTTAGATTATAATAGCCAAACTCAGTTTCATTGAAACTGAAAAATTATATAAGAAACAGAGGTAGAAAACAGAGCTGATGGAATTAGGGGACGAAGTAATAAGAATGCAGGAATTGCAAAGAGGGAAAGTTGAGGAAGGGAAGATAGAGAAGAGATAAGCTTGTTACTAATTTTAATTGGTAAAGCAAGGAAACTGAAGATCAAGAATTTAGATGGCCGTTGAATAGTCTAAATCCTATTTCTGTTGCCTATAAAAGTTGTTGTGTTTGAGGTTCTGTCAACAAAGACATGGCTTAAATTATGCTAAGGATTTTTAATTTCATGGTGCGGCAGTTTGTTGCTTGCAAAAGCTATGCTGAAGTTCGAGAAAATAGGTATTGCCGGCAGAATCAAGTTGTTTTATTTAGAGAGATAAATAATATTCAGCTAAATGCAAAATTTGGTTGTAGAATTCTCATGTATGTCCTGACTTTGTAGTCCAAGATTAGACCTATGCACAATTTGGCTGTAACCTAAGCCTGGTTCTAGGATATTCCATTTTCCATCCCTAAGTCCTGTTGCCCACTGATACTTCCAAGTAACGTTGCTAGTTGAAAGCATATTTCAAACACATCTTTAAGAAAATTTAGATGCAGTATCATGATATTGTGACAATCATATGGCCTGAAACCTTTTTTTCCCCTCCAGGGAATATTGGTCAAGTCAAAACTTAATTGAAGATAATGTTTAGGTACGAATCTCTCATGTTTTATAATATAATGGGCAAAATAACTAGTGAGGGTCCAATTTGCCCATGCTCTCTCTTTCAGCATATATATGCCTTGACCTTAAAATAACTCGGATAAATTTTTTCTGGGGAACAACCCTCTGGTATCTATGAACAACCTGCAAGAAGAACTTTTCATATGGAATGAAGAGAAAAGGCTATACATTGTAAACTTTTTCAGTAGGTTACATGGACTCTTCATTGACCCTTACCGTACCCGTGTCCTGCCGAGTCCTATTGGACACTTTGTTACATGGACTCTTCACTTACACTTACCGTACTCATGTCCTATCAGACATTGGTATGGGTATGAGTGTGGCATAAATGAACTGAAATTTTCTCTTTTTTTGGCCATACCTGTCTTGGACTCTTCATTCATATCCGTGTCCATATTCTTTCGCACCCAAGTCCATGTGACACAGGTTTTTCAAATCTTTATTTAACTAGTTGGTTGCAAACATAGTTTGGCCCAATAAAATAATCCATGAGATCTTATGTTCTTTTGTTTTGATGTGATGTGTGTTGTTTATTGTTCTTTATCATGACATTAGTCTAGAAAAATGCCTTATGCTTTTTCTTGGGCCACAACTGACGTTGTATGAAGGTTAAAATTCACATTACCCAACTTGATTAACACCCTAAAAGATGTCAAATGGTGAAATTAATTAGGATTCTGCACTATCCTTTTTTATCTGTAAGCTAGGAAATTGCACATACAACTCTAGGCGCTTGTGTCCTTTTAACAGCTAATAAACTATAGCTCGTGTGGTGTTATTGATGATATTGCTGTAATTGAATCGAACTTGTGTGATTACAGTTGGGAAGATCTCGCGAAGTGTTTCTCTTGTGCATTATCCGGAGCCCAGTGAACTGAAATCCAGCGGGTTGGATATTAAACAAATGGCGCAAAGGTCTGCCACTTCCTTAACTAATTCAGCTCCTCATCATAGGACTCCTATGCAAGGTACGAGGTCAAAAAATTCAGGGGCTGTGAGTGGCTATGCTTCCTCCATGCGTACATGGAGAAACAAAAGTTCTGGGTCGGTGGACCTATCAAAAACTCCCTTGAAAAGGCATATTGATGAGCCAAGTAGGTCCATGGACCAGTCTTTCCAAGATTCGGGAAAAGAACATAGTGCAGTTACCTCTTCAGGATCGGTAGAACATTCTAAGCAGAAGAAATCAAATAAGAAAAAGAAATCTGAGGGATAAAGATGTTTTGATATCCGGGAAGAGGAAAATTTTAGCTCAAGTTATATTTTGTTGTAATCTAAATTTTAGCTTTTGATGGCAATAGTTGATCCTTCTCCACCAAATATCGGTTTTATGTGCTATTTTGCTTATTCTTAATCTTAACGTTTGTTCTCCAATTTAGCATGAAAGAACAGTTGTTCCCCTACGGAAAATTGCTGATTATGGAAACTCAGATGACAAAACAATGAGCTGGAAAATAGAAATTCCGGTCTGATAACATTAAGCTGCTTGTTTTTCAACTGTGCGGGAAATGAGTTAAGAACTGCTTCTTGATTTGGGCATCAAAGTACAGGCTGCAACTGGGAAGAAAGTAAAATTGAAGCCATTTCAAGATTTCTTTCTAATAATTTTTCTGAGATGGAAACCTTGCTTTAGTTGTAACTAGTAAGATTAAAAGCTTAGATAAGTCGTCCTCGGTAAGATCAAAAGCATAGATAAGTCGTCTCGTTCATTGACTGATGGAACAATTCAAGACAAATTACCTCTGTCGATGCCAGTATGTGGTGTTCAATCAACTTACAGTCACTTGCATTGTCATTGACAGAGTGCTTTGGACATTGAACTTTTGAGGCGTATGGGAATAAAGGAATTAGCAAACTTGAGGATATTAAGAGTTTGATTAGAGATCATTCTGATCAGGAAAGAACAACATACAATCAAATTCCAATGCCTTAAAATATTATAACAGAATTTGTATTGTATAGTAACAAATTTTCGGAAAGATATGAGTGTTGCTATACGCTTGCTTATCCACGAAAAGAAAAAAAGGTCTCTTATACTAACTTCTTATATTCAGTTCTACGGGTCAAACAAAATGGGCTTGTTTGGATAGCAGTATTTGGTCAAATTATTTAGAACAATTATTTGGTCAATTTTTGTTGACCAAGTAGGAAAATTTGAAAAGTGTTTGATTATAAAAAATTTTTTAGATTTTTGTTTGGATAATGAATAAATTTTTTTGTTGACTTTTTAAAAGGTTGAAAAATTGTGAAAAAGTTTTGGTTTGTTCAAAAATTTTGTAACAACTTTAGGGACTTTTTACACAATTATTCAAAAAAAACAATCACGTTTATATTCAAGATCTACTTTAAAAAAATCACGAGTAATAAAATGAGATCCATTTTCGGTGAGTTTTGTGAAACGAGCACTAATGTCAAACCCTTGTAAAATGACAAGTGCTCAATAAATTTTTAGTTTTCAAATAGTATTGGACGCTCGTAAAATTATCAACGTCCGATATCAGTGCTCGGTTTACAAAACTTAATATAAAATCCACCGACAATGGATCTCATTTTGTTACACGTGATTTTTTCAATTTTTCTAAACAATTTTAAACGTAAACGTGCTTACTTTTGTAAATAATTGTGTAAAAAGTTTCTAAAATTGTTACAAAATTTGAAAAAATATTTGAAATTTATTTAAAATGAAAATATTTGGTGGGAAAATTTGAACCATTATTTTTTAAAAAGTGGGAAAATTTTTTTGGTCAAAATTTTCTTGACTTATGGCCAAATAATTTTCCAATTATCCAAACACATTTTGAAAATATTTTTCCAAAATATCCCAAATAATGCTAGCCAAACACACCTTGTTTTTGGCAATCGAACGTAAAATATTTTCAAATGAATTTCTTGTATAATAGAATTACATACAAGAAATATGTCTATATATTTCAAAAGTAATATGTCTATTTTAGGGAAAATCATTTTGATGTAGAGTGAGAAGCAAGGTAAGAAATGGAGAAGGGACAGAGTCTTTGAAATAGGAAAGAGGAACGAGAGGAGCCACTATTTCACAAAACACATCAATTTATTAATTCTAATCCAATAGCAATTATGGAAGTTGGAAGTAAAGGTTTAATTTCTATTGTAAAGAGATGAGGTTGTTGGTTTTATAGTAAAGCCAATTAATTCTAAGATTATAATTTATATTTATTGCCAAATGATTAGGAACCTAAAGGGTCACACACAATAGAACTAATTTTTGAGTTAAATTGATTTAAATAATTATATGATAATTATAGAATTAATTTGTGAGATAATTAATCCTAAGGACTTATTGATAAATAGAATAATTATAATAATGGAAGAATTTCCTTTTGAAGCAAATTGAAACCTATTAAATATCTTATTTGGTAAGATAAATAGAGTATTACCGAATTCTTGTTAGACAAGATGACTTAATTATTACTCTATAAATAAGTCCGTAACACCAAGACTTGATACAAAATAATATATACATTGTAAGAAACATTAGAAAATTAAAGAGAGAAAAATTATTATTTTTTATACATTTTTCTTCACGTTGGAGACGTGTCAAGTGGATCTAACATATTGATTTAGTGTTGATCAAACCTGATGAGTATCCTAAGAAGTTGTTTGTGTGGATACCTTAGAAGCCAAACACGTGTGCAACTGTGTTTGACATCGCATATCTTTTATTAGATTAATTTGTTTAATTACGTTATCAAAAGTTATGTTTCCAATTTTGTATAGATAATCAGTGATTGTGGATAGAAATTAATTTTAAATTCCGTTATGTCAAATTATTTTGATATATTGATTTTCTAACAGTGATATCAAAGCATTGTGTTTTGATTATCTATGCATAATTGGTTATCATGAACTATCATTGATATGTATAATGATTTATTTGAAGAATTTCAGAAATTATATATTTTGAAAATTTGTTTCAAAATATTGCTACGAAATTTGATTAGAAATTTTGCTTGTTTTTGTTGGACGAAATTTTAGTGAAAATTTAGTTTTCATTAAAAGTTTCGAACATTGTTCATAAAACTTGAAAATTAAATTTTTTGTAAATTTTAATTTTTTGGGTTACTGTTTATCAAAATCAAAATAAAAAAAATTTTTGTCGGTTTGTGTTTCCGAAATTGTTCTAGCTAATCGAACTCACAAATTGGGCATGGAAACCAAAAAGGTCTCCGGCAGAGCAAACAAAGAGGTTGTCAGAATAACTGGTGGGTCACGTCCGGCTGCACATTCCAAAAAAGCTCTAGTTGCGGCCGAAGTGGACAACCATCATTCTCCGGTTGATCCATCTCCGGCGAGACATACCAAGAACAGTAGCTTGCAAGGCACGCGGCATGCGACCGAATTCTGTCTAGTCACAACCGAACTAGAAACCAGGTTGCACACCGCTGCTTCTGGCAAAAAAAAAACTGTTTTGTTTGTCACATGCCTTGGTGGCCCCTTGTTGTTTTCGACCAAATAAGGAATGGCTGAAATTGCGGTGAGAGATGAAAGAGTGACTGCCCAGAGATTTTTCAGGCCAATCTTGACCGGAAGAAGCATGTCGGATGTTGATCTGGTCGGAAGTGTCATCGTCAGGAAAGAGGAAGAAAATGAGAGGAGTGGCGGCGCAGGATTGGCAAGAAAACCCTAAGGAACAAAACGACGTCGTTTGACAATGTTCATTCAAAATAAATAGAGAGAGAGAGAGAGAGAGAGAGAGAGTTTCTATCGCTTAGTCAACAGGCGTGTTTTGTCCACGCCTGGTACATAGAGCTGTAAACGAGCCGAGTCGAGCCGAGTATTGTCGGTTCGAGCTTGTGTTCATTTAATAAACGAGCTGAGCCGAGCCGAGCTCGTTTATTAAACGAGCTCAAATTTGTGTTCGAGCTCGGCTCGTTTAGCTTCACGAACGAGCCGAACTCGAGCTTTCACGAGCCGAGTCGAGCTTTGTTCGCGAACAGCTCGGTTCAAATAAGCATAAAAGTGTTATTCGAGCCGAGCCGAGCCGAGTATCTCATGTTCGAACTCTTGTTCGTTTATTAAACGAACGAGCTCGAGCTCGCTCGTTTAATAAATGAGCCACGAGCTCGCTCGTTTAATAAACGAGCCAAAATTTGTGTTCGAGCTCGGCTCGTTTAGCTTCACGAACGAGCCGAACTCGAGCTTTCACGAGCCGAGCCGAGCTGTGTTCGCGAACAGCTCGGTTCGTTTACAGCCTTACTGGTACACCAGAGAACAATGTGACGTCATACCCCAAAAAAAAATCCTTGGTCAAACGATTAGTCAAGAAAAGGAAATAGTTTTCCTTTTAGCATTTTGGCCCCTGACTTGCTTCCTTTCTTTGTTTAGCTACCCAACAATTGTTGTTTAATTATTTTGACCCAGAAACATCTCAAATTATTCAATTTAAGCAATTCTAATGTGATTAGAATTAATACATATAGATTCATAACTAAAATTTTATATATTCTTTTAACGTGATTATTTGAATAATATAAGTGATTTATATTTAATAAAATAATGACATTTATTTTATTTGAATGACATATCATATGTGAACTTTTATATCTGAAAAATAATGTGATTTGTTTTATTTCATATTGTAATGCTTTATTTGATCAAATATTTATTTTCATATATGATATGTGTGCTCGATAAGATCATAATTTATCTCTCAATAAAAAAAAATAGATCACTACCATTATTATAATTTGAACAATTCTTATTAGGATAATTTGTTGAGCTAACTTAAGGTTATTCTACCTAGAATATGTTTACTATGAGAATAATGGTTTTGATTCAATTGAAAATATTAAATCATGAATAATTGCCTTACATTATTATAGTTTAAATAGTTCTTGTTAGAATAATTTGTTGAGCAAACTCAAAGTTATTTTACCAAGAATATGTTTCTCCTATGAGATGTGATCTCTGAATAATTGGTTTGATTTAACAAAGACCCGTGGTTTGTTGAGCTAACTCAAGGTCATGTGTTTTTTGGATAACAAGTTAGGAGGCATATGTGATATGTGTATCAAAAGTTGATACTTAATTATCTAAGAGTTACAAAGTTGTAATTGGTAATTGTTACCTACGTGTTGAAATTATTTTTGATTTGTTGAGCTAACTCAAGATTAAAAATAATTAAGATGGGATCCTAGCCCACTAAGAATTTTATGAAAGGGATATTAATTTGGATAAAATAGTGGGAGCAAAACCAAAATTTTATGTCCATGTATTTTCTATTTTGGTTTTATTTATTTCATAAATATAAAGTCATATTCTATCTTTATTTTCTAGTTGTAGAATTTACAATCACATGAAAACGTAACCCACTTTATAGGACTCCATTTTAATATAAATTTCTTGAACTAGTATAATGCTTGAGAATGGTTCTCAAATATACAAATATAGGCTATGTTCTTGATACCTTGATTCCACATGTCCTGAGTCACAATGATAGCTAGGAAATAAAAAAAAATACATACGAGATGCATAACAATAATGATACTGCTGCTTGTATCATGTTATTTTATATGATTTCTGAGCTACAAAAGTAGCATAAAATGATGAATGCTTAGTCCATGATTGTGCATCTCAAAAAGTTGTCTGATACACAATTTAGGACCAATAGATATGAGATGTCTAAAGAGCAATTTGTGAAGGAATCAATGGAGACTTTATTACTTGTCAAGGGACACCCACAGCTAGTCTTTAGAAGGCCCAAATAGCCATGACAAGGTATAAAGGCATGATGTAAATGGACAAGTCTATAGGCATTTATTTCCAATATAAAACAACTGGTATTGAAAAAGGTATTATATGGCTCATCTTAAGACTTAGAAGTCGATAAGGCTTGATTAGACTTTGACTTCTAGAACGTTTATGATTGAGATAGACCAATCTACTAATCAAGACTCTTGAGTATTAGATACCGGATGTAGATCCTATATTTACATAAGTATGCAAGGTATTAAGAATAGTAGATTATTGACAAAGAGAGAAGTCAAACTATATATAGAACATGGAGCAAGAGTTGCTACATTAGCCGTGGAGATTTAAATACTCTCTTTACCATCGGGCTTATTTTAGAATTAAAGGATTGCTAGTATATTCTAGTACTTACAAAGAATATAATATCTATATTTGCATTAGATGTGGATAGATTTATCATTACTTAAAAGAATAAATGTTGTTCTTTTTGCATGATGGTATTCTAAATAGCACTAATTTATTAAATAATGGCTTAAATATTCTAAATTTTGATAAGTCCATTCTCAACATAGACATCAAGAGACAAAACTTGATATTTTGAAACAATTTTATCTTTGGCATTGCGACTTGGTCATGTAAATAAGAAATGTATATCCAATTATATAAAGATGAATACTTGGACTCATTTGATAATGAATCATTTGAGATATATGAGTCTTGTTTACTTGATAAGATGACCAAGACATCTTTTTGCAAAAGGTGAATGTGCTAATGATCTTTTTGGGCTTATACATACTAATGTTTGTGGTCCAATGTTGATCCATGCTAAAAGGTAGTTTCTCATACTTCATCATTTTCACGGATTATCATTTTAGACATGGTTATGTGTATCTTATGAAATACAAATCTGAAACCTTTGAAAAGTTCAAGTTCTTTTAGAGTTGAAATAAAGAAACAACTTAACAAGAGTATTAAGACACTGAGATCTAATTGAGGTGAAAAATACTTGAGTTAAGAGTTTCAAAAATATATAGAGAATAATGAGATTATTCCTTAATGGACTCTACCATATACAACACAATTGAATGGTGTGTCGAAAAGAGAAGAATTGTACCCTATTAGATATTGTACGTCCCATGATGAGTCATGTTACATTTCCAATCTAGTTTTGGTAATTTGCCTCAATAACTATTTTTTATACACTTAATCGAGTTCCAAACAAAATTGTTGATACCACCCTATATAAGATATGGCATAGTAAGAAATTAATTCTTAGTCACATGAGAATTTGGAGATGTTCTACTTATGTGAAGCTAATCACATCAAACAAGTTTGAGACTATATCTTATAAATGTTTGTTTGTTAGTATTCTAAAGAAAATTTAGAATGTTACTTCTACAATTGCGTCGAGCAAAATCGCTTGTCTCAAGACATGCTATCTTTTTAGAAAAATGTTTATTCTTGAGAGAGGCAATGATGTAAAGTAGATTTGAAGAAATTCAAAAACCATAAACTAACAACTATCAACAGTTGGAACCTGAGTTTGCTACATGTTACTAACGCACAAACGAAATCTCAAGTTACACTAGATCTTTGTAGATCTAGTAGAATATATTATGCTCTTGAGAGATATGGATTTCTCTTAAATGAGAGCAATAATGTGCTTTTCATGAATGATAATGATCCTACTTGCTACGAAGAGGCTATATTTAGTGTTGACTCCTTGAAGTGGCATGAAGCTATAAAATCCAAAATAGATTCCATATTCGACAGTAAGTTGTAGGACTTTGGTCGAGTCACTGGAGAGGGGAAAGCCCTTAGGGTGCAAATAGATCTTTAAAAGAAAGATGACATGGATGGTAATATGATTACTTATAAATCAAGAAGTTAGAACATTCGTTTTGACGAGATGATCAAAGCGTTTGGTTTTTCTCAAAAATGAAGACAAGTCTTGTGTATATTAGAAAGTGAGTGAGAGCACTACGATTTTTCTTAACACTTTATGTGCATGACATATTATTATTGAGAAATGATATACCTATGTATCATACGGTAAAATGCATGGTTGTCCAAGAATTTCTCCACAAAAAAATTAGGACAGGCAACATATATATTAGGAATAAGGATCTATAGAGATAGATCTAAAAGATTGTTTAGTTTTTTAATCCATGTACATAGAAAGAATATTAAAGAGATTTAGCATGGAGCAATCAAAGAAGAGGTTGTTGTATGTGTGACATGGGATTACCTTTTCGAGAGACATGTATCCTCCAACACCTGTCGAGATTGATATTATGCAAAAATTCTTTATGTTTTTGCAAAAAGATTTGTAATGTATGCTAAACTATGTATAAGACTCGATGTCTCCTATGCTCAAAATGTTATGAGCAATCGCTGATCTTAGTGAGTGTCACTGGATAGTTGTCAAAAATATTCTTAGGTACTTGAGAAGACAAAAGAGTAATTCTTGATCTATAGAGGTTAAATATTTAATTCTTTAAGAATAATAATAGATTTTGTACTCTTGTTCACATTGAATAGTAGTGTGCTAGTTAGAAGAGTTCTAAACGAAACACCACAACAGATTCTTCAATAAAGGGCAAGTGCTTCATAACTTTAGAAGCTAAGTTGGATCTAAAAGTTAATTGTTGAACTTATAGTCTCATCCATGATTCAAACAAATATTTGACTATACCATTTATTTAAGAAAATAATTGGTAAAAATGATGTAAAAATAGATGAGATTCCCACTAAGGATAATATAGTTGATCCATTAACTAAAACATTATCCCAAAAAAACATGATAGTCACGTATATTCATTCAATATAGAGTATGATTAGTTTTAGTCAAAGTGGGAGATTGACTTGTAATTTGACAAACTATTTGTTTGGTTGTTATTTATGCGATAATAATGATATGGCATTTTATCATTTTGAAATTTATTTATTTTCTTAATGATAAAGTGCTTAGAATAATATTTATTATTCTTAAAGCATCCCCAATCGTAGTATTAATAATATAAAGGGCATTGTTAATGTGGATAGATTAGCATATATGATGATATATGGGTGGATTGCAAGAGAATAGATTGATCCGCTTAGAGATTTTTATAAGGTTAACTATTTGAGTGCCAATAGTATAATCTATACATGATAGTAGTGTAAATGATCCTTTGATTTGAGATTATAAGAGTATCTTTAGTGTGGATTGTTATATTTTAACTATATTAGTCCATAATCCATAATTGGTTATGTGTACAATAGAAGTTGGGTACAATAAAAAACACGAATTGATAGTTTATGATCAATATAGGATTCACCACTCCTAATAATGGGAGAGTATATCCTTATTGTGGCCACACTTGTTGAAATATCAACTCAAAAATATTTGCAAACGAGTCAATAATTTAAAATAGTTCTAAATTTATTGAAAAATAAGTTGAATTTCGGAAATAAAAAAGAATAATAATTGATACATTAAGAATTGGCACTTATACCTTACTCTTGTACTAATTTGGAATATAGTACGGTGAGAGAATAATAATTACACGAAATCTAGCTCATAGATAGGCGAAGTCAATCCCTTGACTTTTTCTAATATTTGGGTGGTCAAAATGCCTAGCCAGAAGCCCATCTTGATCTATAAATATAAATCGAATAATTCTGATTAATGATAAATTAAAATTATTTAATTTATCTAATCTCAGAAATCTTGTGATTAGTTTGACTTTATCCAAGTGGGAGTTTGTTGATTTTCTACTAAAGCCAATTAATTCTAAAATTATAATTTATATTTATTGTCAAGTGATTAGGAACCTAAAGGGTCATACATAATAGAACTAATTCTTGAGTTAAATTGATTTAAATAATTATGTGATAATTATGGGATTAATTTGTGAGACAATTAATCCTAAGGGCTTATTGATAAATTGAATATTATAATAGTGTAAGAATTTTCTTTTGAAATAAATTAAAACCTACTAAATATATTATTTGGTAAGATATCCTAATAGGTAAGGGTTACCTATTACTAAATTCTTGTTGGAAACAATATCTTAATTATTGCTCTATAAATAAGTTCTAAACACCAAAATTTGATACGAAATAATATATACATTGTAATAAATGTTAGAAAATTAGAGAGAAAAAAATAGTTTTTCTTTATACAATTTTCTTCACGTTAGAGATGTGTCAAGTGGATCTAGCATATTGACTTGGTGTTGATCAAATCTGATGAGGATCCTAAGAAGGTATTCGTGTGGATACCTTAGAGGCTGAACACGTGCGACTGTGGTTGACATCACATATCTTTGATTAGATTAATTCGTTTAATTACATTATCAAAAGGTACGTTTCTGATTTTGTAGATTCTGGATAAAAATCAATTTTAAATTCCTCTGTGTCAAATTATTTTGGCATGTTGATTTCCTAACAATACACACCGAGTACAAGATGAGATTAGATTGATTTTCCAATCTCAATCAAATAATTTAAAATTAAATAATTACCTTATATGTGCAATTTACTATTATTTTAAATTACCCAATATTAATCTAACTAGATAATTACAAATATACACAATTAATAAATTAATTCCTCTAATATGCCCATCAAGATGGAGCTCTTATGAAGAGTCCAATCTTGATCTACAAAAGTTGGAAGCGAGTCCACAGGAGAAGCTCGGTTAAGACATCGATTAATTGATCTTCAGAGGATACATGGTTGACACGTAAAGCTCCACTTTGTACTTGGTCTCAAATGAAATTATAATCATTAGCAACATATTTCATGCAAGAAAGGAAAACAGGATTGGAAAAAAGATGAGTAACACCAACATTGTCAAAATAGATAACTAGAGCAACAAGAATAATAATGTTGAGTTCGATTAGAAGAGAACAAATCCAACATAACTCAGAAACTGTAGCAGCTAGAGAATGATATTGAGCTTCAATGGAGGAACGTGCCACCATGCATTGTTTCTTGGAGGACCAAGATATCAGATTGCGACCTAGATAAATAATATAAGCAATAGTGGATGTGTAGTCATCCTTATTACTAGCCCAATTAGGATCTGAAAAGGTATGAAGAGATAAAAATTGGTGACGGTACAAAACAAGACCATGACCAATTGTACCAGAAAGATAGTGAAGCAAGCGCTTGACAACATTCCAATGATTAGGAATAGATTGGTGCATTAATTGAGACAATCTATTAATAGCATATGCTATATCAAGATGAGTAAAGCATATGTATTAAAGACTTCCAACAACTATATGATATTCACAAGGATCTGTAGATGCAGTTTCAGAGAAAACTACAATTGTTGGCTCAATGGCAAGTAAAGTGGTGACAGATTTTGCCCTAGTCATCTTTGTACGAGTAAGAAGATATGTGATATACTACTGCAAAGAGAGAAACTAGTGGAAGTAGTGGTAATTTCAACTTCAAAAAAGTAAATCAAAGCACCAAGATCTTTGACAAAAAATCTTTTGCTAAGAAGACAAGTAAATCATCAAACTATAGTAGTGATGCTTAGGAGACAGACTATTACCGCTGTTCTTGAAAACAAAGAGTGATGTCTTTGCATGAGAGTTTCTAAGCCCAAAGGCTGCAAGATATTGTTTTAACTCATGATACAAAGCCCGTAGTGCTTGATTGAGACTATATATAGCCTTGGTAATTTGCAGACATGGTAGGATTATCACAATCAAGAAAACCTAGTGGTTTACCATGAAACATCCTCAAAGAGATGACCTTATAGAAAGGGATTGTTGACATCAAGTTGACGGAGAGACCACCCAAGACTAATGGTAAGACTAAGAACTAAGCAAACAGTGGTAAATTTGACAATTGGACTAAACGTGTCATGATAATCAACATTTGGACATTAATGGAATCATTTGGCAACTAGTCGAGCTTTATATCTGTCAATAGAGTCATAGATAAATGTTCAATTCTAAAAATCCATTTAGAACCAACATGATTTTACTTGGAATTAAGTGGGACAAGTTCCCACGTTCTATTCCACCCAAAAGCATCATACTTCTCAAACATAGCATAAAACCATTTAGAATCTTTGAGGGTTGGGTCATTGTGTGCATCTCTGGTTGATGGTTTGAGGTGATAGTAGCAGTAATATTTAGTTTTTGGATAGGTTTATGGATATTGCTTTTAGCAGAGTGGTCATAGTGTGCATATTGGTGGGTGGATTTAGGAAAAAAGGGTCTCAAAATATTGGTAAGGAAAAAGAGGGTAGGTTGTGTGGGCTGTTGATTGTGTGATTGGATTGTTCTGGTCGACTAGATGATGGGGCTAGATCAATTGAAGTTTGGCAAAGAAAGATGTGGGGTTTAATTATGGGACATGGGATTTCAGATGGTGTGCAGTTGATTGATGAGGATATGAGATAGCCAACTAGAAATTGGCAGTGAGATATGTTCTAGGTCGAGGGTAAGGCTGTTGAGGGCATATTAAGCAGCTCAACTTTGGTAGAAATAAATGACACAAATGGAAACCAATTGAGGAACCAATTTGGGAGTGTTTCTAGATATGGATGATTAACATAGACTTTAATGGATTTGAAAGCAAATACATATTTCACAAATTCAACATGACAGGATATATAGATTTTGGAAGTGGAAAAATCAAGACAGAGATATGCACTTTGGGTTAATGAGTATCCAACGAACACACAAGGGATAAATTGAGACTCAAATTTGTGACTAGAATACGGATGAAGTTATGGATAGCATAAATCAAATATACGGGGCTTTGTGTAGTTTGGTAGAGAATGGAAAAAGGACTTATAAGAAGAAGAAAGAGAGAGTGTAGATGTGAGCGTGCGATTAATGAGATACACAGCAATTGCAAAGGCATGATTTCAGTATATGAGAGGAATGAAGTGCAAGTGAGTAAAAAAAGGCTGGTTTCAACAATAAATCGATGTTGAGATTTGGAGAGATATGTTCAGGTGTATATGAGGGAGAGGCAAGATGAGAAATGCCATGGACACATATCCGTGGAGTGACCTATATTTGTACAAATCCCACACATCTTTGCTTGTTGTGAATTCTCTATAGCCAATTGTCATATAAAAGAGGTTAGTTCAGACAATTGTTGTCGAATAGATGGTGTATCTACCTCATTCACTCTACGAATAGGGGTATTATCGCGAAAGACAAATTGTTGTGAATTCTCTGCCATCCTTTCAATCAACTCCCATGTTAACCAGTGCTCCACCACTAGCTACATCAATGATGTTCTGGCTTGCTAGAGCCTTCTGTAAAAATATTGACTCAATAATTGCTTGCTTATCTGATGTTGTGGACATCTATTGTTGAATCTTTCCTAGTACTCATATAAGGACTCTCTATATTGCTGATTGATACCGCATATCTCTTTTCTTAAATTTGCAGCCCAGGAAGCAAGGAAATACTACTCTAAAAATCTCTTCTTCAACTCCGTCCAGGTTGTGATTCTCCTTGTAGAGAAATAATACAACCAATCTTTCGTCGAATCCTTGTGAGAAAAGGAAAATGCCCTCATCTTTATCTGTTTTTCAGTAACTCCGGAAGTTTCATGCTTGAGCGTACTACATCGAACTCCTACAAGTGTTTGTGGGGTTTCTTACCTGGAAGATCATGAAAAGAAAGTAAGAGGTAAATTAAGCCAGATCTTAACTCAAAAGAAGTGTTTTCATTTAAATTTGAAAAAATGATGCATAATGGCTGTTGATTCAAATCAGGAGCAGTTAACTCCCTTAATGTTCTATTATTAGTCATGGTGATTTCTTTCTCTTCAGAATCACTCGACACTTGGAGAATTCACCAGTTCAATTGCCAACTTCAGTCCTAGAGATGCAACAGATAACTACTTCTCTTTTCGTTTCTTGGTCTTTTTCCTATTTTCACTTGCAATCTTCTCTATTTCAAAAATATGTACCAATTCACCTGAACGAGAAGAACGCGGCTTAAATTAGTAAAAATACTAGAAATGAATCAAAATAAATAAAATAAAATAAAATAAGATAAAATAAAATAAACAAAAAAAAAACAATCCCTGGCAACGGCGCCAAAAATCAACAGGTGTCAAATCTATGAAATAATTAAAGTCCTACTTTTGAGAATATAAATTTTGTATATAGCAGCGATTACGGTCATCTCCACAGGGATTCGAAAAAAATTTATTTCTTTTAGAGTAAAAATTATGGGGGGATTTTTTTTTGAAAATTTTTAAAATAAATAATCAACTAATTATGAAATCAATTCAAAGAAATAAGTTGGAATTAAATTAATAGTAAACACGACTCTAGCTAAAATTGCAACTTTTCAGATGCGGTCCGTACAACTGGTCATTAATGCAAGAATAGTTTCATTACTCATTAATCGAATGCTTATAGTCATCAACAAGCTTTAATGACTAAATTTTCCTTACTTTATTGATAGACATGGTATGACCATTGCTTATTTCCCTAACCAAGAAACAACCCTAAGTATAATCGTAGGATTTAATTTTTCAATTGCATTCAGACTAGAAAATCCCAACCCTAACCAATAAACATTCTTCGAAGGTTTATTTATGTTAGATCATATGTTTCCCTCATATGAAACGAATCATGCTAGTTACCACTAGTATCAGCCAATCAAACAATTACAGTTTTAACAAGTTAATATGGCCATAGAATACTTGGTTAATTCAAATATCGAGCCCTTTACATTCAAATAACAAAACAATCATAAGAAATTAAATTAGAAACATATAAATATCAATAAATAAAAAGAAATAATTAAAAATCAATTCCATCGCACATATGTTTGGGAATCGCGTCTTCAAATTAACCTTTGACTAGCAAAATAAATTAGTTATTCTTCATGGAAGAAAATACCACCCAAAAGATGAAGAAAAATCTCTCAAGCCTTTTCCCAAATGTTTGTGTCATTTCTCCCTTTTTACCAAAAGAGAGAGAGAGACACAGAGAGAGAGAGACACAGAGACAGAGAGAGAGAGTGTGTGTGTGTGTGTTCTTTCTTTTTTTAACCCAAAAGATTCTCTCTATATTTTTTTCCTATTTTTTGCTATCTAGTACTTTTCAAATTCCCTTTTTTGAAGAAATATCCTAAAGTGAAAAGATAAAGAAAAGGTAATTTCCTAATGTTAGTAAAATACTAAAAGTCTTGGAGAGAAAGAATTGAACCTAATAGATTTGGAATCTTCTTTCACGTGCAAGAAAATCCCTAACTTCAGCAAGATTTTGACATGCCCTAAATAGCACAGATGTCTTCTAGAAAATCACCTTTAAACTTCTTTTTCTTTTTCTTTTTTCACACATTCCTACAATTAACACCATTTATCAAATATAAGTAGAATCTATCAATTAATACAATATTTTTTAGGAATAAAGAGGAAATAGACACAAATTGCACTCTATCAGAGGTCTTGGACATTCCATCAACCATCCAAATTTAGTTCTTTACATTCTGTCGTTAAACATTTTGCATGAGCAGAATATCAAAGTCCAATTACAAACAATGCTAGTTAATTCCTAATGCAGTTTGAAAAATAAAATTTACTAGAATTATGATAAAATAATTTCATGTGAACATCCACTTGCCATGAAAACCAATAGCCTCTAGTCAATACAAATCGTAGTGTTAAGGGAACTTGTTTTGTGTTTTCTTTTTAAGCATGTTTATCTCTTAGACCCTTTTTACCTTATTTTTTATTTCTACTAATTATATACAAAGGTAGGATTAGAAGGACCTTTATCAGTTTAGTTGAAAAATAACTGCACATGGTCATCTCTCTCTCTTTCTAGTTTGTTATCATTTAAATTTTAAACCATAACAACCATCTTTGGCCACCATCATGGTTGCTTCTTAGCCAGATGGAGGCCTTCCACCACTGTCTTCATCATGTCAGCCAGATAGAGGCCTTCCACTACTGTCTTCATCATGTCAGCCGAGACCCTTATTGCCAAAAACCTTTACAGTAGCACTTTCATCCCCAAGTTCTTTGAAACCTGGTTTGGACCATGGCAAGACCTCTTCCTATCGAGGAGAACCAGCATTATTTTTGTCACATTTAGAAGTACAAACATTGTCAGACCCCTTTCAAAATGCATTAGTTGGGAGGTTTGCTTTGGGGCATTCTTCAATGGAGATGATCGGGAAATTTGTTATCACTCTTGGACTGAAGGCAAACTGCCCAGTTGGTCTTTTGGATGCAAAGCATATCATTCTTCGACCACAATTGATGGAAGACTTTACCCGCCTTTGGTGTAGGAGTACATGGTACATTTAGAACAAGCCAATGGCTCTGTTATGTTGGACCTTCAATTTCAAACCTAATAGATAGTCCCCGTTGGCTCCTGTGTGGCTTAACTTCCCAGATCTTCCACTGCCTCTTTACTCTATGTCCATGTTAGCAAAGCTTGGGAGTCTAGTTGGATGTCCGTTGCAAGTGGATGAGACCACAACTTCTTTGAAGCGTCCTTCAGTTGCAAGGACTTTAGTGAAGATGGATGTTTCGAAAGAGCCCCTTTGTAGAATCTGGATTGACTATGAGAATGGTGGCTTTTGGCAGACAATTGATTATGAGAGTTTTCTAGAGTATTGTTTTTTTTGCTTACAGCTTGGCCATGGAGAGAAAGCCTGTCATGTGAAAAATCCATCACTCAAGCCTGCATCTGGCCCAGATTATAAAGGACAACAAATGCAGCAGTATGGAAAAATAAAAATAAAAATGGTGTATATGCCAAAGAAAACGTTGGAGAATCAGGAGATTGTCCATCAGATTGCGCAACAACAAATTGTTGCTAAAGAAATTTCAGGTGCTGAAGTTCAATTGGAAGTGGGTCGTAATGTTAACAATGGTAAGAAACTACAGGTGGCATCAAATATTCAGACTGAGATGGGCTCTAATGTGACATCTGAGGTAGGTACTTCGAATGTTGAAACCATGAAGGGTCATTTAGTCTAACTAGACAAGGTAATGCAATAGGTAGATAGTCAAGAGGAGACAAGAGATAACGGGGATAGGTTGGAGACCATTTTTCCTCCAGGTCCTAAACTTAACAGCTGCAAATCTAGGGATGACTAGAAAGTTTTTTATCGATCAAACCCTCTTTCCCACAAAGCTGGAATTGCTGGAAGAAAGCTTTCTAATGTGGGCAACCAATATGTGAATGTTAGCTTAGACGACTTGCTGGTTTTCAGTAAAATTTTGCCACAGAGATTGATGCAGTCGATTGTTCTGGTGGATGAACAACAGCAGCAACAACATAGCTTGCATCAACAACAAGATAATTTAGATGCTCAAGAAGGGAGGCAAATTGGTAGGAAAGATAAAAGCAAAACAAGTGTGCAGAAAATAGAAGTTACTAGAGCTAAGTATTCATTACGGTCTCTTAATGTTAAGTCAAACTAACATTATTTTTTGAAATATTTGAGGTGCATCTAATAAAGATAAGCTTCGATAACTAAAGGAATTATGTTAATCTAAAGTTGTTCATATATTGGTGCTAATAGAACCTATGTCTAATGTTTCTCACTTAGATGTAGTTAGATGTGCATTAAATTTTGATTTTAGAGATGCTTTTTTAAATAATAAAATCTGGTTCTTTTGGAAATCTAATTTGGTCTGTTCTTTTTCGTTTATGGCTGGATAGCTTTTCCATGCCAGGGTTGAATACTTCTTGGGACAGTTTGTATTCATTTCATATGTTTATGTAAAATGTAATAGGATTGAAAGGAGGGGTCTATGGGCTACCATGGAGAGTTTTGCTCAGGAACTGGATGTTCCATGGATCATTGGCGGAGATTTTAATATGATTTCTTCTATTGATGAAAGGGTAGGTGGAGCTCATCCTAGCTTATAGGCAATAGAAGAATTCAATGTTGCAATTTTCAACTGTGAAATTTCATCTCTTCCTTTTGATGGTTCTCTATACACATGGGCCAATAATAGAGTGTGGCAAAGATTGGATAGGGTCTTGGCAAATTCCTTATGGCAAGAGGTTTTCTCTTCATCTCGGACTTCTCATTTGACAAGGGGTAGGTTAGATCACAGACCTATTCTAGTTCTTAATGGTCAAATGGAGAAATCTCGTGCCAACTTCAGATTCTTTGACATTTGGGCTAAACATAAAGACTCCTTAAAGACTGTGAAAGAGGCTTGGGAACAACCAATAGTAGGGATGAGTTTGCAGAAATTTTTTAACAAGCTCTCAGGGTTGAAAAGGATTTTGAAGCAGTGGAATAAAGAAGA
This sequence comes from Mitragyna speciosa, assembly GCA_024721245.1. Classification (NCBI taxonomy): domain Eukaryota; kingdom Viridiplantae; phylum Streptophyta; class Magnoliopsida; order Gentianales; family Rubiaceae; genus Mitragyna; species Mitragyna speciosa. Next base: position 9,890,028 of record CM045571.1, read on the forward strand.
ATTTGGGGATGTGAATAATAAGGTGCAAATAGTTGAGGAAAATCTCTTGAAATGCGAAGTGGAGTATGATTTACACAAAACTGAGGCATCCAAGCTTAAGGTGGTAGAAGCCAGAGCTACTTACACTAGGCTCTTGGCGGATCAAATTGAGTTTTGGAGACAAAAGGTTGCAATAAAGTGGATTTAGTCTAGAGATGCAAACACAAAATTTTTCCATACTTGAATAAATAAGAGAAGAAGTGATAATTTTAAGAAGTGATAATTTTATTGGGAGAATCAAGGAAGATGATGGTTGGTGGATTGAAGATCCTATTTGGTTGAGGAGTGTTGCTCAACAATTTTTTGAAGCTCTATTTTCTGCAGATAGAGCCATTCAATTCAATCCAGTTATACCATTCTAATTACCCCAAGTATCCTTAACAACAAAATACACAATTTATGAAACTCCCTTCAATCCAAGAAGTAAAAGAAGTGGTCTTGGCAGTAGATGGTGATAGTGTGGCAAGACGAGATGGCTTTGGTGTGATTTTCTACCAGTCATGTTGGGAGATTATTGGTAAGGATTTACATGAAGCTGTGTTGGATTTTTTTTCAGGGAGTAGGCATTCCCAGAGGATTTACTAGTACTTTTATTGTGCTCATTCCCAAGAAGCAAGGGGCAGTCAGTTGGAAGGATTTTAGACCGATAAATTTTTGTAATGTGAGTTCAAAGATCATCTCCAAAATTAGTTTCCAACCGTCTTAATGACATCCTTCCTGGAATCATCTCTCATCTGCAATCTAGTTTCATCCCTGGCAGAAGTATACTTGATAATATTTTGTTGACCCAAGAGTTGGTGCAAGACATGGACAAGAAATTGAAGGCTCCAAATGTTATCCTTAAATTGGATATGGAGAAAGCATATGATAGAATGGAATGACCTTTCTTATTGTCAATGATGATGAGTTTTGGATTTGAGGAACGGGCTGTTGACATGATTTATTATATAGTATCTAATAACTGATTTTTTGTTTTGGTTAATAGACTAGGCAACAGGTTTTTTCATATCATCAAGAGGAGTAAGACAAGGTGATCCTCTTTCTCCTGAATTGTTCATTTTGGCAGCTGAATTTTTTGAAAGAGGGGTTCAACAGTTGGTGTCTCAAAACAAGGTATGTCAATTTAAGTCTTCTGAGAGAATTATCCCTTATTTGGGTTTTGCTAATGATATGGTAGTTTTTATAAGAGTAAGTGAAAAGGCGTTGCAATTGTTTAAAGATTTTTGTGTAGAATATCAAAGATATTCTGAACAAAAAATAAATATTGATAAGAATTCTTTCATTAGCTCTCCTAACATCCAGGCTAATGTGGTGAGATTGATCAAGAACATATTGGGTTTTCATCACCAACAGTTGCCTTTTACATACTTGGGTGTGCCAATGACTCCAGGAAAGGTGAAATCAGTTCTATATGATGCGGTTTTAGGGACGATAAGAGGTAGACTTCAACATTGGAATACCAAGATGCTGTTTTCAAGTGGTAAAATTATTTTGTTGAGCCTTGTTCTATCTTCTGTGCCACTATATATTATTTAATGGTTTCCTATGGAATGCAAGTGTTGAGTCAAAAAGGATACATTGGTCCTCATGGAGCAAACTTTGTTTCCCCAAGTAGGAAGGAGGGCTGGGGTTCAGATCATTGGATGACTTGGTGGAGTCATTTTCTATGAAGCTTTGGTGGAAGCTAAGGGAGCACAACTCTGCTTGGGCAGATTTCATGCATAATAAATATCTGGAAGGGTGTCATCCAAGTCAAGTTCAATCTTAGAATGCTTCTTCCATTTGGCGAAGAATGTTGGCTATTAGGGATCAAGCTGAAGATAATATTCGGTAGTGTGTGGGGAATGGTCTTATTGATTTTTGACATGATAGATGGATGAGTGATGAACCATTAATTAATCTTATGCATAATAGGGATGTTTTCCATTTCTTAGTGGCTAAATTTTTGACTTCTCAAGGTTGGAACAGGTCACGGCTTTCTAGTTCGTTACATCCTGAGATGGTTACGCAGGTGATGTTGATTCATGTTTCGCTGGGGTGCAAGGATGTCATGATTTGGGCTCTGGCATCGAATGGCTGCTTCTCGGTTACCTCAGCCAGGAATCTGGTTCACCAGAGAAGGTCTGAGAGTGTAGTCTCAAAAATTATATGGGGTTCTATGTTGCCTTTGAAGATATCTTTCTTTGCATAGAGATTAACTAGGAACTTCTTAGCTGTGGACAGTAAGATTCAAAGAAAAAGGGTTTCATTAGACTTGAGGTGTTCCTGTTGCAGCTGTGATGTGGAAGACATAAGACATCTTTTTATTAATGGAAAGGTGGCATCTCAGGTATGGGATTTCTTTCATAAAGTTTTTGATATCGATAGGAAACCTACTCTTTGTGTATCAGTATTAATCATGCAATAGGTTTTGTCATCAAGAGCTTCATTTCAAGATTCTTTAAGGTGCATGTTTCCTGTCATAGTTCTTTGGTTTATTTGGAAAGAAAGGAATGCTACAAGATTTCAGGGTTAGTTGCTTCAAGCTGGTCACATCATTCATAAGGTGGAGCAATTTTTTAATATTTTGGCAAGGTCTCGATTAGTTGACAAGCAATGGCTATCTGTTGATTTTGGGAATGTAATTGCAAATAAGTTTAAGATACGTCCAGTTCCTTCAACTTATGTATCGAGAGTCATTTTGGAAGAGGCCAAGAGTAAGAGAGTTGAAATTTAATACGGATGCAAGTGTAAGGAGGGATAAGGCTTCGGGTAGAGAGGTCTTGCGAGATAGCAATGGTGATTTGGTGATGGCTTTCTGTAAAGAGTTTGGAGAGCTGGATGTTTTATTTGCAGAATGTCATTCTCTCCCATTTGCCATACAGTTGTGCATAAATAAAGATTTATAAAATGTGGTCTTTGAAACTGACTCTCCAGTTTTAGTCAACCTTTTAGGGAAGGCAGCTGTGGTTAAGTGGCCATTATGTAAGATTATTCTACAGATTCGTCACATGTTGTGCCAGATAAAAGGTTCAGTTGTGCAGTATCTATGGGGAGGGCAACACGGCAACAGATTCTATGGCTTCATTGCTACATATTTCAGATTGTATAATACAAGAAGCATGTCAATTGCTATCTAGAGTTAGGACAATTTTGTACTTGGAAAAGATTGATATTCCTTATATTAGGGTGCAGTTTGTAAGAGAGTAGTACACTTTATTTCTTGCTTTCATTTCTTATACTGGAGGTTTGGTCTATGTCCCCCTCCATTATTTTATTTTTATTCTGTTTTTAATAGCTTTGGGGCTGGCAACCCCTTCCTGTGAACGGGGTGTTGCCAAAAATATATATACACACACAAAGGCAATAGCCAAGCACTACATCTCCCCACATGTCTTGGTTTATTGGCTGTTCGCATGTTGTTTAGAGGAACAAAGGGTGGCAAGACGTTTGTGTTCTCCCAAACAAAACTGCATTGATGAATAGTTTCAAATTGTAGGAGTTTTTTCTTGTAAATTCATCTTCTACTTCCCAATCTTTTTCCATTATTTTACGCAAATTACACTTTCATCCTTGCAAAAACAATTGGGTATGTTAATAGTGTTGGACTGTTGAAGGATTATTTTTCCATTTAATGGTCTCTTCTTACGAAGCAAAGCCCTACTCCCATTGTCTTCTCACCTGGTAAAGTTGTCTGCCGCTTCTTTGCCTCTTTTTTTTTTTTTTTTCTAGCCGCTTCTCTATACTCTCTATGGCTTTTGGGTATAATTTTTTCCAACCAATCTTTGATGGGTGTACTATCAATTCATCTTGACCTTTGGATCATACCTACTATCTAGATTTTTAGCAAGATCTTTTTGAGCTTTGTCCCAAAATTCTGCTCTACATCAAAGAGTCATAATCCCTTAGCCTTTTTTTGGTGTGATTTTTTCTAACACATCTTTGACGGGTGTACTTTCAACTCATCTTGACCTTTGGTTCACACCAACTACCTAGATTTTCAGCAAGATTTTTTTGGGTCTTTGTCCTAGACTTTTGTAGTTCTCTAATCAACATTATTTCACGATCTAATTAAAATAGAAACAGCCTCTGAATCACCCCCTTCCAACAATATCTCTTTTTCTTCTTAGATGTTCATCTTATTGCTACTAAGGTATTCATCTCATCTATATTTTTCTATGCATGTATGTTGTTTTCTCTTTGTAGATGTCTTTTTTTTTTCTAGGATTTTAGAGGCTTGACTTATTATAGATGGGGTACCTTTGAATTTGATTATAGTTCTTATATTAGAAATTTCAATTCTAAGGTTGTTTTAATTTTTTTTAAATTATTTAATGGATTCGTTTGCTTTCTCATCAGGTTTCTTGATTGGATTAAATATTCGGGTGTTTGAATGTTCCTTAATCATATACAAAGTCAATTACGGTGCACTACACAAAGGAAAGAAATTGTTTTTTCATTGTTCAAGTTTTGTATCTCTTTATGTTAGATAGGACCTTTGTATTTTTTTTTGTACTATATTTCAAGACACCATTGCTAATTATTGGAATTAATTTTGATTGTCAGAAACTCAATCAAACGGATTCTATGAGTCATGAAGAGAAAATCCAGATATTGAATATCGGGATGTAAGTAATACGTTGCTACGAAATTTCTATCGCTTTTTTTCTTTTTTTGTTTTTGTGGTTCTTTTTATGCCAAATGGTTGGAAGATAAATTGTAAGCACTATACTACTGATGTATTGTTGGATTTGTTGTTTGGGCAAAAATTATCAACTGACTTTGCTCTTCTTGCAAAGCTTTGCATTTTCTTTGCAACTTCTAGATTTTTTTTTTGTTTTATAGGTACAGCAGGTACAGCAGGTACTTTCTTTTTCTTGTAGTCTGAGGTTTAGAGTACAATCTCTTATATCCTAAACATTTGTATGCTTGTCATTGGATAAATTGTTTGTATTAATGACATGCGTTCTTTTATTTGTTAGAACAATATTGCATTAAAGATGCTCCAAGTTGTGAAAAATGAATATTCTAAAATACTTGATATTACTAGATACTGGAATCTTGTAAGAATGTTTATATTGTTGGTTTTGCATTCGTTGAATTTTGATTAAGATAATGTGGTGAAAGATTACCTTCAACCATTATTGAAATTTTTACATTGTCTTTATCCATTATATGAGCATCAAGAATAACATAAAAACAAAATTTCTTAAGGGTAATTCATGACCTTAAATTAAGTCTTATTTTCATTTTAATTCTCTTGACTAAGCCCCTATATTCAAATTATATTGTTTTGATACAATTATTAGTGAAACAACAAATTTCCTTCACTGTTTGGCATGTAAAGATAAAATCAAAGAGTTTAGGATGTAAATTTGGACTACACCTGCATACTAATCTATTCACTATTTGGCATGTAAGGATAACCCAATGAGCTTGGGATGTAAATTTGTACAATGCCATTGGGCCTCTTATTTAACTACCTTATCTTTATATACAAGATGAAATAATATATTTTGCATAAATTATCTTTACATATATGTTTGTGCAAGAATGAAAATTCTAAATTAGTCTGAGTTTTACAGAAGCTTATCCCCTTGTTTTTATGTTTAGTTATGTTTGTAGTTTTTTCTAACTAAATAGAACGGATGAATGGATGTTCTCTTATAAGTAAGTCAATCAGTATTTGGGATATTTAAATGTAATGCTAGACTTAAAACATAACTATCGTTCTATGTAAAAGGTTTTTGATTAACTTGTGAATTGTACTATCTATTGACAATTTGATTGGAAATAAGATAAGATGCTCTTATTTTGATTCATTTCAAGGCGTTTACACCGATTACAATTCACTTTTAGATTTTTTTTTCCAGATACCATTGGTTCTCCAACTGGGGAGACTGTTGTAGTTAATCAATCTAAGACTTTTACAGTCTATTGTTTCTGGAAAGGATTCTTGGAATACAAATTTTGCATTGTTCTTAACTTTTTTACCATTTGTTCATAGATTTCAAAAACAAAAAGCTCTCAATTTTTGCATAACTAAAACCAATTACATCAATAACTTTAAAAGGTAAAGTTCTTGGTGCAATGCTAATGTTATGGAAACTCTTTTAACAGATGCACCTAATAGCATATGTCTTTTCATTGTATATATTTTCTTGTTTGTATAATGCAGAAGTGGACCAAATTTTCTTCTCAAACTGCTTCCATTAGTCCCCTCTATGGCAGAATGCCCTATTTTGTTGATGAACTGAAAGTTTTTTATAGTACTAACTTTGGATGTAACTCAAAGCATCAGTCCCAACTATACCATCTTTGAAATATATTATATTTTAGCAGATTGCACAAGCTTTTTGTATGTCAATGCACATTTCATCTGTAAAAATTAATATTCTTTTCAGTATGTTGTAGTCTAGAGTTGTATGAATATACATTCACTTGAGTCTATATTTTCCTGTAGCTCTTTACAAGTCACAAAATGTGAGTGGATTAGTTAATTATGTTGGATGGCTGAATGATGCCATGCTTTATGACTTGCAAATTCTGCAGTGTTATTCATTTATTTTACCCTTTAGCTTATCACCTTCCAATTTTGATAGTACTCTTTCAATATAATCGCTAAATTTCCTACTATCAAGTTTTACACGCTTTTGGAGCTTTAATAATTTTCAATTGTTAAATATAATTGCTCGAGCTTATATTAACATTTGTTTAAGTTTGTATAGGGCAATGTTAAAGCCAACCCTATCTATAGAAAAACCTTATATTACTATAATAATTATTTTCCAATTCCAATGACCCATGACACCTATTTAAAATTACTAATACACAAATCGGATCCTTCTTGTATATATATTATTAGTTTTCTAGACCAATCACATATTGATAAACAAAAATATCTCATCTTTTTTTTTTTCTTTTTTTGTTTACATGCTGAAGAACATATCACACCAGGGATACTTGGCGATCCAAATACAATTATTCACATGAATTCATTAGAACATCTTTTCCTATTATAGAATATATAAGTATGACACCAACTACACAAATTGTTCTCATCAAAGTGCAAATCACTTCATGATTGTTAGAATGAAAATACTCTAATTGAATATATGAGACAATAAAAACTTATCAAATGTGTTAAAGAAAAAAGTTGGACATAAAACTAAATGAAGGATTAAAAATATCGAGATGCGGCATATCCTACTACCCTTAAAATTGATTTTACCAGTATTGGATTGTGTTTGATGTGCCATGTAAGATTGTGTTCAGTGTACAATATGTGGCTTCACAGGTTGTCAACAAAATGTGTTCACTATGCAATATATAGCTCTTCACAAGCAATCATCCTCCATGGTACAAAGGTGAACCAGACTGAATGCACTTGGTAGGAGAAACTTTAATACAATAGCAGCCTTGGTCACATGGAGTAGCAAGGTGAAACCTTGAACTTCTTTAATGATTACTCAATAAATACAAAAATAGAATGTAGAGAGAATTCAGTACCACTAATTATGAAAAGAAAATGGAGAGAGAAATAGAACTCCATGATTGTTTTGAACCCTATAATCCTTTGTAAAATTATTGCACCCTATTTATAGGATTGCCTAATTAAGAGAAAGGGTGATTTAAAGCTAGATTATCACACTTTTGCTTAGAGGATTATCAATCCAACCTAATGTAGAAAAATGGTGACTTAAACTTGAAGGAAAAGTAATTAAATTACCCAATTACAAGATACAATTTAAAAAGGGATAATTTCATAATCCTCTCCTGAGGTTTAGCTTAATTACAAGAAGCTCCCATGTTATTAGGAAAATTACACTTACCTCCCTTGTCACCACGAAATGACTATTTTACCCTTCATTTAATTGCTTATTTACTTTATGAAAAAAAGTTGAATAAATAAAAAGAGAGGGAACAACATCCTACCCTACCCTTCTAGTTATCACCGCCCAACTTAACAAGAAGAATGACATTGGTGAAGGTATTTGTCTCAAGTCTTGACTGCTAGATGGCTTTGAATAATAGACTTATGGCTAGATTTAGAAGTGTAGCTAGATTTAGATCTCTTCATAAAAGCTCAATAAGCCAAAAGAAAAAAAAATCTATAAAACCGATCCATTCTAACCAAAAAAGAAAGGTTATATAGTTTTAATGATTATTTTTGTAAAAATAAAAATATTAAAAATTCTTGAATCAACCATTGCATAGCATATTTTATGCTAAAAAGCACACTTTATTAGTTAAAGTTAGATAAACAAACATTTAGATTTAATTTTATATTTTTATATAGTTTTAATGATTATTGTGAAAAATAAAAAATTAGAAAGTGTTGAATCAATCATTGTATAGTATATTTTATATTGAAAGCACACTTTTATTATTCAAAATTAGATAAACAAAATTTAGAATTTAACTTTATATTTTTATATAGTTTTAATGATTATTTTTGTAAAGAATAAAAAAAATTAGAAAGTATTGAATCAATCATTGTATAGTATTAATAAGAATTCATTTTAGGAAATAAACAAAATTTATATGAATTATTTATTTATAAAAGTGAAATTTTTGTTCAGAAGTGAAAAATCTAAAGAAATTTAGATTTTTAATTTTTTTGAAAAATAAATTTAGCAATAAGTAGTTTGGGTACCCAGTGTAGCCGAATTGATTTTTTATGTACCCAATTATCCGATTATCCTAAAATATGGACCGGTGCACAATTCAAACTCTTGTCAAACTTCCATTGTCAGTCAGGTTGGAATTTTTTATTCTTAAAATGGATATATAATTTGTTTGAATTTTAAATATTCTAATTTGTTTTAATAAGAAAATCACAAGGGCAAACTTGAAGATCTTGGATTCTTTTGCTTATGTCAGCAAAAGGGGTAATTGTTTTTTTTTTTTAATTGAAAGTTTAAAAATGGGAAAGTAATGTAATTTTCCAAACAAAAGGGTAGCTTCCTGCAATTAGTCTCTGCGTGGGGAAAGCAATGCGAAATCATCCCATTTTAAATTAATAAATTTTATTTTATATAAATATAAAAATTGAGCATCCTCATACAATTATTCAGCAATAGTTTTGCAATTGTGAGGAGCCAAACTACAATTGTCAGTTGGTGAATGTACATTACACTAGCCATCATTTTTTAACGCTTCAGCTAAACAAAGCCAAAGTTGGACGCATTCTCAAAAAACAGTCCGCATATCTCCGCCGTCCCTCCTCCGTCCCCGCCGCCTGCGAAACCCTAAATATTCCCTCCAATTCCACTCCCTCCGACCAATCAGATCGGCACTCCCTCCCGATTCGAAGATTCATCCATCTCTAATTATACCCAGATTTTTGTCTTAACGAGCCATGGTAAGTTTCCATTCTCCATTTCTGTTTTCCGCTTCCATTTCTCTAATTTTGGTTGAATTATTCTCCCGAGTGATATGATACTTATTCTTTTCTCACAGATGGAATAAAAAACATTTCTTTTGAAAATTAAGATATGATTATAGGTGCCTGAAATGAAGTATTATGGAAATTCTGCGATTTGGATTTTATATCATTATTGGTTTTACCTTTTTTTTTTTGTTTTATTTTTTCCCTTTTTGATTTCCTAGCTGTGGGGATAATTTTCCATTTGTTTTATATGGTTCTGTTTAAAACGAAAGATAATGTTGTGAGAAAATGTTTTGCGCCAAGCCAAATAAGCCAAATAGCACGTAATTGAAGTTGGCATTACTGCTTTGATACAATGATATCAGCTTTCCAATTCATGCATGGTCGTTTTGTTACTTGCTCTTACTGTATTGCCTCAACTTTGATAAATTGCTGGAATATCAGTTTTCCAGTTCATGCATCGTCGTGGAAAATTTGGTTAGTTGTGGTAATCTATTAGTTTGTCTCTTAATCTGTTGAGCTAGGCAAGCTTCTGGGATTTTGCTCACACACTTGTAATGTTGCCTCAATATTGACTCCCGGGACCTGAAATTCTTGAAATGCTACTGCTAGAGATGTTTGTTTGTGCCCATACATGGTTTTGAAAAAACTGGGGCAAGGAAAAACTTAAGAGGGAAATATTCGATGATGGTAAGCACGCAGGATGCCGCCTGTCTGGACTGCTTTCACTGCCTTTATCCTCTAGGATTCAGTGAAGGAGTGCTTCATGATGCTATATGTGAATTGTTACCTTTATCGTGAAGAAACTTTTCTTAATTTGCATTCATATATAATATTTCCTTTCAGTTCTGTTGATGTATGGTAGTATACAGCGGTGAGTAGTCAATTTGACAGTTTTTATATTTCTATCTGCACAGGCTGCTAAAATTCTTGCAAATTTGATTGTAATGGGCTCCGGGATTTTGATCAGGGCTTTTGCTCAAGCTTATCGTCAAGCACTTGCAAGTGAGTTCATCCTTCAAAGCTCAATGCTTGGGATTCTCTCTCCCTCCTTCCCCCCCCCCCCCCCACCACGGGGAGGTTCCTATATATATATATAGACATACTCCTGGCCCCTCACTGCCCTGAGTTTTTTTGTTCTGTAGTACTGCTTCAAAAACTGTATATGATATCGGTCTACAAATAATCTTCCTTGACCAAGAGAAGAACCTATGAAAAAGAAAGAAAAGAAAATTTCTTGTAGCATCATTGCTGTAATTAAGAAATTTAGTTGGATAAATTACAGATGAAGAAAACAGGGAATGTATAAGCTTCTCTGAATCATGGAGCACTTGAAGAATGGAGATCTGATTGGTAGCTAGTTGGATATTTTTCATGCCACTTGTAATACAAAACTTTGCATGTGAACCAATTATTCATGTTTATAAGTCCGAGATTTTACTGTCTCTCAGTCATTAGTTCTCTGCTGCTTCTTCAGTGTTCATAACTTGGTAGCTTCTGTGACATTTTATCAACTGTGTTTTATATTGGTTGCCTTATAATTGCATGTCTACTCTGAATAATATGGTATATGTCTGAACTTTCATTATTTACGATTCCTTACTGCTTTAATGAATGGCAAACTCTTAAGATGGAGAGTGTGAGTGGATATTGTAATTTTAACTATCCAGCCTGCATGAAAAGGATCTTTGACCAGTAGACACGGAGGACTGGCATGTTTAATGAAGCCATTTACTGGACTTAAACTGTCCTTGTCCATGTGGCAGAGCTTCTGCTAGCGGGTGGTAATGACACTGCGCAATTGTTAGTCCAAGAATTGTCTGAGTGGAGAATTTGATGCATACAGTGTTCTATATGCCTCGCCTCTTTTTATTGGTGGGCTACCTTGAAGAGTCTGGATGAAATGGGAGTGTTTTGCTTTTAGTTCGAATATTAGTCAGTATTTTATTCTTTTTATGCTGAGTTTAGCTGTTTTCTGTTTCTTGTGGCTTATGCATGGTCTTTTGCCTAAGCCTAATGTGAGCAACTAGGCATGTATGGTCTTTCTGCTAGAAGTAGAAGAAGGATCTTCTCGTGCAGTAACTAGGAAACCAAAAATTTGGACCTTGTAAGTGCTAGTTAAAACGCCTGTTCAAGTGGGTTCAATTTATATGCATTCCTATGCCTATTCAAGTGGGTTCAATGTATATGCATTCATATGGGGCGCTACAGGTTGGATTTATAAGGTTGTAAACTTTTTTTCAGTTCAATGAATTCTCTATTTTATCGTCAAAGAACTTCTGTTTCGATCACTATCTGGTTCTTAGGTTGAAATTCTTTCCCCATCTAGTTATTCAATTTGTCTCCAGGAATGAAATTTTCTTTAATCTAATGCAACTTATAGCTCTTTTTGAACTTTTTGAGCTTGTCATTGATAGTTGTGTTGAGAATCAAATGCTGGTAAAACTAGGGAATAGTGGAACTTGTAGAATTATTCTGATGAGTTTGAGCATGCTTAATTCCTTTAATGTTGAAATTGAACAACGATCAGAATACCAGCAGCCACATTCTTGTTAAAGACAGCTCAGTTTCATGTTGTGTAAGCAGTTCCTTTTTCTTTTCGCCTTTTGATTAAGGGGAAGAGACCCCGCCCCGCCCCCCGGGGGGGGTGTTGTGTGTTGGTAAAAATCGGGAAATGAGGGAGTGAAGGTGATAAAAATTAAACTACAGTTTTTAGACAAGAAAACAAAGCATTTGATCACCAGGCTAGATGTGATTCTCATATCTGATTGGTAGTCCTCTGCTTCCTCTCAAATATAACATAAAATAGCCACATATTACTGTAGTATGTTTTGATGTTTTCGATAGTTTTGGCTGATTGGATAACAAATGGGGTTCATTGGATGGAGCAGAACCCCCACTTCCTCCCTCCCTCCTGTTTATGACTAGGTTTGTGCATGTGCAGTTTACACGGGCATACATTTGTAACTCCATACGTGTATATAGTTTGCATATATGCGCCTTTCTGTATATGTGTGCATCAAGTGCCAACATCCTGCGCACCCTTTATGTCTGTATTATCTGGACATTAACTTGTTGCCAGACCTTTGCTACTTAAAATCGGCAGCCACTGCGATACCATTTACTTGTAATCTGATACAGGTGTTTAACTATTTTGCTGGTGATTTTGATGCAATATGTTAACGGTAGTGATTTTTCACAGCACGTCATTTTCATTGAAGCCATACATACCTAAATGCTTTACATAGCCAAATCAAAGTTTTTATCTTCAACTTTCTTTACACTCTATCTTTATGTGTATTTTTGACAATTGAAGCATTCGGATTCCAGAATTTCTTTTTTTTTGCTCTTATGATCATGTTATTGTATTGAATTGTTGTGTAGTCAGTTTCATGTGATTGCTAGTTGACAGTACTTAAGCACTCGTGTTAGTAATATCTATTTTTGGGTAGTGCTGAGTCCATAGAAAACCTATCTACCACTTCAATTCTGTTGACTGGAGAATACTGTGATTTGAGTAAGAAGGATGGATGGTACACGTGCAACAAAGGGATTCATTTGATTCCAAGCTTTTGAAGCTATCATGTATGATTTTGGTGGTGGAAATATATAAGAAAGTTGAATGTTGAGATAGGATGGCTTTGAACATTGCTGAATTGCAGGAATCTGATAAACCGGCTGACATTCGGATTTTGTTGCTGTAATCTGTTGTTTTGCAGTGCTGTTTTGAAAAGGTTTTCTGTCAGTTCAGGAAGGAAAGAAAAATTATGGCCCTTTCTCTTGTAGAACTGTAGGATTGATTTGCAGTGAGGATATGACTCTCTGAAGATCAGTGTCAGAAAAGATAACTTTGATTCATCACTAAGCAAAGCTATGGAACTAACATTTTTAGGAGACTGAGTAAGAAGTTCAAGAACTTGATGGGACCCCAGATTCAACCTCTTAACCTCAACATGACCCCAGATTTAACCTCTTAACCTCAACATGCTCCCCTTTCTAGTAATTTAGAATTACAAATAAATTTGACTATAATTAGAATACTTGCACAGCATTAGTTAGTTAATAGATACTTCTGAGTCACAAGTAGATATGATGGATGCTTACGTTTAACCTGTAAGTGCCTTCTTAAGTACTGATCTTGAATGATACAACCTGAAATGTTTTAAGATACCCTTTGTTATCATACCAAACCTTAGAGCATTTCTGACATTACTGAAGGAGACTTCTGTCATTGTTTAACTTATTCTTTGTTTTCTTAGGTGGATGAACAAATTTTATGGGATTTTCTGCTCGTATAATGAGAGAAAAAAAATGCCTCCCTCTCCCTATTGGCATACGTTACTGGAATAGAAAATTGAAACATATGCACATAAAGAAAATAGAGCCAAACAATGCATTGCACCCCCATGCAACTTGCTCTTTGTGCCAGCAAGTAGCAACATGTAGGATTGTCATAGACACTGTGACATTTTTGTATTAGCAGTAGCATGATCTGACAGAACCCCCCTTTCTGCTGCTCTTATTGCTTTTAGCCATTGTGGTTTTGACTTTTTTGTTCTCTCTGTTATCTAAGCCATAGGTTCTTATACATTGCTGGCTTGTCTCGTGAAAGATGTATCCTTTCGTGGATTTGCAGTTATTTCTCTGGATGAATAACTAAAAGTACAGCCTATTGCAGATGCTTCAAAGACAGGTGTTGCTCAAGAGACGCTGCAGAATGTGGCTCGTAGGGGAAGCAAAATTATGACAGAGCAAGAAGCTAGACAGATTCTTGGTGTCAGTGAGCAGTCTACATGGGAGGAAATTTTGCAGGTCAGTTTTTATTGCAATTTGATCCCTCTTCTCTGCTTATCTGTTGCATCTTTCTAACAGTACTTGGACTCGTGTAGAAATATGACAACTTGTTTGAAAGCAATGCGAAGAATGGGAGTTTTTATCTTCAATCAAAAGTTCACAGGGCAAAGGAACGTTTAGAGGACGTCTATGGAGGTAAAGATGAGGACTCTTCGGACCAAAAGGCATAAGTTTTCTATTCATACTCAGTGCCCATTGCATTCTTGTACATCAAAATCAAACAGACTGCTTAAATTTTGTGCCAAAGAGTTGTTTCTTTTTGATTATTTGTTCCTTCCTCAGAGCCATTAACTTTGTACTCTCTAGCTTTACTGCAGAGCCTGATGAATTAGATTTTCTGTAGACTAATTAAATGGATGATGACATGATATTGCCACTCACCCTGGCATAGTATGTTATGTAACTTGTCTTACAATAGAATCTTTTTGTAAAACTAAATAGATAAATAAATCTTCGTTTTAAATCCCATAGAAATTTCTAATTTTATTCGGCAATGAAATGAAGTTTTTGGAATTCCATTTAGCAGAAGCTTCGATCTGAGATACCTAAGGCAAAATATGATTTTAGAACTTGCAACAACCGAATGCTATTTCATCGAGGTTGTCACGTGGGTAAAAGATATCGACAAAAGTCCAAAATTTTGGACAAGTTAAGCTATTTACAAGTTACTTGCAAGCGGTTGTAACAAATTTTTTTTTTCCAATTAAACCAATACTATTATTTGAGGAAGGAAAATTTGGCATTGGTGAGATTTGAACCTCGACTTTTGGGGCGGAGTCACAGAATTTTAACCGTTCGATTCTCTATTCGTTTTCTTTTTGTCACAACTAGTGGTTAACTGAATTATTGAAAGCCAAAACTTATACCAAATCAAACAAAAATTTTATGTCCATGAATCAGTTAACTGAATTATTGAAAGCCAAAACTTATACCAAATCAAACAAAAATTTTACGTCCATGAATCAGTTAATGCCAATTGAAAATGCTAGATGGTCCAAAGGTGTTGAGCATGGGTCATTAATAAGCACCTAATGTCTGTAAGGAGAAACAAGACTTCAGGAAAATTGATTATGGTACTACTGCTAAGATGCTAAAGTAACTGCTGATATTTCCTCCTGAAAGGGATGACAGAAGCCAGCAAAAAGGCTTGGATTCTAAGCCTGACCAAATGCACACGTTCTTTGATCAAAATCAACCAGTTGAACAATTTTTTGGAGGACTAACGTCAAATATAGATTAGTGGACTACTCAACAACTCTGTTAAGTATTTTCATATTTTGGAGTCTTACCTATACATGTCTGAACTTTGATCTTTATTTGTTTTGTCCTCTCATTATATGCCTGTACATGCGTGCCGTGCATTTTGCTTCACACACCCACTGTTGTCCCTCAAGCTCAGTTGTAGTGTGGTGTGAGTGAGACTTTGAGTGTATTAGTATATGCTGTAATTGCTCTTTCTCTCTCTCTCTCTCAAGCTATACATTGGTTAAATATTTTTTGTGACTATGCGGAAAACCCAAATCATGACAGGAATATTAACAAGAAAATTGATTGCACGAGGAAATGTCACTTGTAGTTTGCAAGGATTTAGCTATTGGAATTTTTGCAAAGTCATTCGCAGATGTAAATGCTCCTATCCCATCCCTATTGATGATGTTGACAACTGTTGAAGGACTACTTGTGCAAATGGACTCGTCAACTTTAAATGCTACGTCATCTAGAACAAAACAACATTGCAAGAAGAATCGTACCAATGATAAAATTGAGAAAATATCAGATGAATTTGGAGAGGTCATGGCTTCTTTGACTGTGCGAAAGGACTTATCAACTTCAAATGCTACGTCGTCTAGAAAAAAACAACATTGCAAGAGGAATCGTACCAATGATGAAATTGAGAAAATATCATATGAATTTGGAGAGGTCATGGCTGCTTTGATCAAATTGAGTGCCAAGTAAATTGGATGTTGGAATTTTGTATAATGAAGTAATAAAGATAAATGATTACGACGAGAAGTTTCTTGGCTCAGTTTTTGATCATCTGGATATAGAATATCCAGATATGAAATGCTACCAAAAGCATCTCTTGCAAAAAATGAAAGACTTGTATGATTTTTCTTGAAAACTTTAAAGAGACAAAGGCATTACATGGAAGGCTTTTCTCAGCTTTAGGATAGTCCTTAAAAATTGTAATAGCTATGAGACTTCTTGAGATGGCTGTTTTTCTAGCTCATTGTTTAAAATCTTATTTAAACATGTTAGCAATTATAACTCTTTCTTGGAGTTAGTTGGTATTATGTAATGTGAAAGTTTATAGTTGATAGTAAAAAGTTGCCTTTATAGTTGCTTAACTCTTTTTTTTGTATATGACTTTTATTTTAGTTGGTAATAATAAACATGACATATGATTATAACGGATTTCAAATAATTAAATTTATTACCCAGCTATAGATATCTTAGTTATATAAAATTTTTCAAAAACTTTTATATATGTCAATAATAATTATATAATATTCAAAATTTTGGAAAAAAGTACGTTATAATTGATAAAAAGTAAAAGTAATCATTAGGTGATATAATAGTGTAAGATTGGAAAAAGTGGTTTTAATTATTTTAAGAAACACCAAAAAATGAAATTAGAAAATATCACCAAAAAATAAAATTAAGAAATATTTTCAATAAAGCTAACCAAATGCCTGAAAATATTGAAAAGGAAAATAATTTTCCTAAACTTAACTTCTCTTGAAAATATTTTCAGTTCAAACAAACACAGCAAAATATCAGGGTCTGTTTGGTTGGACTGAAAATATTTTCCTGCAAAATATTTTTAGAATTTTTCTTGATACCAGACAACAAAAAATATTTTCTTGTGTAGAATATTTTTCAGTTTTCCTTCCTTTAGCTAAAATCAACTTATGTAGTTAACGAGTGTGAGTTATTTTTTGTAAAGTTTAAGAGTATCATTAAATCTTAAGTACCTAGTTTTCTAACTTTAATTATCAAAATATAATTTTTATTTTTTATTAACTCATTTTTATTCATCTTGGGTCCCACATTAATATACTCCCTAAGTCCCATTTTGATAGGCTTACAGGTTTTTTCACACAGTTTAAGAAAAGTTAGTTAACTTTATTGAAAGAATGAATTAATCTATGATGTTACTAAAATACCCTTATATTTATCATTAAATATTTACATTAAATACAAATAGGAAATTGCACCATAAGTTAAATTAATTCTATTTGATGTGTGAATGCACTGTTTGCTATGCACTTTCACTTATAACAAAGTAATTAAATAGGGGCATTTTAGAGAACTTGAAAATTAACTACATTCTTCAATTGGAAAGTGGACTATAATTTGGGACGGATGAAAAAGGAAAGCAAGTCTATCAAAATGGGACGGAGGGAGTAGTTATATTTACACATATTTTACTATTGCATTATCTTATAGATTGGTTGTAAATAGAACAATATCTAATGAAATCACCGGAAAATTATAAGGAAAAGAACTTTTTCCGTGTAAAATATTCTCCTAGAAAATAATTTCCCAATAGAAACATTTTACATCCAATCAAATAGACTTAGATGTCAAACGAATCCAAGAGTTAGATGACGCAAGCTTTAGTTGGAAACCATTGAATTAAGGCATAATGTAACGTTATCCATGTCATTTGCTTTTGTCGCTTAAATTAATTGTTTAATTAGCAAAAGTTGACTCAAAGAATCTAGATGATACTTCGTCAAATTGGGGGCTGTATCACAGTTATCAAACCTTAAACAGCCTAAAAAAATTTTACCTACGCTTTTTATTGCTCTTGTTTTGATTAAACAAATATTTAATTCCATATTTTTTTCTACTAAAAGTACCTTGATGTATTTGATTTACACATTAGTTTAAGCTTTCAACTGATGTTATACTGAAAAAAAGCTTTCCTTTGAAGTATACACATGACGGAACTTTTTTCAGAGTAAAATTTGATTCTTAAAAATTTTATCAGAAAATTGTAGTTTTTTTCTAGTTTCCTAAACAAAACTTTCAAAAAAGAAAAAAAATCCAAACAACTATGAAAAAAATAAAACAAAGAAGCATGAGTAGAAATGCACGCCAAGTTGCTTATCTTAGAAATATCTCTAGATGACTAGACTAAATAGAATGCTTTGGATTTTCTTCCTAGGTCGGTGCTTATTAGAGAATAACTTTCATTAGAAATTTATTTGTTATTTTCTTTAACACTTTCCATAACGGCATAGATTAGCTTTAATTTATTTTAAAAACTGATTAATTTAGTAAACAATGGGAGGGAAAAGAGGGAGGGGGAGAGGGGGGAGAGAGATTTATGTGGTAAAAAAATTTGTTATAATAATAACAAAAAAGATAAGAAATGAAAATTCATAAAAAAATTATAAGAAAGAAAATTAAGAAGAGAGTGATTCTCCAAATATGTGAATTCTGCTGAATATTAATTTTTACAATTAAGATAAATATAGAAGGTGGTGAGAAATGAAGAACTGATGATTAAGATAATTTAGCAAAATATTTAAATTATCCTAATAATTAAATACCTAAAATAAAAAATTTTAAAAAGTAGGAAGAGTAAAAATTATTCAAATCAGTATCACGTGGACGCTGGGTTGACCAGCGTTTTTATATAGATATAAAATATATTTTATTTCAATTAATGGTGAATATTGTCTTTTTAATTCTATGTGCAGCCAAGATCACCAAATACTTACCAAAAATATATAAATAAAACACCATTTACCAAACAAAGAAAAAGAAAATACACATTTTTCTCCTTTTTGTGAATAGAATATAAACGCCTACATATTATTACTTTGAACATTCAAAATTCTACCTTCGTGGTCCGGTCAGCTTTGTCTGTTTGCTGACTTAGTATTGTCCAAAGACAGAGGAGGGATTACTGGCTTACAGCTAGCCAGCCAATTGCACTCATGATTTCGTTCCATTAAATAAAGCATCTGAAAACTACAAAAAGAAGTTGAACCAATCCCATCTAGCTCTGATAAAGAGATTTAACCATCCACCAAACAAATAAAAAAGTTAAATTACATTGATAACCCTCAAAGTTTGTTGTAATTATACAAAATTTTCCATAAGCTTTTTATAATCAAACGATCATAATAAAGATGAAGCAAAAAATTATGTACAAAGGTTCAAACTAGTTTGGTTTAGTATTGTCTAAATGTGGTTATCGAAAAATTAGCTGTTAGTAAACACGTATTGAGGAGCGACCATCTTATTACAAAATATAAATTTTGACTTTTGGAAATTTAAATTGTTGCAATAATTATGTTATGAAACAAGCAAATAACCCTTAAACCTTCCTCGCAAATATTTCTAAATGCAATTTAAGTAGAATTATTGTCAAATTTAAAGTTTTAGAATAATAAATATAACGTAGAGGTAATGCGTTTTATCTTTTGATTTTAGTGTCACTTCTCATAATCTTCGCTTGCTCCTTACCTATCGCTTAAGAACCTGATGTTCATTATCCTAAATTTGTGCTTCATCTTTTTAAAATGTAAAATTATTAATAAGTTTTTTTTATTTTAGGCATCAATTCTCATGACCTTCTCTTTCTGTTTAGTCATCATTCCCTCATATCAAAGAAGCTTCTAACAAAACCAATCAAGAGCTTGATTGCCATTATCCCAAATTTGTCTTTGGCTTCATCTTTTTCAAAATGTAAATTTACAATAAGGAAGTGAAATTGTTGTCGTTGTGACTAAAATGTAAAATTACAATAAGGAAGTGAAATTGTTGTCGTCGTGACTAATTAGCAAGATTGAAACAGGTACTTATATGGAACTCGACCTTTATAATAGCTCATAAAAAATAAGTTAATCAACTAAATTGAAACATCTATTTGGTCTGAAAAATTTTTCTTAAAAATTCATCCTCAGCCAAATTTTATCTTACAAAGACACAAAAAGGAAAGTGTTTTGGTAAGATTTTTATTTTCAAAGCTCCTCTAGTTTTTTGGAAAAATAAATAGTGCAAACAGACCCTGGTGATTTCTAAACTTTAAAAATCCACTTGAGCTCGACTAATGAGTTAAAAAAAAAAGTCTATATACCAAAATATCATCCGTTTCAGTTTCATAAATCAACCTTCACTTTATTATCAATTAAGCTTTGTTAATTGCGCCTAATATTCAACTCAGCTGGTGAGAAGCAGTAGACAACTACTCTCTAGTTCGCTTTCTAATCCCACTGTTTTCTCTTTTTCCTCATAAAGTTTAGACTCTCACTTTATAGGGTATACACTTTAAATTGA
The DNA here is from genome assembly GCA_024721245.1 of Mitragyna speciosa. Lineage (NCBI taxonomy): Eukaryota > Viridiplantae > Streptophyta > Magnoliopsida > Gentianales > Rubiaceae > Mitragyna > Mitragyna speciosa. Next base: position 9,910,588 of record CM045571.1, read on the forward strand.
GAAAATAAATAATCAACTCAACACGTTAAACATTTAGCTTATGTAGAGATATTTAATTGGACCTTTCAAGTAGAACAGTAAAAAAAAGAGACCAGTATTCTCGGTTTGAATTTGTGGTTGTTTAATAAATGAGTTAAAATTTATTTCTGAACTCAACTCGTTTAATTATACGAACGAGTCAAACTAGAGTTTTCACGAGTTGAGTGGAGTTTTATTCGTGGACAGTTTGGTTCAAATAAGTGTAAAATTATTATTCGAACCAAATCGAATATCCCATGTTCGAATTGTTGCTCATTTATTAAATGAGTCAAAATTTGTGTTCAAATTTGGCTCATCTAATTATACGGATGGGTCGAACTGAAACTTTTACGAGCCAAATTAAACTGTGTTTGCAACTTTACTTTCAAGTTGTCTGATTTTTATTTTTAGCTTGGTAAAGTTTAGAATCCTCCTCGAACTAGAATCAATGCCATATTCAGCTGATTGCGCTTGTTTAGACCCACAAATAGGAGGCCGAATGTAATTCTCCGTCAATCAACCAATATTAGCATATATTTAAACGAATAAAAAGCACAAAAAAAAAAAAGAAAAAAAAAACAAAAGAATTGTCGCCTAAAAATAGATTCCTACGTACGCGGTGCGCTGTCTCCCTCCTCACCCCCAAGGCTCCAACCTCTCTCTCTCTCTCTCTCTCTCTCTCTCTCTCTCTCTCTGTTATTTCAACACACAGCACCACCCCAACAACAATTTCCCTTTCAGCTCCTCCATTTCTCCTGAAGATCTTTTTCTCAGAAGCTCTCTACCCATTTTTCTTCTCTCTCTATATCTCACACATTCGGAATCGGAGTCGGAGGAGGCCGCCATCTCCCGATCAGGTCTGGTGACCATTCAATTCGATCAATTTTACATCCATTTTGTTAGATCGATACTTTTTGTTTCCTCTTTTACATTTTCCGATCTCATTTTCTATCTTTTTTCGCAAGATCCAGTTTCTTTGGCTTTGAATTTCTCTTTGTTTTGATTGTCTTAGTTGCTATAGAAGTAGCTGTTTTTCTTTTTAATAATATTAGGGTTTTATTTTGGGATGATTATATAATTGCATATTAAAAATGTCGTCTTTTTGTGAGATTTGGTAACTCCTCGTTTTCTTTTTCGATTATGCGTTCTCTCTTTTTTTTTTTTTTTGCCTTCCGATCCAATCAGTTTCTTGTGTTTATGGTGGAAGATAAGTTACTGATTTTTTAGGATTTAATGAGATTAAATTTTTGGTATAAGGCGATGAATGAAAGAATCTAGAATTGATATACAAATTTTGGAGGATTTTCTTGACTTTGAAATGATATTGACAGGTAGGACTTTGATAATTGTGATTGACTTTTCTGCCCAAAGAATATTAAAAATGCCAGAAGCGTAAGGTGCTGGAAGATATCTACTTTTTTCCCTGATTTCCTTCAGAAATTTTCTGTTTTGAATCTGAATCCTTTTCTTGATTTCTATACAGTTTCTTCCTTTTTGTCCTAAAATTATTAAGGGCTGTTGATGAGATTCACAGAACTTATTTGGTGATCACATGATAGTTTGGTGTATTAAAAAGATTTGATTATGATTTTGCTATTTGTTGAATGCTTCGCTGAAAACGTATGGTTGCATATATTGTAACTCAAGTTTCTTTACTTTCAGAAGCACGTGCAACAGATCTGAGCTTTCCTTTAGAAAGGGATTTGGCATCAGGTTGAGATGAAGAAGGCATTCGATCAAACTGTCCGGGACATGTATGTTCATTAGTTTTGCCTATTTCAGAGAAATTGCTAGTTATATAAAGCTTAAACAGATCGCTTTATCTATTTTGATAATTTTCTGTTTTCCTCTCTTTGGTTATGTATTTTTATTATTGTTTAGAAGCATGTTCTTTGGATTTAATATATATATATATATATATATTATATTTATATATATTTTTTCATTCTTATGTCAAGTATGCTAATCAGTTTGCGCTGTTGGCGTGATTTTGGTTTCTTGCAGTAAGAGAGAGGTGAATAAAAAAGTTCTTAAAGTCCCTTCAATAGAACAGAAGGTAACTTAAACTCCTCTTGTGCTATACAGCAAGCTGAGAAGGTTTTCGTGTGCATCTTGGTAGGCCTGTGACCTTATATAGAGAGGATGCCATGTTTTGCTGAAGTCTTGCATTTGTTTCATTTATGAAAATATATACTTACTGGGTAGAATAAATAGCCTGTTAAATTTTCTGTCCATAGTGCAATGCCAATTTATTGAATGTGAAGTACTGGAAACTAGTTTCAAGATGGTAAATAAAAAACTGGATCACTTATGAAACATGTAACCAAAAAATCATCTTTGGCTGCTGTATTCTTCAGGTGCTTGATGCTACTAGCAATGAGCCTTGGGGTCCTCATGGAACACTTCTTGCTGATATTGCTCAGGCTTCCAGAAACTAGTAAGATTAAATCATTATCTTGTTGGATACTTCATGGTTTTTAGCTTAACAGTTCTTAGCTGATTTGATTTTTGTTGTCTACAGTCATGAGTACCAAATGATTATGTCGGTTGTCTGGAAGCGTATTAATGATACTGGGAAAAACTGGCGGCACGTATACAAGGTTGGCATTACTTTTTATAGTTAAACGTCTTGGACAGATTCCTGCCTTAGTGATGCTCAATGCAATTTTTGAAATCGTTTGAAGTTATCTTTAGTCTTACCTTGGGTACAGCCTATGTCTGCTTGCCAAGGGCTGTACTGATATTGGTGTTTTAAGTTTCTATGTATTCTGTTGAGTCAGCTCCATGTCATGATTTTCCTTTGTTTTTTTTGCCTTGTAACTAAAGAATCTGACAATATTTCCAGGCCTTGACTGTTCTGGAATACATGGTTGCCCATGGGTCAGAGCGTGTCATAGATGATATCAGGGAACATGCATACCAAATACAGGTAATTTTTTTTTTCCAGTTTAATGGTAATACGTAGTCTCATTTATTGTAGTAAATGTGATCTACTACACGATTGTGATTACTATGATTTTGTCCTGTAATAGACATTGTCCGATTTCCAATATATTGACTCAAGTGCGAGGGATCAGGGCAGCAATGTAAGGAAGAAGTCTCAGAGTCTTGTGGTTCTGGTAAATGATAAGGATAGGATACAAGAAGTTCGACAAAAAGCTGCTGCGAATAGGGATAAGTAAGTGTATCTGCACATTTCTGGTAGTTTGCACTGAAAAACAAAATTGTTTTTTAAGTAATTTATCCTGTCTTTGTCGCCAACAGTTTACTTTGATTTTCACATCAACAATTCCTTTTTCAAGAAGATTGATATTCTGATTACTTGTTCAAGTCTAAAATTTTCAGGAAAAAGTTATTAAGCTTTCCCTCACAAGGCATGTATTTCATTTAGAATTTTTTGGGGAGAAAAGTCTATCTTGTTTTATATCTTGAAATGAGTTGGCAATTTTACTTGGCAGGGTATATTGATAATGTCAGAAAAACTAAATCAAAATATAGGAACAAAGTGTCTCTGATGTTGTTTGAGTCTCAACCAAAATTCTGTAGCTCACTTTTTAATATTCTGTAATATAGTTTTCGTTAGTATCTTTTTACTATATATGCTAAGATTGGCAGATTCCTCCTGAAACTTGCCCAAAAGAGGGAATTGTTTTGCTGTAAGTATAAGCATGTGAAGAGTGTCTAAATATGTCAGATGATTTTTGTTTTGATATGATTGCCATTTTAAGTTTCTGGCCTAAGTAAAAGTACTTTATTAGGTACCGCAACACATCAACAGGAGGTATGTATCGGCCTGGTTCATATTCAAGTGCAGGAGGATATGGTGAAAGATATGATGATGATCGATACGATGGCCGTTATGGAGGCAGAGATGAGGACCGGAATGGTTACGGGAGAGAAAGAGAATGGGGTTCTAGAGATGATGAAAGATATGGTAGGTATGGGGACTCATATGGTCGTGATGGAGATAAGTACAGCAGGGATGAGGACCGCTATAGCCGAGATGGCTATAGGGATTATGATTACCGTGGAAGAAGTCGAAGTGTTGATGATTTCCAGTATGGCTCAAAAAGTAGGAACTCTTATGAAGATGATGGTCAATATTCTTCTAGGTTTGTCTGCTAATTGTTTTTCCACTAAACATTAACGTAATTATTTGTATTTCCCCTGGAAAAACAAGGGAATTTATTAAGAAATTCATAATATGCTTTCAAAGAATTCTGAATAAATGTGGAAGGTGTCACGGAGAAATTTTGTGAGTGTACTTGAAGCCTTTGCTAGACATAAGTACTTTCTTTTCTTCATATTGTGGCATTTGTTTAACTTGGAATTTCTAAAAGGATGCATGTTTTTTCATTTTGGTCTATTGTTTCCTCCACAGCTAATTTCAAAGAAATTCTGCTAAAATGTAACATTTGAGAGACCTTTTGAATGAGATGTATCAATTTCTTTTTGATAACTGGTATATTTGTGTCTTCTGTTGCACCATGATTACTGGTATGTCTTTGCACCCCTGGATGCACATTAAGACACATTTAGTTATTTCGTTTTTTCTCTCTTGGTTTTCCGTTTTTCTCATCCCTTTGGCCCCCTTTCTTTTATTGTGGTCAATAAGTTCCTTTACCTTCTCTGGCAGCAGAGGAAGTGGTGCCAAGGTGGATGATCAGTCTCAGGATGGAAGGTATTGGTGATAACCAATAATAATGTGTAGTGTTGACAATTGTTTCTAACAAAGTCTGACTTCATTCTTGTCACTTTTATTGTGTGTGGAATTTTGTTATTCTGGAAGGTCTCTTGAGAGGAAATATTCTGAGCAAAACCTTGGTGCTCCTCCTAGTTATGAGGAAGCTGTTAGTGTGGGACGCAGCCCAACATATAGTGATCGGTAAGTCTATATGTTATTTGCCCTCAGTTTTGACTGGAATTTGACAGTATGTGGTTCTAATATCTTAATTGCCCAAAGGGATGGAGAAATTCCTTCAGCATCTGCTCCTAAATCATCTTCCCCCCCTCCAAGTATGAGTCCAACTCAATCAGCCAATAATTTTCCACCACAGCCTGCTCCTGCTTCACCTCCACCACCACCTTCAGTTGCTAATCAGAAGCAAGTTGATGGATTTGATGAGTTTGATCCACGTGGTTCATTTTCAGGTAAACTGTTGTATTAGGTAGCAATTGCCTCATTGATCACTTTAGACCGACAGTTACTATACCTTAACTTCTCAAGTGTCTATGACTTGTTTGCTGATTTCTTTCTTTGCATAAAATCTGTATGTAAACAAAGACCAGATTAGTCCTGTTCAGTTTTGACTTCTTGCATTAATGTTTGTTGCCGCTGATTGAATAGTTAAGGTCCTTAAGGAGTAATAAGATTTCCCATGATTTTTAGTTTTTGTCTTGCAAAAATTCCAGGGTAGATTTTTCTGCAATTTGGTATTGTAATATTTTACGTAACTGATAAATCTTCCTTGTCGAGTGACTGAGTGAGTATGTTGTCTAAGTGGTGAGTAGCAACATGTGCACTAACTAAAATGAGTTTTTTGTGGCTGAAGATTTCCTTCATTAATTTGGCTATGATAATGTTTGCTTGGACAATTTTGATGCATTTAAAAATTCAAAGTACTGGCTCTAACTTTTTGAGCAGTAGTGATTTTTTGGGAAAGTGTTGATGTATTTTGCTTGTACAAATTCCCGAACTAAATCACATACTCATTGTTATGCATTTTGTTCCTTTTTTTTTTTTTGTCTGAATGCTTGTTGAGGATCGTGTTTTAGCTTGCATGCATTGTTTAAAATCTGTTCTACAATTAGTCTTCTGGAAGTGAGTTTCACTCTGGAACTACATCCTTGGAAGGGATCCTAAAAACAAAGAAAGGCTATAATTAGATGGATTTGCTTTCCCAAGTTCCTAGTAGGGATGCAATCGAGCTGCTTGAGCTCGACAGCCATAGGTGCTGCTTGAACTCAACTCGAGCTCGATTGAGTTGATATTTTTGGAGCTTGCGCTCGAGCTCAAAGTAGTGAAAAACTACTTTCAACTCAATAAGCTTTTTTTTTTTTCCCCCACTTGCAAGCCTACTCGAGGTCGAGTACACTGAGGACAATTTTGATAAATTTTACAACTTCCACACCTAAAATAGTGAATACATAATAAATTATATAATTATTAAATAATTACATGCTCGATAAGGCTCAACGAGCCTTCGAGCTTGAAGAACCGGTACTTGAACTCGACTCGTTTGCCTAATCGAGCTACTCAAACTCGGCTTGAACCTGGTCAACTCGAGTTCGAGCTGAGTAGTTGATTGAGCTCGCGAGCGGTTCAGCTCGATTGCAGCCCTAGTTCCTAGGGGTATTTGCATGGGACTATGCTACTGATGGAGGTTAATCAGATAAAGACTGAAGCTTATTTCTGTTATAGAAGGATGAGAAAAATGGATTGAATATGTTCTGGAAACTGGGGGCCTCAGCGTTTCTATGGTTGTCCTAAAAAATATTTCCTAATAAAGTTGTTCAAATATGGATTGAATAAATTCTGGAAACACGGGGCTTCTTTGGGACCCTCTTTTTCTGGTTTTGCACCATGGACCCAAAGTTTCTTCTTTCCTTATGTAGCAATTGTGATTTGCTGTTAAATGGTTTAATTTTGCAATTGAAAATTCTTTTTTAGTTCATTCTTCTCTTGAGGAGAAGAGCGACACACGGTGCTTGTGCTTTGATAACTGATGGGGAAGAGGGTTTGCTAACCGTTGCAAGATTTTGCTTTTATCTGTCTTATGTTATATATCTTTTCATTGTAGTTGTGATTGTTGAGTTATCTGGTTATTGAAAATCTAGAGCATCACTTGGCAAATCCTGCCCATGCATGGCATCTGGAAGTAGCTAGGAGGAATGAAAATTTCCTGTAAACTTGGGCATATTATGGGTTGGGGTGGGGTGTTGGGAACTGGTTTTTCTTTTGTCTTATTTTATATCGCATGTGTTTTCATAGGTGTTGTGACCATCCTGTTACTTCTTTTTAGTGAAATCCTATAGCACTAGGCAAATTCTAAGAGGCATTGCTGCATGGCATTTTTAAGAGGTGCATTGTCTTGTGAAAATAAAGACTGCATGTTTGGTGTGCTTATTAATAGGTATGCATCCAGAATTTTACCTGTGGGCCCTGTATCCTTTTCTTTTCCATTTCTCAAGCAAAAAGGAGGGGCCATTGACCCTTGTGTAAATTTTTTTTAATGACAAAATGATGAAAGCATTCATTTGCAGTGTTTGAATGAGTAGTTTGGCTCTAGGGAAAAGTTTAAGCAGTACAATACATGAGCAAGCTAGAGGGCAATTTTTTGGGCTTGAATTGAGTCTTAGGGAGGCTAGATCAAGACTTGTTCCTCAGAATTACAGTCTGTCCTACCATCTAGGAATTGTGTAAAAACCTAATGAATGAAGTTACTCCTTTTTCTTCTACTTTTATGAATTTTTACATAAAAATGTAGAACTCTTATGACTACCAATCAGCACAATGATTGCCTAAAGAACACAATCTGCTGTGGTTACAAGTCGTAAAGCAAATTAGTAAATCCTCACATACGATGTTATGTTCACTGGTAAATCTCACCCACAAAGTTTTCAGGTGCAATTGTATCTGACTATCTGTTTTTCAGGATATGAAAAGGGTTTTGACTCATCTTTGTGTTTTTTCTTCGAGCAGCAGCTCCAAATACATCAAATGTCACTGCTTCGACTGCTTCTGCTGGTGCAGAATTGGACCTACTTGGCTCTTTGTCTGAGTCATTTTCTGCCAACTCATTGGCTTTAGTGCCAACTACTGGCTTCCCTTCTGCCTCTGAAGATGTGCATGTAAACCCAGGCCCTGGGTCCACTTTTGTGGTGGCTTCATCGGCATCCTCGGCTTCTAATCAGGTTAGTGTATTAGTCAGAATGTACATCTCTTGAGACTTTCTGGATCATGCTAGCTTCAGTTGGTTAAGAGAAACCAATATTTCGAACTGTTGGGGCATCTAGTAGGAATTTGTTCAGGACAACATAGGAATTCACATTCCTATTTTTGAAGAAATTATCCTTCGTTCTGTTAGGCCATGTCAGAACAATCAACTTGTTTGGATTAGTTTAACTCAAAAGTGGGCTTGAAGAACGCATCTGGCACTTTCTAAAACTTACCAAAATCAGAGCTGGATTTATCAGTATTATTGCTGGATTTTCTATTTTTCTTAGTCTAAAGGTGTGCCTTCTTTTCAGGCATTTGATGATCCGTTTGGTGATGGCCCATTTAAGGCTATTGCTCCGACCAATGATTCACCTGCTCAATCCCAGAATGTTGCTTCCACTCCTTTTCCTATGAACTCAAACCAAAGTCCAGAACCATCTCAAATTGTTCCACAGAAAGCAGAGCCTGTTAATGACTTTGGGGACTCATTTCCTGTTGCTTCAAATGTTCATCCTTCTGCTGCAAACGTGCAACATTCTTCCCAGGAATTGTCTACTCCTAACCAGGACATTGATATATTAGCAGATATTCTCCCACCGACTGGTCCCCAACCTCTTGCAAATTCAGATACAGCATATGCAGCTCCACCAACTGGACAACCTTCATTCTCTGCAGGTTTTCCACCTCAAGGAAGTCAAACTGTGTTGCAGATAGGTTATCCATCTCAAAATGGTATAACTGCACCACAAACAAACTTCTCAACTCAACCAGAGCAGGCGGCATCACTGACTAGTTTTCCTGCTCAACCTGGCCAGCCTTCAGTGCAGACAAGTTTTCAAGTACAATCTGGTCAGCCTGTCCTACAGACTAATTTTCTAGCTCAAACAGCTCAATCTGGTCAACCTGCATCTGCTGCTGGTTTTCCATCCTCAGATGGGCTCTTCTCCACAGGCTGCTTTTCTGGGTCAGTCTGCACAGCAAAATGCTAACTTCTATGGAAATTACAATCCACAGATGGGATCTACTGGTCCATTTGCTTCTCAGAATGGTTCCTCAAGTTTCTGGCCCAACTACACAGCAGAATTCTGTGAACTATCTTTCACAGTCCTCTGCTGCCCCAGTTGCCTCGCAAATGACACAATCTCCACAAGTGCGATCGAGTACCCCTCTGGCCTCACAGTCCATGCTTCAAGTTTCAACTGGGTCTCTTGCTGCTGCTCCTCAACCTGCAACTGAAAAGTTTGAGACAAAATCCACTGTTTGGGCTGATACTCTTAGTCGTGGACTAGTCAATTTGAATATTTCTGGACGTAAGTTCTCATAGCTTGTATTGGTCTTTTTGCATGTTGCCTATGGATTATTTCTTTTGAGCTAGATCTTTGACATCACAACATCTTTTTTACCTTGTGCAGCCAAGACAAATCCTTTGGCTGATATTGGAGTTGATTTTGATGCTATAAATCGGAAGGAAAAGAGGATGGAAAAACCTTCAGCAGCTCCTGCAGTATCAAATATCACCATGGGCAAAGCAATGGGTTCAGGTTCTGGTATGGGTCGTGCTGGTGCCAGGTGTACTCAGGCCTCCTGCAAACCCAATGATGGGTTCTGGTATGGGAATGGGTGTGGGCGGTGGTCCAGGTGTTGGCATGGGTGGTTATGGATCTCTCAACCAACCTGTTGGTGTTGGCATGGGGATGAATATGGCCCCGAATATGGGGATGAATATGGGCTTGGGAATGAACTGCCGGTGTTGGGCAAGTTGGCCAGATGCAACGGCCGATGGGATACGCTCCTGGACCTACTCTTCCTGGAGGCTATAATCCCATGATGGGTAATTATGGTCAACAACCATATGGTGGTGGCTATCGGTGAGCTTGTGTGTTGTTACTAGGGTATATATAAGAGCCTGTGTGTTTTAAGATCGAAAGGTCCGCCTATGGATACATTCTTTAGTGCCGCAACGGCATTTGAAGTTGAAAGCTAAATCTTGGAATTTCACTTGTAATTTTTCTGGATAGTGCAGTGTAACATATGTGTTTATTCATTGTCGCAGTTTCCATAGAGCGTTTTGCCTTTGTTATTAATTTTGGGTTACAATGAAGTTGTATTGATCCACTGGTTTTTTAGATATTGTGATATGTATACCCAGGACAACCTCTCTCGGGTTGTTACTTTTTATCTTCTCATTTTGATATAATTTTGTGACTGTCCCATTATTGGAGTTGTAAACTTACTTGCCGAACAATAAATGTCATACCAATTCATTTTCATGTGCTCAAAGTTTCTCTTCTAAATTCATATTCAGTGTGTTTAATTTTAATCATTATGTCCTTCTGCTTGAAGTTTTTTTTAATTAATGGTATGAATTAAAGTAAAATCTGTTGACAAGTTAAGGTTAGCAGACTGCTCTTCCAAAGTAGCATTTGAATTTTGACGCATTCTGTCTGGAATCATGGAGTGCTGTATAAGGTGTAAGTATACTGGGGGTGAAATGATATAAATTTTTTCGTCAATTTGGAAAATATTCGAAGTGAAGTGATGTACTTTCCAGCAAATTTTGTGTTCATGTGTATATGCACGTTCTTGTGTACGTGTGCGCTGGTTTGTTTAAAGATATTATGTTATTTTGATCAGGATTCTTGCAAATTTCAAGACGATATTGTTCTCTAAGTTTAGGCTGTCACCCAAAGTTGAAGCATCATACTTTATATTGAACTTCGTTGTGTTATTTATATCAGGTTTATTTACCTTAATATAGTCATTGTAATCGAAATAAAAAATTTAGTGGTTTTTATTCATTTTTTAAAAGTAGTGAAATATCAAATTTTTAGGAAATCGATTTCATAATAAAAAAGTCGACCTTTTCAACAAAAAAAAAGTTTAAAGTTCATTTTAAAAAAAAAAATCGATTTCTTGAATATCCAATTGAATTTTCAAATTGGAAGTACATTTCTAAGGTATTGACCTCACCAAAGTCAATTCAAACCAAAGTCAATTCAAAGGCACATCTTTGTTCAAATACACATCCAAGAAGTTGACCCCAGTCATAGCCCTCCACAGACATTTGTTTGGACAATTGGAAGGGAGGCGGAGGATAATATAACTTACAAGACTATTTTTCTTTTTTTTTTTTTGACCTTGAGGCCGAGTCGATTTTTAGAAGCCGACTTTCAAGTCAAAGGGAATCGATTTCGTCACTTCATAAAGATAAATAGAAGTAATAATATATTATATTTTTTCTTTTGATTAAAAACGCCATATTTTTTAAGTAAATAATATATATATGTATGTATGTATAGATACACACACATATATGCTTTCTTTTTAATTTTTTTGTCATTACTCATTTAAGATGTTTTTGGTAAGTTTGAATTTTAAAAATGATTCATTGAAAAAAAATCAAGGTTTACACCTAGGGTGTCTGTGTTCTTCTTTGTTGCCGTACCACATTGACACAAAAAGCATTATTATGTTCTTCCATTTCACGCCTTAAGAAAAATCAGAATCCTGGATGGCTACCACTTAAATGGCAACAGTGTTAACTTAGATTTATCAATAACCCTGTCAAATACAAGAACAGTTTTGACATTTTTCCTCAGTTTGTCCAAATGTGAGAAACCTAATCACCAGGCAATTTGCAAAAGATAATTGGCGTGCGGGCATCATCCAGGTCGGTGAATTCAAATTTTGAGAAGAACAATCCATTTGTGCCTCCACTTTCTCCTTGTTTACAACAAAGTGACTTGAAATTTTGATTCTTTTCGAAGTCATTACAATGTCGGATTGCTAAACTTGTAATACAATAACTCATTTAGATGAAGAAAAATAATAATATTATAAATTATGATATCGAGAGTTACAGACACTTTTGATATGATTGAACTGGATCACCAATTACTCTAAATTGACGTTTTTATACATCTTTATTTGCCTTTAATTTAATGATAACCATATCTTATTTAGTAAATATATACGCATCATTCTAAAATCTCACGCGTTAGAGAGTAACAATTAGAATGTCTACGTGTGTATATCATTTTTAAAGTCACAATGATCCTACCAGGATTCTTTAGATGAAATTGAAATCATATTCATTCATGAAAACTACAAAACCTTTAATGGACGGTGCCTGGATGAATTTCATCTAAACAGATGCTTATTTTCCTTTAAAGAGCGCGTAAAGAATAAATGATATCCCATGTGTGCTTTGTCACTGTGTTGATGTATGCAGTCTGTTAATCATACCTGAGCGTACTATGTTTTGAATCTATTTGGCAAAATGGCATGTCTATTATTATATAAATGGCTGACTTGAATCTATTATATAAGCGCTTATTTGAATAAACTTTTTTTTTTAAGTTGGCTTTTTTATAATTTTTTATTTAGTTCTTATTATTTTTTCATAATTTTATTATTATGGTGAATACAAATAAAATTGATATATATTGTTAACTACTTTAACCCCAGACATTAATTGAATATCCCCCCCCCCCCCCCCCCCCCCCCCAAAAAAAAAAAAACACCAGTATGCTTCTTTTGGTTAAGGATAATGTCTCTCAATTATAGCTGCTATAACCAATTAGGGACTAAATTTTAACTACCAAATATTTTTCCTTTTTTTGGTTTATGTTATTTTAATGAAATGATTTCCAAAATATTTTTTTCTACTAGTAGAAATTTTTATTAAGAGAGATGCAAAAAAAATTACAATGAGTGAAAACAGAGGCATACCAACATTGTTAATGGGAAAAAAATGGCATTCTCTAAGAAATTCAATTAATATTTTAATTGCCATAAATTAGAGTTAAGATATTTGTTTTTTTTTATCTTGGTCAAATTAGTACATAGAATTTTTATTATTGTGTATATAATGTAATTTAGGTGTACATGTATATTTATGATATCTTCATTGAATCATTTTTTTTGAACTCTTCAAAACTCATTTTTCTTGAATCAAACAATTCTAATTTATGTTTCCATTCAAAGTCATAATATTGATAATACGAGATATTCAAAATTATTGTAACTCTATAATAATCTTTTTTTTTATTTTCTCATCATAATTTTCTTTTTCTTTAAAGCATATAGATACATTATACAATTCAATCAAATAAGATAATAGTTTATTGTTGTTGTATTTTCTTTTAAATATCATAGTGTCAAGTACTTATATTTTGACATGAAAATTTCATGGGCATTTTCACAGGGAATAAGTGCTCATTATATTCTATAGGTACTATACTATTGTTCACAATTGATTACTTCTATTGAGTTCCATCTTAATCATATTCATGTAAATGTTAGTCCAAATTTACTTATAAATCCTATAAAAACGTTAATTTTAAATATTAAATTTCTAATTAGAATTATTCTCCAAAAACTACCATTTTGAAAAGAAAAGCATATCCTATACATTACACGAGATCATGGCTAGTTTGTAAATAAAGCTATGACAAGTCTTTAACTAATCCCCGTTACGAGTTGTGCAACTAGAGGACCAAGGATTTTATCATTAATAGAACATTTAGGAACTTTGTTCAATGCCATTATATTTTTTTTGCTCCCAAGTTGGTATCAAACTCATGTTATTTAACTTGTCTTTCTGAAGTTCTCTATCTTCAGTCATCTTCTTGACGAGTGCAGTGCATAAGTAGGCGCAATGTGGCAAATTCTATGCCCAAGAATTGATGATAGAGATGCCATTGTACAGTTCGAGTATTTAATATTACGACTTTAGTGTCTATTTTGTATTATTGTTCTGGTAAAAAAATGTATAAAATCGTGGAAAGCGTGGTTAAATCATAGCTATATATTTTCGCACAGGGAAAGTGGTGCATCTAAAAATATGCTTTTGTAAGTTCACCTTTCTAACCATTATCTGCAATGCAATTAGTAACAAAATTTTTTGCCAGGGATGACAAAGTAGTAATCTGAGAGAGGCCACCGTACTTTCTTGGGTAATGGTAACTGTAACAACGACCAAACACAAAGTTGGCTCATTAAAAGATCTCATTGGAAATTCTGTTCATCACTGGAAGTTTGCCAAGAAGATTACATTATATCCTACATTGTATGGTGTCCAAATAACACTATTCTACTCCACCCTGTGCCTTGCTCAATTTACCAGACAAATGATGAGCAAAGGAATCTTGCCATTCCATATAAAATTTAACTTGCATGTCATTTTGCAATATCTGGATTTAGATTTGAAGCAGTCCACAATCGATTACAACCAAATAACAAATACTTAGACCTTTTGAAACTTCAGATGAATTGCTTCAGAAACTCTGTAGCAACAAGCCTTCCTCGTGTGTTTACAGACAATTTCAGTTCACTTATCTCTTTGTCAATATCCTGCAATTCAAGAAAAGTATCAAGTCAGGATAACAGTTCATAAGTGGCAACCTGGGGTTCTATTTCAGATTGACAAGATGATGATTCATGACTCTGCACCATTGAATAATTAGTTACACGGATTATGGTTTTTGGGCAAACCAGGCTCATTTTTATACATTCTTTTTTCGCAAAAGGTTCATTCCTATATGGCACTTTGAAAAAATGACAATTTTTCCTTTAATAAACCCAACTTTTTTAGTCCTATCTTGTTCAATTATACAATCAATTCTCTTCCTCTTTAATTATTACCAATGATGAGCAATTACCTAAATATACTCTGCCAAATTTTTAGTCCCTCAATATTCACAATGGCTGCAAGTTAACAGGATGAATGCTAATTACCACAAAATTATAGAAGTGAAGGACTAAACTGACACAACCGCACAACTTGAGGGACCAAAAAAGTAATTTCACACGGGAACCATCTATGAGTCAAAATAGAATACAATATAAAAGATGGAATAAATGGTGGTGTCATTTAAAATTGTAGTTAAATTAGGAGAGCATTCATTATGATTTGAAATTCACGAAAATGAAGTCTCAACAAACACATAACGATACATAATGCATGTCTTTGTTCCCAAATTAAATAATTTATGAGGAGCTAAGAAAACAATATCTTATCACAATAACTTTCGCCTCACTTAATTTAGTTACCATGATATCGATCAGAAGAGAATTTGGCAAACTGGAGGAGGGTGACTAAAGGGAGCGGGGGTAGAATATTTACCTAGCCCACCAATACACACACACACACACACACACACACACACATATTCTCATTCACTTCTTATCATAATTTATGCAGCACATGCACGAGTTATTTGTGTCTAGATGCGGATAAATGAGATAAACATTCTCGTTCTCACCAACCAAATTATACAAATTATAGCAATTTGAAAGTTCATAATTCTTTCATGGAATGTCACATGATATCCCCAAAGAAAAGGATACATAGCTTTGGGCATCTAAATTAAGGATTTTAAATTTTAACTTGAGATCATCATTTCCTTAACTATTTCCTCTTTCACATGCCATATTTGTTTGCTAGGCTTTTCATCCCATGTTTATATTTAATAATCAAAAGAACCTAAAAATATCATTTTATAGTCCTCATCTCTAGTATTGTCATAGAAACAGAAGAAATTTTTTGAAGAAACCTTATTTCCCCCATAAATGATATCTTGACAGTGTTGCTTTTGTATTCATCATACAAACAGGATCATAAATAGCCTGTTTGAAGTTTAGTTTCTGAATTTGATGCATAATGAAAACTTCTTCTCAAAAAACAAAGAAAAGTAGTAGTTAGAAAAAATTGTCAGCTTCATATTTGGAATTCTTATAATCTAGATCTATGTCATTGGATGCTGACTGACAAGAACTTCAGTCTGTTGCGTGCTTTTACAAAATTATCCGCATATCAGCTACACTTGAAATGACTAGAAATCTAGAAATCTTACCTCCATGAACTGAACAATAAAATCTATGAGTTTGTGTTTTTGCATCTCCTCGCAGTGATAATTTGTAATGAGGAAACTAATGTCATAACCCTGAAATGAGCCATTTGAAAAGTTTCAAAAATCTAAATCACTAGACATTGCCATGCATGAACTGTTACAAGCAAATTATGCAGAAAACCATATGCCACTTTGAAGCAGGAAAGATAAATGTAAAAGAAAACACCTATATTGATTTTTGTTCCAGTCAAATTATACTAAATTAGGAAGAGAATTAAGAATATGCATAGTAAAAATTCTCGTGTCAACCCGCTGAATCAAATAAGAGTGATCATTTGAAAACTGCTGGCATGGCTAAGAATATCCACTCTTCATTAAGAAAACATCTATTGCAATGCAATCTTAAAACACTATCTAACAAATATCTAACATCTCCTATTACGATTAGATGCCTAATTAGTTAAATTTTTTCTGTATGGTATCTTAAATCACCATACAAAGTACAATGAAACAGAAAGCAAGATCATTACTGGATAAGGCCATAGATAGACATAAAAATATGCTTATCATTGACTAATATTTGTCAACTTAATGAATATGTTTCTCATTTTCTCATTAAACAAAAAATATATTAAGAGCCTTATCTTGATATGTTGGCATATCAGGCCATGAAAAAATCTTAATGCAAATTCTGTCTCGTCACACGGCTAGAGGAATTAACAGGTATTTCACTAAGTCTGTACAAACGGGCACCTAATTGACTTGTACCCAAAACTGAAGAAAGAGGAATAAAATTATAGTTTAGAAAAAGAGGGAAGGTAAAGGATGTGTGGAACGTAAAATTGTTGTATAAAGTCAATGCTTTTCAGAATTACTAAACGTTTGCATAACCAGTCGCACAAATGGGTCATTCATTCAGACAGGAGTTGGGTCTACAAACCAGTGCGCGGATTTTGGTCAAACGTCAAAGGAACAAGGCTAAGCCTGTGAAGAAGGCTTTGTGATTTGAGAACTGGAAAAGCTTGGTTGTAATGCACATTTTCTCCCTTTGTTCCAAAGGCTGTTATGCAGTATCAAGCTTGTGACACCTTTAGTTCACCACTGAGCAATTGTACCATTTTTCCAAAGGCCTTAATGACATTCCAATCAAGTTACTCTGAGGACATTAAATGATGCTTAAGAAGGAAAAAAGGGAAAACATGAAAACAATTCATATTTAGGCGGAAAAACATTTTTAGTTAAACCATCCTTTTGCTATTTAAATGACTAAGCATGGAATCTAGTGGAAAATATATTATTTGATGCGTTTAGGAGTTAGGGCCTCTTTTCAAAGCTATGAATATAGGACTTTAATGTCCTTCAACAAGTTTGATAAGATTGAAATATCCATGACTGAACTTATAATTTACATATCAGAACAATATTTGCTGATCATGTTCATAGCCATGCATACCTGTACAGGCTTCCTCCTCAGCACCTGAAATGCCTCTGCTCTCATTGACAAAAACCTAAGGAACTTCTTTGTTAATATGTTTTCTAGTTCATCTGCTTGCTTTACCTGTGCCCAAAAGGAGAATAAGATAAGAAATTCCTTTATTATGAGTTTAAGGCGTCAAATTTAGTATAGACATATATTATTAACACGGTAACCATTGCCACATTTCCTCTGTAAGTTCTGCAAGACTTTTAAAAGTAAATTCCAAGTTTCCTCGGTGGTTTTTGAAAGGCCCATTAACGTAAATTTATAGCCATAAATATTTTTCATATGTAAGTATGTCCAACTCCTGTATTTTGCTGGCTCATCCCTGTGTACTTCTGTTCACCCTTGAAATAGTACCTGAATGTGTAACTCTACAAATCCTCTCCCACACCAAGAAGAAGGAATAGAAAAGCAAGTTGTCAAAAGTTTAAGCCCCACCAATACACTTTAAGCAAAATGTTGCCTATAAAACAAGATCAAGGTACAAAGAGAGAAAAAAAGGGGGAAAAAAACAGTAAATGCCTAGTTGACAGTGGTTCCTGATCATCAAAAAACCCAAGAAGATCTAATTCAAGTACTGCCACTAGTTAGGAAATTTTCAGGATTGCCAATACCAATTACCTAAAACTTAAGAGGTACATATTACAATAAAATGAAAAAAAATATACTGACCGGGCATTAATTGTCCAGCCGATATAACTATACCATTAAAAATGTACGAAGTTAGAAAGCTGTGCAGGCTTAGTGGCTCAATATTAATATGGCAAGATTTTCAGACAATATGTGCCAAAGTTTTATTGAACATCACGACAAATATGAATTCATCAGTATAGATAGCTGTAAAACTTACCTTGAGGCTTATACGGAGAGAATTGATTGATGTTTCTATCAAGCACTTTTCAGCCTCATTTCTACATATTACAACCTGACAAATGGCAATTTGACAGAAAATAAATAGTGTCCATAAAAAAACGACGCATTCAGAAATTTCATAAGTCTTGAACATCTTAATATACAATTACTAGATAAAAACATTTCATTTCTTACAATTGAAAAGGACCTTAAGTGTGTTTGAAATATCTGAAAAACCACATTCAGTATTAAAGAATTATTTGGAGCAAGAACAGAACAAAAGACACATCAACCAATGACATTCCACTCCATCAAAGCACAAACAACAAGCAACATACTAATATTTCAGACAACTTTGTCCTAGGGATCAACCAAAGAAGGGGCAACAATAATGGAAGGTTAAAAAGCAGACATAGGTATGTGAAACATGAATATAGCATGACATGAACACATTTCTGAAAATAGGAAACAGTATAGTCTAAGCACATTTGTAAATAATAAAACTTCATTTGTCACTGCATTTGTTATTTGCAGTCACGTTAATGTCTACTAAGTGTCTATAAAGTGTGAAACCAGGAACATGCAGGAAGCAAAAGATCAATAAAAGAAATAGTGGTTGACCTTGCTTGTTAGACAAAGAAATGTATTACTTAGAAAAAAAAAAATCCATTCTTAATTTGTCTCCTTGTTCCAGACATAAAAGTAAAAATAATTGTATTTCCTTTATTTAGAGTCCTCTACTCTTCAATAGTTGCATAAGCCTATACAAGCATTCACAGCAAACGGTATGAGAAACAAAAACATGGCTACAACAGGACAATTTCAATTTCAATTCAGATTTAATGGGGAAAACGCATGAGTCCAAACACAGAACTTAAGACCTTGCAGGATATCAAGATTTACTGATAACATGAAGCAAAAAGTACTCAAGAGAAAATATGAGTGAAATAGTTCTTACAGAATTAAGCAGAAGCTCTGGGCTCGTCCTGAAATGAATTAAAAGATTTTAAGTTAGTAGGGGTCGTATAAAAGAAATTGGTCGTCTATGCTAGAATATAACTTGCCATGACACAGAAAAACATATACTTAGATAAAATCTTGCACAATAAAAATACCCCAAGTTGGAAAAGACTGTTCAATTAGCTTCATACACCAGAAACACCAATGACAAAACATCAGCAACATAACAAGCTACTTGGAATAGCTACAACCAAATTCTAAGATAGATTTGATTGGATACTAGTTACAAGATTCTTACATCTACCTTCCTGCCCACCCACAACGGTTCTAGTACTATTAAGAATTTTGTTAAAATGATGAATGAAGTTTGGGAAAGGAAATGGTGTACATTGATAATTCGGTACTCAATTATAAAGCTTGTAGATGACTAGTAGATACAATGAACCTAGACACAATGAACCGAGACAATCTAGACATAATATCTACACTAATAAAGGAAAAATTATTTATCAATCTCAAAAACTAATTGAATCCTTGATTTTAAATCCTTATAACATAATAAAAAACTTAACTAAGTTAACCTAATTCTAGGGATACAATCTGTTACAACAGAATTTCTTAAAATATCTATCCAGCAGTATACACGACTAGTACATAGATATTTTGCATTCTCATCATGGATATGCTGTTTTGAAATGCTGAATTGCTTAACCCTTGGGTAAGTACATTGGCAAGTTGACCATGTATAGACACATAGGGCCATACAAACCAATCTACTCTCCAGCGTTTCCTTAATACAATATCAATCAACCTCAATGTGCTTTGTTCGGTCATGTTGCATAGGATTGTGAGCTATGCTGATTGCACACTTGTTTTCCAATAGAGTCTTGCACTCCTACTTAATTTTCAAATCTTTGAGAATGATCTTTAGCCAAAGCAACTCACACACACCTTGAGTAAGAGCCACGAATTCTGCCTTTTGTACTAGAGCGAGCTACCACATTTTATTTTCTATTCCTCCATGTCACAAGATTTTTGCCTAGAAAAGTGCAATATCCTATTGTTGGTCTTATGTCGACAATTAATCCAGCATAACTTGCACCAATGTCTGCCTCTAGAATTAAACCTCTATTTATTCTATACTAGATACCTCTCACTGATGTTCCCTTGAGGTACTCTAATATCCAATAAGCTGCTTGCATGTGAACTTTTTTTGGGTAGTGCATAAACTGATTGATCACACTCACTGCATAGTTATGTATGGTTGTCTGTGTGACAAATAAATAAGTCTCCCTACCAATCACTGATATATTTCTCGGTCCACCATCCTCTTCTACGCTTTCAAGTTTAAGGTTCGGGGATCTATAAGAGTGTTAGTTGGTTTGCTTGCAGCTTTTGCTTGTTTCTTTGAGGAGATCTATGACATACTTCTCATTAGTGCTAGTTGCTAATGCTTTGATTTCAAACTCCTTAGGCATTGGCCCAACAACCGTTTCCTATTAACATTATTCCCAGTCACTATTATGTAGTCGACATATACCAAGAGAGCCATAACTCTCTCTGAAGAGGAGTGCTTAACAAAATATGGTCCCCCTTGCTTTATTATTAGCCCATGGTCATCATAGCTCTTGCGCATCTCCCAAATTAAACCCATGGTGACTGCTTAAGGCTACAAGGGCCTTTTCAATTTGCACACAAGATGAGCATCTAAATTCATCCCATAACTTGGTGGAACCTCCATAAAGATTTCTTCCTCTAGATCTTCATGTAGAAATGCATTCTTGATGTCAAACTGCTGTAAGTTCCAATTGTAGTTAGCTGCCAATGACAACAGAACTCCACCTACATTCTTCTTTGCAACAGGAGCAAAAGTCAAGTCTGAGAATACCCTTTTGAAACAAATCATGCCATGTATCTCTCTAGTGACCTATTTGCCTTATACTTCACAGTATATACCGATTTATGCCCCACCGGTTTCTTTCTCACTAGCAACTTTACCAACTCCCAGATTTGTTTTTCTCCAATGCATCCATCTCCACATTCAAGCTTTGTTTCCATTTTTCATTCGACAATGCCTCGGATTCTATGGTAGAGATAGTACTATTACTTAGGTTTATAAGGAAGGCTTTATGCGATGGAGAGAATTCCTTGAAAGACAAAAATTGTGCAAGAGAATATAATAGTAGCTTTGAGCACTTTCTAGTTCCTTTCTTGATGGAAAATGGAAAACTCCTGGTCACTTTTATCCATACAAAACTCCGTTTTATCTTGCAATGAAGAGTTAGAAATTGTTATCTCATTCGAATGATTTGGATTGGACACCTGGACCTGCATTTGCATAGGTTTAGATATAGCGACCTACCTTCTTGAGTACATCTTCCCTTTGCCAAACCTTACATTTCCTCTGGCAGAATCAGGTTTTTCTGGTGATTTTTCAGACTTAATTTCATGTGTTTCAGGCACAGGTTCATGCGCTTCAAGTTCGGGCTTAGGTATTGTTTCAGATTCTGTCTAGGCATACGGTTATGAGGCGGACCTTGAGACACTAGAAGTGAGAACAAATCAAGCAAAAAACCTTCCTTATCCTCTCTTGTTAACTCTCTCCCTAAGGGTAAGGATTGGTATAATAGAGCTCCTGTTCATTGAACATGTTATCCATTGAGACATAAAATGTCTTTGATGGGGGTTATAGAACTTATACCCTTTTTGAGTCGAAGAATAGCCCACAAAAACACATTACAGCCCTTGGATCTAATTTCTCTCTATTTTGACTATGAATATGAATGTAAGGCACACACTCAAAGATATACTAATTGCTTAGCTATTTGTGGCGTATAGGTCGTGAAAGAATGTTGAAAGTGTTTCCATTGGACTCTTGAATTCCAATACTCTAGTAAGCAGACAGTTTATGAGATGAGAGACTGTAAGAAATGGTTCCCCAAAAGCACATTTTTCCTGAACGTGATGGCCCGGGTTTTGTCAACTAAATTTCCAATTTTCCTCTTCGCATCCCATTTTGTTGTGGGGTACTGTTACAAGATAACTCATATACTATCCCTTCTTTCTAAAAGAATTGAAATAATCCCTTACATTATTAGACCTAAATTTCTTGATACTAACCTCGAATTGATTTTTGACCATGGAATAGTACTAACATTGAACTTATGCTTGAGCAAAAAACCATGTAATATGAGTGTAATTATCAATGAATGAAACAAACCATCTTGATCCATAAATAGTAGATGGACCACGGTATTACTATGAATTAGAGAGAATGGAACAGAGGTTCTTTTATTTTTAACTAGAAAAGATATATGTTTATGTTTACTAAGTTCACGCACTTGACGATGAAATTTTTCAACATCTATATCTTTAAACAAGGAAGGAAACATTCGTTTGATATTATGAAATGATGGGTGTCCAAAGCGGCAATGATGAAGATAGACCTTTTTTTATTGGAAGAAGCAGAATCTGAAATGAGCAAATAGGATACTTGCCATTGGTCATGTTCAATTGAACTTGGTGTTTCAAGGTAGCAGAGTCTACCCCATTCTCTAGCATGCCCAATCATCCTCCCCAAATCCTTGTCGTCAAATATACAATGGTTACTATGAAACACTATATTACAAGATAAATCTTGAGTAAGTTTTTGTATTGAGACTAGATTTGTGGACAACTTAGGGACACGAAGGACATTTTTAAAGGTTACTGATGGGCTTATTTTACCATCCTCTACACCTGCTGTAGTTATCAAAGAACAACGCTAAGGCTATTTTCCTACTACTTCGCAACAGTGAATAAGTGAAAAAATTTGGGATGAATAGGTCACATGGTCAGTAGCTCCTGAGTCCATGATCCAAGATCTAGGAAAGATGAAGTCTGAGACACTTTATCCAACAAGAAAAGGTAACTCGCCTGAAGATACCAAAAAACAAGTAGTTGATGGCTTCTCAAGTTTGCTTATGCGAGATCTCATTCTTTCAATCTCCTCTTGGTTGAGACCATCTGGCTCTTGTGATGTCTGTTCATCTTGTTGCTGTGTGACAACATGAGCCTCCTTCGATTGAATTGTGGCCATCATCTCCGTGACTTTTGACATCTTCTAGTGACAGAATTACTAGTAGACAACTAAGATCTAATGAAACAGATATAACCTCCGATGAAGGCTGGTAGGAAATTTCATAGAGAATTCAAAAAAAAAAAAAAAAAAAAAAAAACCAGCAATGAAGGCTGGCAAAGAATCTGAACAGGACTTCAGGTAAAAAACAGAGATAGCCCCCCAAGAATGATAGCTTTGATACCATGTTAAAATATTGAATGAAAAGAGATGTTATATGTCAGTAAAACAGTGCTCAATTACAAATTACAAGAATCCTATATTTATATGCTTAGCAAACACGATGAACCAAGATATAATATACAATAAATCTAGACATAATATCTATACTAATAAAAATAAGGTTTTCTAATCAATCCCAAAAACTAATTAGATCCTTGATTTTAGGATCCTTATAACATAGTAGGAAAGAAACTAAGCTAACCTAATTCAAGGGGTACAATTTGTTACAAACAAAATTTTCTAAAATATCTATCTACTATGCATGGCTTTCCACAAATTTTGCTAATGGACCAAAATCGTATGTCTGTCATCCCATGCTCCAGCCAGTTGGTATAGAATGTAAAGTGTACCAAATATTTCTCTAAAATGCAATTTCAATCTTTTATATTTAGGATGGTATCAGTATGTTCATTCTTATATTATAGTACTCTACCATTTTTTTTTCATTTTTTACCAAAAAAAAAAAAAAAAAAGAGAAAAATCGATGTTTCAAACATCTGAGAGATCTTTTGGGATTCAAAAAACTTTGGCAATATCAACTATAGAATTACAAGAGTATCAATACCCGAAACATTTCCAAAATTTTAATTCCATTAGGCCAACAACATCCAATTAGAAACAAAAGAGGACGACAATTGTAGTTATACGGACACCTAAGATCATCAAAAACCATGACTTAACCTAAAAGAGGCAACCATTTTCCAAGTTCTCCTAAAAATTATGTTAGTCCTGATCATAAAGATATCCTACACTGATAAATTTGAAAACAATAAGGGATTGGACTGCACTAACTACAATTACAAACAGAATAAGACTAAAAGGCTTAAAGACTCAGTTTCCAACACGTCAGTTACCAACTGATGCTTTCCTAACTCTTCCTAGAGTACTAGAGTTACTACGTTGAACAGCAATGATAATCTTGTACAGACAAAATATGGAACATCGGATAGTGACTCTATACTATTGGGTCTGTTGAATCAGAGTAGATTCAACTTCCAAAATCATGGCAAAGCTAGCTTACAGTATAGATGGGCAGAAACAAATATGAGAGCTAGTGAGAATGGAGAAGGCCACCAAAGAGAGAAATAGACAAGAAACCACACATGACCTTTTGGAAGAAAGATGTCATACTGCAGCAGAGTGAGTGAGAGAAGAACCAGATTTTTAACTCAAGTGGCAGTGGAAAATGGTGAAGAGCATTCACTACCAGTGGCGTGTGCCCCATTAAAGACATTAGATTGAAAGCAACTTAGTAGTTGCTACTTTAGCTAGTGGTTGAATACTTTTGGAAATCAGATTAGGTACAAAAGATTAAGTAACATTTATGAATTTCAATAAAAATCGATAGTTTGGTTATTAACTTATTTCCTTAGGTTGCAAGCAGGTTGAAACTTTAAATTAGAAATGACTTGCTTACTAACTATGTCACCTTCATTATACAACAAGCAACAAAATTGTTAATAAATTGGTGGAAAAAGGGAAGATCATTCAAATAATATGCTTTTGTCATTCTAGGAAAGTAATTTCTTTAACCCTAACAATCTACCCAGACAGAAAAAGCAAAACCAGACTAGCACACAAGAAGTTCTTAATTTTATCTTCTGTCTTGGGTGCTATATTTTTCAATTATTTCAAACTATGAATGTGGAATCTAATGAACAATATCAGGTAAAACTAAAAGAATCTAACAGCAGCAAATTGCGACATACTTCATTTCAACTTCGGGTTTGTTATGTCTTTCAACTTCTTGACAAGGGAAGTTCTGCAATCAGCATTTAGCAAGACAAAGATAACAGTGAGAAAGACAAAAGTGAAGTAGATAAGATGCAATATTTATGCAAGTGGCAATGCTGGAAAACCGAGGCCCTCTTTTTTCTGATATATTCTACTATTCTTATCAGAAAATTTGTTCAATCAAAATCATGAAGTCATCTGTGTTTGTTTAAAGATTCAGAAGCAAAATTTCAACACAACTTGTATCTGAGCAAAGTCAGCAGACAGAAGATTTAACATTGTACCCTGTTGTCCAATAGTCTACATGATTCGCAATGTTAGAAGGATAAGAACTGTATAGAGCTTTCATAAAATCAGCATGACACGTACTTGCAGACACATGGCAGCTTCAAGAGTGTTCCTTATGCAAGTCAGATATAACCTTAATGTGTTCGCCTGAAAATTTTCCAGAAAAGCAAAAGATTGTTACCCTTATGTTGGAAAATATCTTACAAGGGCTTCCAGAAGGCACATGAAAAAATTAATTGGCAGTATGAAATGCATAAAAATTTCTGAACACTTTTCAAAAGATGATGAGAGGGGAAGAAAAATTCAGCAGCACATTGTTTAGGTTTATTGTGCAACTTATACAACCATATCCTTATATTCTCATAGCTTATTTCGGGATAAAGAAAGAATGACAGACAGGATAATTATGTAAATATTTCCACAATTTTTATAATTCACATAAAATCAGCTACTCTCTTTTTCTTATTATATTTACACAGACTGGCAGAATCAATGTGTTGAAATTCTTGACATTCGAATCCAAGTAAAAGTAATAGCTTTTATTTTCTCTTCTTTCTTCTTCGTTTTTTTTTTTTTTTTTTGGTTTTGGAGCCCCCGCATGCTGGGGTGGTGGTGGGGGAGCTGGTCCTGAATTCCAATTCAATGCCTCAATTTCATAGAAAAATCAATCTACATTTGTCTCCTAAAAACATGACAACGAGATGGAAGGAAACTCCTCCACTTGATGCAAACACGAAGACATGCTAAAAAGTATTCACACGAAATAAAATATAGTAACTCATTGATCTCTCTTTGATTTCTCTCTTCCTTGAACTAACTCCAAATTCCAACAAACTCAAGAAACATTTGATTCCTTTTCCTGTTCCATTTTCCAATATCCAAACACATTCCAACTATATTCACAAACTTTCAACATCCAATTTCTAACTTTTCCCCCAAAAGGTATTCTTTCCCCAGACCATTCCTTGACTTCTTATTTGAGGTACATATTCATACTCTCGAAGAGAACAAGAAAGTGAGGCAATGCAAAGACAGTGAGCAATCCATTTATGCTTAAGGATGAAAACTCCATTTCCCTTTGAAATCAATCTGAAGAAGGAAGCAGCTTTTGTTGAGCATGGCTGGTTGAGCTAAAAACTCAAATCTCACAGTATAAACTACACTTAATACATATTCAAGTCCACAATGAAAAGTACGACCCTAATCAGCTTCTGTATATTCCGAGAAACAGGTACGACCCTAATCAACTTTGTTAAGCATACCATAAAAAATGAGGTATTCTTGGCATAGCATTATTGTGTAAATCATAAAGCAGCTCAAGCACATAATCAATATCATTTTGTTACAAACTCCAACAAAAGTCTCAAAAGCTATAAGGAAACGAAATACATCACCAATTTATAATTTACATTAATAAATTTCACAATTTTATATAGCAACAGCAATAGCAATTTTGAAACAAAAGATACATAGAGTATCACAACAACGTTATATTCAATAACAAGGATGTATCAATTACAATGTGATAGCTTTTAAATCAATGGAGACTAACATGGTCTTGATGTACATATTCGAATACCTAATAACTTAAAAAAATAATATATTTAGATCATAAAAGTTCAAAAATTCTTTTCACATTTCAAAAGAACCTAAAAAAATAACTGGACAAAAAAAATCTCGGAAATTTTCAGAATTCCAGAGAATTTACAGACTATAACGCTGCTCCAGAGGCAATTGGACATCATGGCTTCTTTTTCTCCTCATTACTGAGATATTTTAACATTCCCCCAAAATAAAACTAAAAAAGAACACCCAAATCAACCCAAATCAAGAAACTTACTTAAAAACTAAATGGAACTTATAATTCAAATAAAATAGTTCCACAAGTATTAACTGTTGAACAGAAGAAACAGATAAAAAAAGACAGGAAAACTCACAGCCATTCTTATTGTTCTTCCCTTTAAGTCTTCAGATGAGATAATTGAGCTGATTTGAGGACAACCCACAAAAAATTTTAGAGCTTTTCTCCACTAAATTTTGCTCTGATGATTCAAAGCTTTTTCTTTGGGAGGAGAGACGTGGAGTTGGGTACTTGAGGGTGACGTCTAGCCCCTGGGCCTAGTTTGGCAACTTTAGAACAGAAATGAAGGGAGAGTAAATTTCATTTTGGTCCTTTGAAATGGCCACAATTTTTAATTGGCTCCTAAAAGTGGGGAAAAAAAAAAAGTTGTTCTTCTAAAAAAATATTTGTTCCAATTTGGCCTACTTCCAGATTCATTAAATGGTTAACGTAAGCCATCTAGGAAGGAGTCAACTACTTGTAATTACGTGACTCGAAATTAGTATTTTTAATAAAAAAAATTAGTATTTTTATTTGTTTTCCCAAAATGATGGAAATTGATTTATAGGAAAACAGCTTTAAAGTTTAAAAATTGAGTTTAAAATCAATTCTCATGAGACCAACATCAGTTAAATAGTTGTACATAACTCTCCTATTTGACTTGTCTGAATAAAAAAGTCCAAATTATGTCAATTTTCAAGTAAAAATTGACTTCAGTTGAAGTGTTTTGCTCGTTATAATCTTTTTTGCCTCCCTTCAACTTGTTTGAAGAAAATGTTCTAAATGAAAACAATTTTTAGGAAGCCTTAGAGTCAATTCCCAAGAGTTGACTTATTCTTATTTTTTTGGGCTAATTTGAATCCAAATTATAATGCGCTGATCTAAAAATTGGCTTTGAGGTTCATTTTTAAAAATTAATTTTAATAATTCAGAAGAAAATAGTTTTATATCCCTCCTTACGTCCTTCTGAACATTGAGAAATTTTTGTTATATATATATATATATATATATATATATATATATATATATATTGCTAAAGTTAGATGTGTACCCTTGAAAGTTTTATAAGAAAATATAAAAGTGCCCCATCAAGTGTACACTCTATTAATTGTGTCCCCAAAGTAGTATCAATTCCTTGGTCCGCTCCTCAAGTACCTTTTCTTTTTTTTTTCGCAAAGCTCCTCAAGGACCTGATGTTGAACTGTATCAAAGTTAACTATATTGATGTAGATTAAGGCGTAAAATATTTTATTATGAAAGCAGTAGCATTGTCTAACTACACAAGTCCAGATTTTTCGACAATTTAATTTCACAAACTTTTAGGTCTTCTATATTCAACTTTTTTTTTGCTTGATTCTATATTCAACTTAGCAAAATGGACTTCAATATGTGTATCATATTATTAATTCATTGTATCAAACAATGTTATTTGACAATTCTTACTTGTTAGTACCTGTAACGTTTATTAATTTCATTTATACCGTGCTCTTTGATGAGTTTCGAATATTTAATTTAACTTCTAGCTTATTTAACAACTTGACAAAAAAAAAATATTACATTTATTTAACTTTTCTATCTTCTTCGACAAGATAAGTTGACTCTTCCACACTACCATGCACTACTTTTATCATTACATGATTATTTGTGACATTTTTTTCCCACTTTGCAATTGCCAAAAGGAATAAAAAATAAAATGGGGAAATGCAATTGAAAAAATTTGGGATTTCTTGACATGTGAGATATATATTTCTCAACTATTACCGTTTCTTCCATTTCTAACATGTTTTTTCCCTTTAAAATTGTAAAACCCCCCAAGTCAATTATCTTTGTTTTTCCTATGCTAGGGCTGTTTTAGTTGAAATTACCATAAATGTGGTCTCCACCTTTAGGATTATATGCAAACTTCTCAATCATATACTAAACAGTTGAGAGGTTTTATAAATTTTGGATCTTATAAATTTTGGATTGAAGGATAGGAGTACAATGATATTAAGAAAATTGCACGTTTGGTCTGTAAAGTTGGAATATTGTACCAAATTGATCACCAAAAAAAAAAAAAAAAAAAGAGTTGGTCCTAATATTTTCAAATTTTCCTAAAAAAACAAATCCTTTTAGTTACCAAGTTTTTAATGGAAAATATATAACTTCCATATACATAATTAGCAGAATAAATTAAAAAAATAACTTAAAAAATACTCTCCAAAAAAAATTGCATTGCCACGTGGGCTAAAGCCACTTTGGACCCTAAAATATTAGGGTTGGGGGAATTTCAGCCTAAATCTTTTGCTTACAATTAAATATTTCAGTTTCTTTTTATTTTTTTTTCAATACCTAAGTCTTACGCATTTTCTTTTTTTTTTTTCCTGGTGCATAAACATCTACTCTTTCCAACTTTAGCATATGTAGAAGTCCAAAAACTACATTGAACATCAACTATTCAACATGAATGACATTATTATTGAAACATTAATAGTTGAATATTAATGATACAATAAAAGTTAAATCTGGTATCAGCCCTAGTCCAAGATTAATCCAAAGGATGAATCCATTTTTTCTCATCATCGTAGTGTTCTTCTCCACGAGAAAAAAGCAAAAGCTCAAACCTAGGACAAAGAAATATACCTGGAAAGATGACTAAACCTAGGGAAAAAAGGGCAAAAAAGACATGTTTCTTTTTTTCTTTTTTGTTTCTTTATATAAAATAGCGAAAAGAAGATTTGTTTTTCTCTACCAAAAATTCTATATTCTTTTTTTAGCTCTCACGTTTAGGAGCCCCAAACATGGCAGACAATCTCTCTTTCTTCAACAAGTTTAGTTTGCTCCTCAAGCCACCAAAGAAATCTGCATGGCTATTAAGAATAGTTTTCTTGGTAATTTCAATGGTTTGCGGAGCGTATATGTGTTATACGAGTCTTGAGCAAATTACAGCCCTATCTACCGGAAGGCAGTCAAGTTCAAGTGTTCAAGATATAAGGCCATGCAAGCCTCCTAATCTTGAACCCGCAGAAAAACCTTTTGTGCACTTCCCCAACCCCAAATCTTTTAGCAGGGCTGAGTGTGCATGCAACGGTGTTCGATACTTTGCAATCTTGTCTGTACAAAGATCAGGGAGTGGATGGTTTGAAACACTGTTGAACAGCCATGTCAACATAAGTTCTAATGGGGAGATTTTCTCGGTTAAATCCCGGAGGACGAATGCTTCTACTATAGGTGAAACTTTGGATAAACTCTACAATCTTGATTTTCTCACTAGTGCTGCCAAGAATGAGTGCACAGCTGCTGTTGGATTGAAGTGGATGCTCAATCAAGGTCTGATGCAGCATCATGAAGAAATAGTGGAATACTTCATGAATAGAGGAGTTTCTGTAATTTTTTTCCTGAGAAGAAATCTTTTGCGCAGGATGATCTCGTTACTAGCAAATTCTTATGATCAAGATGCCAAGCTACTGAATGGAACGCACAGATCGCATGTTCATTCTCTCCAGGAGGCTGAGATACTTGCAAGTTACAAGCCAACAATCAACGCAACAATGCTGATGGGCAGCCTGAGGCAAGTAGAAGAGATGGTTACTAGAGCTTTAGAATATTTCAATGGCACTAGACATATTGTTCTCTATTACGAGGACATAATGAAAAACCGAACCAAACTGATGGATGTTCAAGATTTTCTAAGGGTGCCACCAATGGAGCTACACAGTCACCAGGTTAAAATACACAGAGGGTCCTTGTCTTCCCATGTGGAGAACTGGCTAGATGTTGAAAACGCACTAAAGGGAACACGTTACGAGAGCTTCCTACTGGCGGATTACAAGAAGTAAACGTTCGTGCCTGGGTGAATTATAGCATGTCCCTTTTTCTCTTTATTCTCTTTAATCGTTTCAGTCATTATTTTTGTAGAAGTTCACAGGACAAGCTAGCATTATTTCTCAACTTACAACAATATACTTTCTACATGGTTGACTTTTTTAATGTGAAACTTTCTTGGCATTGTCCAACATTTCATGTTTCAGTACGGAAAATCTATGCCAGTATTCTTGATCATTAAAGTGTTTGTTCAAATGTTAAAGAAATTAATTTGAAAATTTCATGATTACCAAATAAAGCATCATATTGCTTTAGGCCATGTATCCTAAGCAAATCCAACAGTTTCAAGAAATCTGAATGATTTCATCTTACCAAAGTATATTCTACATCAGATTAAGGGTGGAGGTGAAGAATTCATTCGCACATTATAGTCATCTTACGGATGTTCTGGAAAAAGCTGAAGAAGCTGTGGCACTCTCGTATCAGTGCTGCTCTGAACAAGTTCTATGTTCCTCTGCATAACTCATTAATTCATTAATGATAAGAAACGAATCAGTTTCAATAATGCTGCTAACTGCTATCAAAATTTGCTTGCCAACTGGAATACTTTCAAGAAGTGAAGTTTTAGTACTGTTCCTTCATTTTTGCAGGAAATGCTGAGGTATGACCAACATGGAAATCTAGTACGAAGAAAGGGTTTACGAAAATGCTTAATCAGTTTCGGACTGTCAAGTAAAGTCGGCATCTGTGTGTATCTTATGTACGATAAACTGTGCTAGGATGTTGAGTTTGGTTTTATGTGTGCTCTTAGTTTGTTTATGATGTGTTTTTGACGTAATCAGATGTTTGGTAGTAATATATCGATCCTTTTGACTAAAAAAAAAAAAATTGTTGTAAACGGATCTTATCAATTCGGAGGCATTGCACTTCCGGTCACCCGATTGCAGCCAAAATAAAGTTAATATTCAATGTATACATTTCGAACTTGTCCTTCGAGACTCAGCTCTAAGAAAGGTGCCGCTTTATGAGGTACCAAAAATGTTATGCAGCCAACATAAGACATCACCCTCTGAAACACTAGAGAAAAACGTTCCAAACTGTCCAAGGCAACTAGATGCACTTTAATCTAATCACAAGCCCGGTTAATTCAGCAAACTTTCTGCCTTGATAATATCAGAAGTGCATAATGCTTTTGCCATGGAACTGGCGTTGGGCAATGTAATTTGACAGATATGACATTAGTTGGCTGCTCCAGTACTTCTATTCAATACCAAAGGCTCAGAGGACACATACATAGGCATGCTGCAATTTGCAAGTAAAAATGGTTAAACATTGGAACCTTCCTTACAAAGCAATACAACGAAGTGACAGAAAAACTAAATGACTGCGACTTAATTTAGTAGCAAAACGTAAGACTTGAGACTCAAGATTTTACAAAATTCTCAACAATAAATATAAACAAAAGACAAAACTCATAAAACACACAACAGGAAACATAAAAATCTAGTATGACAGAAAGTAATACAGGTAATATACTGGAAGATAAGGATTAAATAAAGCGAGGATTATATTTACTGACAAAAAAACAAGTGAAGCCAGTCTTCCTTAGGGTGCACTACTTTGATTTTATATAAAGAGGATAAATTCAAGTTGAGGATAGTATGCTGAAAGTCCTGACTAATGTAATGCTGTAATACCACAATTTCTTCTAAGAATGGATTCATCGGTTACTTTTCCAGTTTCATCCAGACATCATCGTTCTGTTTTAGGTACAAATTATCCAGTGCCTCCCTCTATTTAATTCCACATAACTTCTCTATTAAATTGTTCATGGTTAGTTTTTCAGACGGGATTGACAGTGCACACAAATGGGGTAGGGAGAGATCTGGTGTTTTAGAAAGACTTGCCTTTGAATCAGTTTTTCCTGCATGTTCATTTTTGCTTTCTTCCAGCTTTTTACATTTCCAATTAACACGGAGAGGGAAAAGAGGAGGGGGTTTAAAAAAAAAAAAATCAAATTTACCTCCAATGAGTCCAGACATTTCGGTAGAACAGCAAACCCCAAATCTCAACATGTACGTGGATGCATGAATGTCTGCTTGCATGTGTGTGTGAGATGCTTGCATGTGTGTGTGTTTTCTCACACACACAAAGGGACAGAGAGTGGCTGCAGTCCATCCAAATTAGTCGCATCTTCGGCCATACAGAATCACGTCCTATTGATTTCCTACTTTTGAGGCTTCAATTTTCCAATTTACCTATTATTTTTGCTCATTTTCATATTTAGTCTACATGATAGTCTCTTTTTGTAACCTGTTGCAGATATGGTATATTATCAATTAGTGATAGTCTATCAATTAGCATTAATATTACAGATATGGTATATTATCTATTAGTGATAATATATCAATTAGCATTAATTACTTGATTGTAAATATCTCAATTAGCCTAATTAGAATCATTAGGATTAGTTACCTTGTATAATAATGTCTAGATTCATTGATGTATAGTGTCTAGGTTCATTTTGTACAACATATAAATATAGGCTCTTTGTACTCATTTAGTGATGTGAATACAATATACAATTTTCTTCTCCCTCTTAGTTTACATGGTATCAGAGCCATAACACCAAGATTAGGATTTGAATTTGGGTCACTTGGTTAAAGTGACTGTTTGTCAGCACCGCCATTGGTTCAGCCAAGAACGCCACCAACCGACCGATTGGCGTTTCTCCAAAGTCTGGTGTTTTGTTTTGTCAAAACCAAATCTGGTGTGGGCTTCTCTGTGAGACAGGTTCTGTTATTCTCTACTCTTTTCAAGAGTTTGGATCTATCTTTTTGGTTCTGAAGTTTCATTTATTTTTTGAATAATGGCTGAGAATAAGTCTGTAGTTATGTCTGATGTGGTTCCTGTGATGTCTAAAATCACAGAACATAAACTTAGTATTTCTAACTATCTTGATTGGAGCAAAACAGTTCGTCTTTATTTGCGAAGTATTGATAAAGATGATCATTTGACTAATGATCCTCCAAAAGATGGTTCAAGACAGACATGGCTAAGAGAAGATGCAAGATTGTTCCTGCAAATAAGGAATTCTATTGACAGTGAGGTAATTGGTTTAATTAATCACTGTGAATTTGTTAAGGAGTTAATGGAGTATTTAGAGTTTTTATATTCTGGAAAAGGGAATATTTCTCGCATTTATGAGGTGTGCAAAGCTTTTTATCGTGCAGAAAAACAAGAAAGGTCCCTCACAGCCTATTTTATGGATTTTAAGAAAACTTATGAGGAGCTTAATATGTTGTTACCGTTCAGTCCTGATGTGAAAATTCAGCAAACTCAACGGGAACAAATGGCTGTTATGAGTTTTCTGGCTGGTCTTCCGCCTGAATTTGAAACGGCAAAATCTCAGATTCTCTCTGGTTCTGAAATCTCTTCCTTGCAAGATGTGTTTAGTAGGATACTTCGCACAGAGAATTCCCAGTCCATTCAGCTTAGCAGTGCACTTGTTAGTCGAAACAACGAATCTGAATCTGGAAGACAACAATACAAAGGCACTGGTAAAGGAACAGATACTCGAGGACAGAATTCAGTAGTAGTGTGTCATTATTGCAACAAGCCAGGTCATATGAAGCGTGATTGCAGGAAATTGCAGTATAAGAACCAGAGAACCAAATCCGCAAATATTGCCTCTGCCAATGATGCATCTGAAAAGTCTGTTTTGATCTCTGCAGAAAAATTTGCTAAATTCTCTCAGTACCAAGAATCTTTAAAGTCTTCATCTACTCCTATAACTGCCATCGCCGATTCAGGTAAACCGAACACATGTCTTGTATCCTCATCCTCCAAATGGGTAATTGATTCTGGTGCCACAGATCATATGACAGGTAATTCTAGTCTATTTTCTACTTTTCAGTCACACACATCTACATCCACTGTTACCTTAGCTGATGGGTCAACATCCCATGTTCTTGGATCGGGCACAATTAATCCTACTCCATTGATCTCGTTGTCATCTGTATTAAGTTTGCCTGAGTTATCTTTCAATTTAATGTCTGTGAGCAAACTTACTCGTACTCTTAATTGTTGTGTCTCATTCTTTCCTGACCACTGCTTATTTCAGGATCTTATGACGAAGCAGATTATTGGTAAAGGGCATGAGTCTGGAGGTCTCTACATCCTTGACACACAGATGCCAAAGCCTATAGCTTGTTCTGGAATCGTAACCCCATTTGAAGTACATTGTAGACTCGGTCATCCTTCTCTCTCCTTGTTAAAGAAACTTTGTCCTCAATTTCAGAGTTTGTCTTCATTAGATTGTGAGTCTTGTCAATTCGCCAAACATCATCGTGTTAGTTTGAGTCCTAGAGTCAATAATCGGGCGAATGCTCCTTTTGAATTAGTCCATTCAGATGTTTGGGGTCCATGTCCAATTATGTCTAAAACTGGATTAAAGTATTTTGTTACTTTTGTTGATGATTACTCTCGTATGACTTGGTTATATTTTATGAAAAATCGCTCTGAATTATTTTCTCATTTTTGTGCTTTTTGTGCTGAGATTAAAACTCAATTTAATGTTTTTGTAAAAATATTGCGAAGTGACAATGCCAAAGAATATTTTTCAGAAACATTTCAGTCTTATATGGTACAAAATGGGATTATTCACCAGAGTTCTTGTGTTAATACGCCATCTCAAAATGGTGTAGCTGAGCGAAAAAATAGACATTTGCTTGAAACTGCAAAAGCTTTATTATTTCAAATGCATGTTCCTAAACATTTTTGGACTGATGCAGTGTCTACAGCTTGTTTTTTAATTAATCGTATGCCTTCATCTGTTCTTAATGGTGAGACTCCTTATCATAATCTTTTTCCAACTAAACCTTTGTTTCCCATTGAGCCTAAAATATTTGGTTGTACTTGTTTTGTTCGCGATGTTCGTCCTCAGGTTACAAAGTTAGATCCCAAATCATTGAAATGCATTTTTCTTGGTTATTCTCGTGTTCAAAAGGGGTATAGATGTTATTGTCCTAGCCTTGATAGGTACATGGTGTCAGCTGATGTTACTTTTCTTGAAAACACACCTTTCACCCCATCTTCAGCTCGTTCAAGACAGGGAGAGGAAGATGATTTGTTAATCTACACTGTCACATCCTCAGTTTCTCCTCCTGCTAAACCTCCAATCCTTCAGGTGTATTCTCGACGACAAAATCCTCCAGATGCATGTCCTGAACCAGCTCCTTCGTCATCAGATCCTGTCTCAAATGATGATCTTCCTATTGCTATTCGCAAAGGTAAACGTCAGTGTACGTATCCTATGTCTTCATTTGTGTCTTATAATCACTTACCAGCCTCTTCTTGTTCCTTTATTGCATCCCTTGACTCCATTTCTCTTCCTAAAACTGTTCATGAAGCCTTATCCCATCCTGGATGGCGTAATGCTATGATAGAAGAGATGAATGCTTTAGATGGTAATGGTACTTGGAACTTGGTAAATTTACCTGCAGGGAAGAAGGCTATTGGATGTAAATGGATTTTTGCAGTTAAATTAAATCCTGATGGGTCAGTTGCTAGGTTGAAAACCCGTCTTGTTGCAAAAGGATATGCTCAAATTTATGGAGTGGATTATTCTGACACTTTTTCTCCTGTTGCTAAGTTAACATCTGTCAGGTTATTCATTTCTATGGCAGCTACTCATAATTGGTCTTTGCATCAACTAGATATCAAGAATGCTTTTCTTCATGGAGATCTTCAAGAGGAAGTTTATATGGAGCAACCTCCGGGTTTTGTTGCTCAGGGGGAGTTGGGAAAAGTTTGCCATCTTCGAAAGGCTTTGTACGGGTTGAAACAAAGTCCTCGTGCTTGGTTTGGAAAATTTAGTCAAGTAGTTGAAAGATTCGGAATGCAGAAAAGCAAATCTGATCACTCTGTTTTCTACAGACAGTCTAAAGCTGGTATTATTTTGTTAGTAGTATATGTGGATGATATTATTATCACTGGGAATGATATTGCAGGAATTTCATCTCTCAAAGTCTTTCTCCACAGTCAGTTTCAGACAAAGGACTTGGGAATGTTAAAATATTTTCTGGGTATTGAAGTTGCAAGGAGTAAGAAGGGGATATTCCTCTCTCAGAGGAAATATGTTCTTGACTTATTGTCTGAGACAGGAAAATTAGGGGCTAAACCATCCAGTACTCCAATGGTTCCTAATTTGCAACTCACAAAAGAAGGTGAATTGTTTGAAGATCCTGAGAGGTATAGAAGACTAGTTGGAAAATTGAATTATCTTACAGTAACTCGTCCAGATATTGCATATTCAGTTAGTATTGTTAGTCAATATATGTCGGCTCCAACTGTTCATCATTGGGCAGCTGTTGAACAAATTTTGTGCTATTTAAAAGGAGCTCCCGGACGTGGTATTTTGTATCAAAATCATGATTATACTAGGATTGAGTGCTTCTCAGATGCTGATTGGGCAGGATCTAAGGAAGATCGAAGATCCACTTCAGGTTACTGTGTCTTTGTTGGGGGAAACCTGGTCTCATGGAAAAGTAAGAAGCAGAATGTTGTCTCACGATCGAGTGCAGAGTCAGAATATAGAGCTATGGCACAATCAGTATATGAAATAATGTGGATATATCAGCTCCTAACTGAAGCAGGTTTCAAAATTTCAATGCCCGCAAAATTGTGGTGTGATAACCAAGCTGCTCTTCATATTGCATCTAATCCTGTATTCCATGAGCGAACGAAGCACATTGAAATAGATTGTCATTTTGTTCGTGAAAAAAATACAGCAAGGCTTGATTTCTACAGAATTTGTGAAAACTGGAGAACAGTTGGGAGATCTCTTTACAAAAGCTCTAAATGGAGTTCGAGTTGATTATCTGTGTAACAAACTGGGTATGAGTAACATCTATGCTCCAGCTTGAGGGGGAGTGTTGCAGATATGGTTTATTATCAATTAGTGATAGTCTATCAATTAGCATTAATATTACAGATATGGTATATTATCTATTAGTGATAATATATCAATTAGCATTAATTACTTGATTGTAAATATCTCAATTAGCCTAATTAGAATCATTAGGATTAGTTACCTTGTATAATAATGTCTAGATTCATTGATGTATAGTGTCTAGGTTCATTTTGTACAACATATAAATATAGGCTCTTTGTACTCATTTAGTGATGTGAATACAATATACAATTTTCTTCTCCCTCTTAGTTTACATAACCTAAGTGCTGTATTTCTCATGGTTCCATGCCAGTTATACGATTTATGTCCTTCATTCTCGTATCTTTCCTTCTTTCCAATATTATATGAGATTTGCACATTTATTTTTCATGGATTAGACCTGCACTTAGATGTGCTTCTATGTGCGATTGCAACACTTTCTAGTTCTCTTATCTAAATGCAATGGTAGTGATCAAATAATTCCAGCAAGATGTGCTTGTAAAGCTGTGTTAGATATCTTCTTTTTTTGACGACCTCTTTTGACAACCGTAAACTTGAAGCGGTCTCTTATTTTTACCTACAGGTTTACATGTGAGGGATCAAGTTTGACCTCGGTTTTCTATTCTCTGACCTTCGGAAACAGAGATGTAAAATGAATATCACTTCATGATTGCGTGAATAATCCTCATCTGGATTGCAACCTCTTAAATTTTTTGCATCAACACCCATTTTGTTTGGGAAAATAGAATTAATCTCTTGCGAAAAGTCTGACAAAACAGAAAATAAAACCTTTTCCTAACCCCAAATAATCATATAGGATAATCCAAAGCGATAAGTAACACAAACTAACAATCCCAAATCTATGCAAAGAAATACAAGCCTTAGCCCATACACTAAGGAACACAAACTAACAATTCCAAATCTATGTAAAGTACAAGCCTAGCCCATACACCAATGCATGCTATTCCAACCAATGTACAGTGTTGCCAAATGTTCCATTAACTGATCCCTTAACACCTTTTAGTTTTTCATTTTACTTTTAAGAAAATCGACATAGAAACTCCACCCTAGTGATTCAAGTCCGTGACCTACAGGTTGCTGGTGAATCTGCTCTGCACTTAGTTGTCATCCCTGTGAACACCTTATTTTGACCATCTTATTTGAAATTTCATTTTTTGAATAACCCATCAAGCCCATTTATCCCACTAGAAAAGAAATTATTAAAACACCAATGGGGTGCTATTTAAACCAATGTCCAGTCTTGCCAAATGTCCCATTAACTGATCCCCTGAAGACATCTTTCAGTTTTTCATTTTTGCATTTAAGGTCCTCCACATAGAAATCCACCTTAGTGACTCAAATCCGTGACTTACAGGTTGCTGGTGAAACTGCTCATCAACGAAGCTGCCTCAATTGTCATCCCTGTGAACACCTTATTTTGACTGTCTTATTTGAAATATCATTTTTAAATAACCTATCGAGCCCATATATCCCACTAGAAAAGAGATTGTTTCACTGAGTTCTTTGGTACAACTAATACACCATCGAAATAACAGCTCTTACTCTGTCTTCTTTTGCTAAACTTCTAGCCACATGATGCTGCTCCCAATAGCATCTGTAGTTTTTAACTGGATATACGATGGTCAGTTAAGCCACCTCAGACCATCTACTTGTTTTGAAGGCATACAACCTTCAAGACAAAAGTAAGAAAGTTAATAGAGATAGAATCATAGCTTTTAGAGTGAAATCCCATTAGAGAAGCTAGATATGACATATTTAGATAGTGAGATAACATCAATTATATACAATATTACTCCCACAGTACACCTTATCCTATAGTATGTGAATTTTATCTGTCCTATACCAATGAAGAATGGTTTCATTGAGTCCTTTGGCACAATTAGTACACCATTGCAGTAACAGCCATTGCACTCTGTTTTCTTTTGCTAAACTGCTAGCGCATGATGCTGCTCTCAAACCCTTATAGGATCTGTAGTTTTTAACTAGATATATGACAGTCAATTTAATAACCTAACATCATCTACCTGTTTAGAAGGCATACAACCTTCAAAGACAAAAGTAAGAAAGTTAATTAGAGACAGAATCAGAACTTTTAATTAAAATCCCATTAGAAAAGCAAGACATTACATATTTGGATGACGAGATAAGATCAGGTTATTGCCTCTGCTCATAAAGATTAAAAAAAAATAAAAATTAAAAAACAGTAACTTACAGCTCAAACCTTGAAAAATTAATTGTGGTGTATTTACACCAAAAGGACTTGAATCCTATCACCCCTTGTGTCATTAAAATCCAATAACACTTTGCCTCCCTCTTCCAGAGCAGCATCATCCAAGAGAGCTTTGATGTTTACACCCACCAAAGCTGTAGAAATGGAAAAGATTATTTACAATTGCACTGAAGTATAGAAGTGAATAGTTCCTCTTCTTACCAATCAAAACATACCCGGAACTATACTGGTTATTCCTTCCAAAAATCCAGCCTGAGAAAATGAACAAGTCGTATATAAATTTCTAAAAATAAATTCTGAATTCAAGAAAAATTGAAATCGACGGACTGCATCTATAATACAATAAACATTAAAAACATCAAAACAGAAAAGTTTGAGCAAACATTGAAGAGTGGATTGAATAAGCAGAATATCTCCAATCATCAAAACCAATAAGAAGGAATCTGATTCTGGGCTTTAGAAAGAACAGATAAATAGCTCTATTCACATATGAAAAAGATTTGGAAGAAGAGAAGAATGCTATCACTTAAAATCTGTAAGGAATAAATCATTGGCATTTCTGTTCAAGTGTCCAAAGATCAATATACTAATGTAGATCAAGTACAGAACATAGTTTTTCCCCAATTCATTGACAACACAACTGGAAAATTCTGAAAGACTAACAATCTCTAGATGATTCCAAGATATTAATCAAAATACAGGATAAGGTCATGATGATGAGTAGGTAAAAAATATTGTGAATGCTCCTAAAAAAGGAGCTTGTTTAAGGTACTTAAAAAATATACTGATCCAAAACAAGCCCTGAGTAACTGTTTACCGAAGCATGAACACTCAAAATAATAGTTTCCATGTCAAAAGAGTGTTGAATCAGACTTTCCACACTTACATACACCCATTGAAGACTCCTTAACCTGTCACTTTTAAGAAAATAATTTACAAACTTCCGAACAACAAAGGGTTACCAATCACATGCTGAGCACTTACTGATGCCATATTTCCAGTACATGAATTATAAAACTTAAGTTATAACATTTTTATATGAGAGAGCATGATTGAACTAAATACAAAGTAATTCATTATAGGAGTAACAGATAGCATTTATGGCTAGCCATGTCTATCCTCATTGTTTTAAAATGTCATATTATTTTAGTACTGGTGCATTACTATGAGCAGGTCATTACAAAGTAGCTTATGTGAAACTTCTACAGTTGTGATGATGTACTTCAAAGTAGGTTAAGTCGGTATGCATGAATCAGAGACATAATGAAACTAGTGGAGCTGGCAATTTGTGTCTCATAGGGTAATATTCTTGTGTGACCAACTCAACTAACCTAGTATCATGATCTTAGCTCTAAGCCATCTAAAATTAAGTAAAATTATAAATGGAAAAGAATTTGAAAAACCCTCATATTTTCATTTTTTCTTTATTTCTTGTTATGAAAGGTATTTTGGCAATTTTATTTGCTGGAACATTAGTTAATTGTGGTAAATTGGTCTTTGTATTTTTCTTCTAATAGCATTCTATTATAGTCTTAAATTTGCCAATAAGAGTTTATCCTAGTTAGAATACAATATAAGAACATCTTAGATCCTTTATGAATAATTTGTTTTTCTTTAAAGCAATAGAGTTTTGAAAAGAAATTTGAAGCATTTTCAGATGGTGTAATGTGTCCTAAAGTCTTTACAAGATATTTCTAGGATTTCAATCTTATCTTCTACATTCTTCCAATTTATTATAAATTTTTTCTACTTTCAGCAGATAATTCTTGTGTAAATTCTACTCCCTGGCTTCTCATACCTCTGAAGAGTTGCCAAACAAGTTTATCAACTCTGAAGCAGGGTGCTGTACAACCTTTAAATAACCGCAGGAACAATTTGTTTGTATGGTCTTGTCTCAATATGGCAGTCAACTGCTATGATACAGAATTTACTTTTTCGTACATGACCTAGTGGATGACTGCATGGCTATGGATGGCAGTCAACTGATTTTGTAAAGACAAAATTAGCAGTACTTCTGATTAGTTTTTAAATTGGCTTTTGTAAAGTTTCTCGATTCATAATTTATTCTGTACCAATGGTGAGTATCTAAAACCAAGTTAGGATAAACAGATTACCATTTATTGATGAACTTAAAATGGATTCTTTTAATTATTAGTCTGCGTGATTTGAATATCTTCTTTCACTGCGTTCAAAGAAATCATGTCATCACTGATCTGCACGGACAACTTTTGGAAATTATCCTAAATCTTCATTAATCAATTCTCAAAAGGTCTTAACTGTGATTCAAATAATTGTGAACTTGCAATATGGTTCGAAAAATCTGAGCTAAAAGATTCTCATAACATAAATCTTTCTTCAAAATCATTTTACATGGAGTCTTATCCAACATTTGCAGCACCATGAAAAGCATTGTGTTTTTGTTGATATTCATCACTATTCCAAGACGGCCAGAACTTCAGAATTAAAGAATTTGTCAAACTGTCCAGTAAGATTTTGCGATACGTTACTCAGACTCTTCACTTTGCCATAGTGTACCCATATTGAAGTCTTCATTTTGCACTAGCATGCCCACGTCCACAGAACTCCCATAACTGAGTCCGAGTAACACGTGTTGGGGAACAGGCTTTCTGAAGCTAACTCGCAATACTATATATTATCCTCAAGTTTGCCTTCCTTATGCTATATATGTACAATATCTGATTCTCCTAAAGGAGCCAGGTGCATCATACCCTAACAAGCTTAAACAACTAGCTCAGAATGTTAAGCCCATATTACTGGTAATTGTGGAAAATGTGAATAAAATTGTATTGACTCACTTGTTTTACAAAAAAACCTATGATAGGCTATATATACAAAAAGATTACAAAGAGAAAAATAGTAACTATCTAAAAAAGGAACATCTAATCAGGATCCCTGATTTTCTATCATTCAAATCCCTAAACTCTAGCCTAAATTCCAGGAGATAAATATTCACATAATTACAAAGAGCTAATTAAGGAGAAAAAATCGTATCTTTCCACACTCCCCCTCAAGCTGGTGAATACGTATCATGCATTCCCAGCTTGGTTATACTTTCTTGGAACGTAACACTATTGAGTCCCTTTGTAAGAACATCTGCTAGTTGACCTCCTGTAGGAACATATGGTGTGCAGATCAATCCGCTCTCTAGCTTTTCCTTGATAAAGTGCCTGTCTATCTCGATGTGTTTAGTTCGGTCGTGTTGCACTGGATTATGTGCAATGCTAATGCTAATTGCTGATTTATTGTCACAATAGAGTCTCATTGGCCCACTCCATTTAATCTTCAAGTCTTCCAATATAATTTTTAGCCATAACAACTCACAAACACCTTGTGCCATTGCTCTAAACTCGGCTTCTGCACTTGATCGGGCTACAACATTTTGCTTCTTACTCCGCCATGTCACTAAGTTGCCTCCAAGGAATGTACAATAACCTGAAGTAGATCTTCGATCCATAGGGGACCCTGCATAATCTGCATCTAGTATAGGCTTCAAGGACAAGCTCTGTGTTTCTCTTGAACATTATCCCCTTACTAGGATTAGCTTTCAAGTAATGAAGCACACGGTAGGCAGCTTGAAGGTGAATTTCCTTAGGATCATGCATGAACTGGCTGATGACGCTCACAGAGTATGCTATGTCTGGCCGGGTGTGTGCAAGATAGATGAGTTTTCCCACTAATCTTTGATACATCTCCCTGTCTACTGGTCGATCTCCAATAGCCTCTCCAAGTCTATGGTTCGGCTCTATAGGTGTTGCTACTGGTTTACTTGCGAGTATTCCTGTTTCTTTGAGGAGATCCGTGACATATTTCTGCTGTGAAATGAAAATACCTTGTCTGGAATGGGCAACCTCAATCCCGAGAAAATATTTCAACCTCCCCAAGTCCTTGATCTCGAATTCTTTGATCAAACATTGTTTCAAGGCTTGCTTTTCATTCTCATCATTTCCAGTCACAATAATGTCGTCCACATAGACTATCAAGGCCGTGACTCCCCCTGAAGCTGAGTGCTTGATGAAAAGAGTGTGATCTCCCTGACTTTGCTTGTATCCCGTAGCCAACATTACCTTAGTAAACCTCCCAAACCAAGCACGGGGCGATTGTTTCAGTTCGTACAAAGCTTTCCTTAACTTGCACACCTTATTCTTTTCAACTCCTCCAAATCCGGGTGGAATGCTCATATAAATTTCTTCTTCCAAGTCTCCATGAAGAAAGGCGTTCTTCACGTCATATTGCTGTAAATCCCAATTAAAGTTGGCAGCTAATGACAAGAAGATCCTCACG
Organism: Mitragyna speciosa; assembly: GCA_024721245.1. Classification (NCBI taxonomy): domain Eukaryota; kingdom Viridiplantae; phylum Streptophyta; class Magnoliopsida; order Gentianales; family Rubiaceae; genus Mitragyna; species Mitragyna speciosa. The sequence continues at coordinate 9,955,200 of CM045571.1, forward strand.
GTGTTCATTTTTGCAACCGGAGCGAATGTCTCTTGATAATCAACTCCATACGTCTGGGTGTATCCTTTAGCAACTAGCCTTGCTTTGTAGCGTTCTAATGATCCATCAGCCTTAAACTTCAAGGAAAATACCCATTTGCACCCTACTACCTTCTTTCCGTTTGGTAGCTCAACTAACTCCCACGTTCTATTTTTTTCCAATGCATCCATCTCCACTCTCATGGCTTTCCTCCATTCTTCCTTAGATAATGCCTCCGATAAAGTGTTTGGAATAGCTATTTTATTTAGACTCGTGAGAAAGCTCTTATGGGATGGTGAGAACTTCTTGAAGGATACATAACTGAGATAGAGGGTATAATGGTCGTTTGGTACACTCTCGAGTTCCTTTTCTCACAGCTATGGGTAAATCTTGGTCAGTTGTTTGGGGTTGGTGTTCTACAAGTGAAGTAGGTTCGGATACTGTTACCTCATTCTCAGAAGTCGGATTGGAAATTTGGACTTGCGCCGGATCGAGAACTGGACCTTGTTTCCTTGAGTACATCTTCCCTTTCCCATAACGTATATGATCAAGAGTTCTATTTTCCTGTGCAGGAGACAAATCACAGGGCACAGGTAACAAGACAGGAGACACCGGTTCTATGTTTTGATTGAATTCAGGTACGGATTTGGACTGAGAGTTTGACACAGGAGATGAGGATTGTGAATGAGATAAAGATGAAGGGGTAGATCGAGTAAGAAAAAATCCTTATCTTCCATGATAGATGATCCCTGGAGATAAGGTTTAGTCAAATATGGTTTCCCTTCTGCAAATGTGACATCAGCTGAGACATAGAGCTTCCTGGTGGGCGGGTGAAAACATTTGTACCCCTTTTGTGTGGACGAGTATCCTACAAAGACACATTTAATGGATCTAGGATCTAACTTGCCTCGATTGTTGCTATGGACATGAACAAATGAAGTGCACCCAAATATCCTAGGTGTAAGGTTGTTTGTGGTACTAATGTCGGGGTAGAATTTGGAAAGAGCTTCCATTGGACTTGTTGACCCTAAAACTCGTGAAGGAATTCTGTTTATGATATAGGCCGAAGTGAGAACTGCTTCCCCCCAAAGGTGTTTTGGTACGTTTTGATGAAACAAGAGTGCTCTAGTAGTGTTTAGGAGATGACCGTTTTTCCTTTCAGCTACCCCGTTTTGTTGTGGGGTTTTGACGCAAGATGACTCATGAATAATTCCCTCTTTTTGAAAAAAAGGAGACAAGACTTGATTGAAGTAGTCGCTTGTATTGTCAGACCGAAATCTCTTTATTTTGGTACCAAACTGATTTTGAATTATTGTGTGGAAATTGGGAAAGACATTACTCACGTTTGATTTGTTTTTGAGCAAAAATATCCAAGTGACTCTAGTGCAATCATCAATAAACGATACAAACCACCGTGAACCAGAAACATTTGGGACTGAAGAAGGTCCCCATATATCACTATGAATTAAATAGAAAGGGGAAGAACATTTTTTATTGCTAATAGGAAAAGACACACGAGTGTGCTTTGCATACTCACAAATATCACTGTGAAATGTTCTAATATCTAACCCCTTGAATAAAGAAGGAAACATGATTTTTAAAACTGCAAAAGAAGGATGTCCTAGACGAAAGTGGTGCAACCATATGACGTCCTTTTTGGAAGAAGAAAGAAAGGAAGAGGATAAATTCGTCCTGATCATACTTGGAAAGTTCGATGTCTCAAGGTAATAAAGTCCATCCTTCTCCTCAGCATGTCCAATCCTCCTCCCCGAATCCTGGTCCTGAAATTTACAGTAAGAGGGATAAAACATAACATGGCAATGTAAGTCTTTTGTAAGCCTTTTAACAGACACAAGGTTAGCTGATAATTTGGGAACATGTAAAACATTTTTAAGGACAAGACTGGGTGTGATATGAACATCCCCTACACCAGCCACTGTGGTTGTAGCTCCATTAGCAGTAGTGATTTTTCTATTACTTGGACATGGGGTGTAAGAACTAAACTGGTTTGAGGTGTGTGTCATGTGGTCTGTGGCTCCCGAGTCTATAATCCATGAATTCCCAAACAATTTATCAGAAACATTTAATCCAAGAGAGAATAAAGATTTACCCGAGAGAGCTAGAGAACACGCACTGGAGGAAGGTTTCTCAAGAGTTCCCAACAGGTTTCTCAACTTCTCTACTTCTTCATTGTTGAACCCTCTATTTTCTTGGGTGTGATCTTGACCCACTTGTGTGGTCATATGGGCCTGACCTTGCTGTCGTTGCTGCTGTCCCCCTTTGTTTCCCCATTCACGGCTGGTTATTGAAGGTTTTCCATGTAATTTCCAACAGCGATCTCTTGTATGCCTTGGCTTTTTACAATAAGTACACCAGAGATCATCTCGATTAGCTCCCCTTGACACTTCTACCTTTCCATCCTCAGTTTTTGGTGACTGCACCAAGGCGGGACCTCGTTGTTTGCTACTGGAAGTTGCAAATGCAGAGCCATCAATCGGTTGAGGTTCAAGCATAACTCCTCTCCGACTTTCTTCAGCTCGAATCAACGAAATTGTCTCATTAAGAGATGGTAACTCTACTCGGCCTAGGATTTGAATTGTTACCTGATCGAATTCAGAGTTTAGACCTGCAAGAAAATCATAAACCCGATCTCTTTCTATAAAATTTTTTATTGCACCTGCACATTCACTGCATTTTAAATCAATCACCCGATAATAGTCCAATTCTTGCCACTGGTTTTGTAGGAAATTAGCATATTCAGTTACAGATTTACTCCCCTGTTTTGTTGCTGCTGTTTTGGTCTTGATTTCATAGATTAGTGCTGCATCATGGACTTTAGAATAGGTTTGATTCAGTGAATCCCAGATTGCCTTTGCAGTTGGCAGGAACATGCAAGTGTCACTGACTTCGGGTGTCATGGAATTCCACAACCAAGACATGATCATGGAATCCTCTTCGTCCCATGCTTCAAAACCTACCTCGCCGTTCTTAGGTCCACTCCCTACCAAATGGCTCAATTTTCCTTTCCCTTTTAGAAAGGTCCGAACCAGTTGAGACCATTTCAGGTAGTTTCTGCCGTTGAGTCGGTATGCTGATTGGATGTTTTGCAGTTCACCCATGGTGCGCTGCATCTGTTCTTCCTCTGCTGATTGGGATGGTTGAGTCGTAAGTTTAGTTGGGGTGGATGATATTGTTTCTGACATTATCCAGAAAATTTATGGAATGTGCAAAGGAAAAAGGAAACTATTCTGGTGAATAGAAAAAATTGCAGCAATGAGAGCTGAACAAGGAATGTGGCAATGAAGGCCTTTGTGACAGGGATTATCGATTCTGATGAACAGAAAAATTACAGCAATGAGAGCTGAACAAATAATGTGGCAATGAAGGCCTTTGTGACAGGAATTTTTAATCCCAGAAAAGAGCCTAAAGCTCTGATACCATGTGGAAAATGTGAATAAAATTGTATTGACTCACTTGTTTTACAAAAAAACCTATGATGGGCTATATATACAAAAAGATTACAAAGAGAAAAATAGTAACTATCTAAAAAAGGAACATCTAATCAGGATCCCTGATTTTCTATCATTCAAATCCCTAAACTCTAGCCTAAATTCCAGGAGATAAATATTCACATAATTACAAAGAGCTAATTAAGGAGAAAAAATTGTATCTTTCCACAGTAATTAATATATTATAGGGATAAGGCTTCACCAGGCGCGTAAATCTTTCCCCAAGAACTTCTCCTAAGAAGAATTACTCAATCAAATGTTTCAAGGCTTTGTCAGAATTTAGGTTAAAGCCCAGCATTTAATTTGTTTGAGTGATCAGAAAGTACGTCATGTTTTCATCAGATCAGCGAAATAGCCAGAATTAAGTTTAAGTGCTGAAAATTTGTTGTAGTTCAGAGGACAATATAACAATTTTGGTTAAAAAATTTTAACAGAAACTTCGTACTTCTAGTAACTAGTAGAATTACTTTCTACTGCTATGAGTTAATATTAGACAGCCACCTTCCCAAGTGAAATGGAAATAACTATATCAAGGTTGCCATGGCAAACCAAACAAAACCTACTACCTTGCTGTTAAGTTCAATTTTGAATTGAAGCACAAAAGGAGCTCTAGATTGATGTCACAATTATATTAATTCTATAAAAGCTGAGGATGTGGGAACTTTATCTTTTTTTGGGTGGATTGAAGTGCACATGCTTGCATACAAAATAAATCATGTATGTAGTTTGCTCCAATGGGCATCAGTAACTGTGTCTTATACAACCCAGTACTATTGAGATGTAATATATATCCTTCCCATGTGTAATCAGGCCTATTATTTTTGGCTAAGCTAGCTTGATCTTTCCTTACGCATATCAATATTACAAAAGAAGCACTGAAAATGGAATAGTTCTTTAGAATTAGACAAGAAAGACTACTAAGGTAAAGTCAAGATAATTTGATTCATTCACAGTTAAAAGCAGACCTTCACCTTGTCAAAAGTAAATAAAAAGAAGAGAACATGAAGCAAACAGACAGAGAGAGCAAAGAGAAATTGCAGAGATGCAAATACACAGGCTAGACATGTATAATGTTGATCGTGGATCAGCAAATATTATTGAGTATATTCTATATGTTTAAACGTTTTGACAAGTGAGGCATAATTTGCACAATGAAGAAAGTTGGAAAATCCTGCAAGCATACATTCCAATGCTCTCATAGGTAAAAGCGGAAGAGAGTTTACATTTTAGTTGATTATAAACAAGCCACAGGTTCCAACCAATTATAATACTAGAGATAATTATATACTGCTTTCATTCTTTCTTCCTATAATTTCACTTAATTTCACCAACGAACAATAAGTGAACAGCACATGACGAATTGATAATTTCACCAACTAATTCTTAACATGATGTCTTACAGACATATGGATATCAAAAGTATGCATATACAGATTGTTAGTGTGATGACTTACAGGAATTTGGATATCTAGCTTTTCAAATCCATCTCGTCCAGTAATTTTGACTCTCAACTTTCTAGACCAGATCCCTGAAAATGGACCCCTGGAATCATCTGCAGAATATTTATTGTACACCTCAGGAGTGAATACTTCAATCACAGGATCTTGTACACTTTCACTTTTCTCGTCTTTATCACCTTGAACATTTTGTTGAGTACAGTATGTATTGTTGCTTGCCGAGGAATAACCTAATTTTTAAAAATTGATAAATGAAGTATCCCTCTGGGTTCAGGCTAAATTCTAGAAACTTCATGAAAACAGGAAAATGCAAATGTCAAGCTGTGAACTTTTAAAATACCAAAATGATTTTGCAGTGGATATAGGGCAGGTTTGATTTCAACATGCAGAGTCTGTAGTTTTCAAGAGGTTCTATATTCAAAAACATATCAACTCCAGAGTGGTGTGATTATCTAGCAAGCCAACCAAAGAAAAATGTAAACACATTTACTTATTGATCCATCTTCTGTCAACATAAAATTGTTTCTGTTCTTCTAGTTAACCTTAAAATTTCAATTACTCATTGTCAATCTAGTTTCAACGCATATGGCAAGAATAATGTCTGAAATAGAAGTTGATGTTTTACTTCAGTGACGGTCTTTGTTTAAAACCTAATCAAGCAAAACATAATGAAGAATATCAAGGAATTATACTTTATGAAAAGCAACGTGACACTGGTTTCAGTTGCCTTAATTAATTTTCATCCACCTCTTTGTGGAGAAACTTGAGAGACATTGGTTGCATAGAGCTTCTCTTCTTCATAGTAATTATTGAACCCTAATAATTCTTTTATTTCTTCAAAAGATGGCATGCTTCCAGGAGTAGGCATTCGTCCTCCTCTAATGGCTATGAGGGCATCCTGTAAAATATTTCAATGAAATCATACACACAATCCATCTCCATCATAATAAACAATACAGAATAAGATAAAATTGTAGATTTTAGAAAGATTGAGAATTGGAGCTCAGATACAAAGATTGATTCAGCCTGGCCAAGTTCGTGCCAAAACTTTTCCATTGAGGGACATAATTCCAATTTATGCCTTCCCAGATGTAGCAGTAAAGACTTGAGAAAACATTAGCTTTAAATTGTTCCACTCTAATTTTAGCAAAATTTCAGAATGTCTTCAGTGGACTGACTATTAGAAACATCATTATGGTAAAAAAAACTCATGGAGGCACTCTATCAGACAGTAATTCAAGATAGAATTAGTACAAAACAACAGTGCTACGTAAGCCATGCCAAACATGTACAGTAGAACCTCCACAAAAGATCTAATGATTGTACTGAATTTTTCCACACATCTATAGAAGGAATTGTTATTTAACCCTCTACAATTTGTGGAACATTAAAAACTTGTGAACTGTATTAGAAATACATTTTGAATGAAATTAACCCTCTCAAAATGAGAAGGTATTGGAAATATATTTTTGAATGAAATTCACCATTTTTTCAACTAATAATATCAGTTGAGTAAAGGTAGGATTATGGACCTTTCTAAGACTTGAACTTTTGTCCGTAATGTACACATAACAAGGTCTCTACTAATTACTATGATAATAGTTTGCAAAATACATATGCAAGTGAAGAGATGAGGCAGAATATTGAGTTAACAAAACCAAACTATTTATCTTATGTTGGAAAATCATTTTCCTTTGTTTTACTTTTCATGACCAACATGGATTGCATTTTAATCAAATATTAATCCATATGCATCACCAACTCTGAAAATCTGAAAACATATGTTAACCTTATTCAATCTTATAACAAACACAGTCCACAGTTCTAATGCTATTACTAAGTTTCAATACATATACAAATTCAGCACAAAGAAAAAAGCTGGTGTCCAAAAATTTTACTCCATCTGTTAAAATTGAATGTCCTCCTTGAAGTTTTTATTTTTTTCAACAAGAATTGCTAGAATGAATACTTTTCAACACAGTTCCAAATTTCTTAAATAATCCCTTGAGAAATTTAAGGAGGGGACATTTGACCTGGGAGGTAAAGGAGTAATAATCTCAGAAAAAACTAACTCGTAGATGTCAAAAACTGAATGAATATTCAAGAGACATAGCCTTCAAAAGCTGTAGATTTTTCCTTTCCTTCAAATGGTCTAAGCCTTGAACATTTCAAATCAGTGTTCCAACTAGTCCATCAAAAGTTCAACCATGAGAAAAGGGCGCAGTAAATGCAGGAACCGTGAATCGTTGTCCTTTTTCTATTTGCAAGACTGCAGATGAAAAGCTGGTTTTTATGTTGCTAGCATATTCCAACTCAAAGCACTCCTTATTGTGTGCTCTAGCATAGCCAACTCAAACGTCAAGTGACAACTTTAGTAAAGCTCCTAGCTTATAATATCTGGGTTTAGAAAACAACTTAGAAGTCTCCTTTCCTTCAATGCAATACAGTATCTAATTGACCATGTGAGTTAACAAATAATGCACGTACAACATGTCCTCACTACTTGAATGTCATCCGAAAAAAGACTCAAATAACAAAGTCTGCTTCTTGGTCTATTCCTTTATATTAGGGTTCTTTCAAATGATGAGCTGAATTGTTTTTTGCCATTCTTTCTGAATTCCCAGCAGCATGAAAGAGTCTTCAACCACTTAAACAGTTTCCAGGCCACCTCTTAGCAATACAAGTGCCATATTATCATCTTCCACTTTTGCCTTTTCAAATGCCTCATCCAACCACATGCTTTTTCCTGGCTTTGCTTTCATTCTAACGGTCAACAGCTGGCCCACCCCATTAATGATGGTTATACCACCTATCAAGCATATTACACATCTTGCTTTGTTTTCCTTTTCTTCCAGGTACAACTTAAGAAAATGTTTTAACTGTGGGTCCACTACATATACAGAGCTCAACCAGATAACATACCAAGTTTAAGAGACGTGCTTCTTCACATATATTATTTCCCATACTACCGAATTTTGGGATAATGAAGCGCAGAAAGAAAATCAACTAAAAGCAAACAGAAGGAAAAAGAGGTAAGCTATGTATAAAAACATCACCCTTATATTACAATTCATCAGAGAGGTAACCAATGTATAAAAACATCACCCAAATATCATAATCCATTATTTACACAATCCAACTTGTTTCCATGGCAGTTTCAAAAATAAATATGACACTAGTTCTATTTTTCTCTAAATTAGACAAAAAGAAAACATCTGGAATTTTTACCTGCATTGCACGAATAGATACGCCCATCAAAGAAAGGGGATATGCCACAATCTTGTATCCAATTTCCTCAAGTTCAAGAGGATCGATAATTGGTGTTTTCCCTCCTCCTTCAAGCATGTTCGCCTTGCAAGAGTATAAAAGGTTTGTCAGTATGGTATGTTTGGAACAAGCGCACTGAACTAGGTTAATTCTGAAGAAATTGGAACCAGATCATGTTTGTCAGTTTTTATTATAAAAGTGGCTTTATGTTTCTTCCTTTTTTAATTTACCTATTGTACCCATTAAATTAAAAGTGGAAGTGTTGAAATATTGGACAAAAGAGTCATATTTTATTTAAAGATGGATGCTCAACGGGATTCTTACTCTCATTCCCTCATCAGTACATTCCATACACTCCTAAAAGGTTAAACTACTACCTGGATTGTTTCTCTCATCCTCGTATCAATACAATCCATACACTCACAATGCAAAAAAACACGGTTCGTCTGTGGTCCAGCCACACAGTGTCATAACTCATGACAGTCTGTGCAAGTTTTTTAAACATCATAACACATGGTTTCAGGGGAGATGGGAATTTAGTCACTACAACAAATATTGAGGGTATAGTTTACTGGAGTATATCACAAGAAAATATTATTATACACGGTGCTGATGATGAGTTGAACATATTTATAATATGATAGAAACATGAACATTAAAAGATACGAAAAGAACAATGAAATAGGGAATAGACAAAACATGTTCATAGAAGATTGATGACAGAAAAATTCCAAAGATATTGAAAGCAAGAAAAGGAAAATGTTTAATTTTGCACATTATAATGCAACAGTAAAATGAAATGGAGCAGTCGATAACTGGAATTGACATGGTGGGTTGATTTAATTGTGTTCTTAGTGATCACTTGCTTAATTGGCAATGCATCTTAAGATGCTCAGCTAAGATAAATTATAGAATATGAAGGAGATATATAGTTCATGTATGATACATGTATGATACGTGAATATAAATTTTATCTTGCGGTCAATGGCAACATGATAATATGACAATTTCTTAAACAATTCAACACGTTTAAGTAACAACTCTGGCTACAATCAGCATCTACAATTGCTCTGGTATGTAACACTAATTATTGTCAAACACAAAGGTTCCCAGTGAGACCAATAATCTTTTCTTTGGCAATTTGAGGGTTAACCTTGCGAATTCAAAGATATCATCATCTAGCAACCTTATTACTTCATGATAGTAACATGCCACCTAGCATGTCTCCAGCCACAGAGATACTAGCATAATTCATATACCTTTTACAAATAAGTACGACATCCAGAAATGTTAACATCCTCTATCCTCTATAAAATATGGTTTCAGTTTCTCTGGTCCATGTGTGGTTTTTGTGTCCATTTATTCTAAACATTTCACTTGTTGTATTTTCTACAATGTATTTGGTAAATGAGAAATTAAGCCCACTAATGCGTGGAAAAATCAAATACTAATACGTGATAGGATGTTACTCAGAGCATATGAGGAATAGATTTTGTCCCAAAAGTTTACCTCTTCGATTTGCACATTTTCTTGGGTTAACATTACTAAATTACACAAAGGTTTGAGCCAAAAAATGAAGAAAATGAACTTTTTGAGTCTGAAGCTAACAAGACAACAGAAAACAATTAGAAGTATTATTAGAATGGGACACAACATTTTCGGCACTCCAAAAAGGGAAGTAATAAGATTATCTTCACAATAAATTTCATCTACATAACTGATAAAGTGCAGCAAAAAAACATGAAAGATTGAACTGGTTGCCTGCATCCCAAGAAACTCTTAATGAATCGTTAAGACAAAAAAAAAATCCTGTAGTCACTAAGCAAAAGATTGGAAAAGAAAGGAAAAGAATGTGATGACTGGTTGGAGATAACTTTGTATTAATTATTTTTCTTTCCTTTTGATTTTTTGTATAAAAAGGTTATTAAGTTAAATTTGTACATCCTAATTCATAAAAATGATGGGAAAAAAAAAAGAACTTTATGAAAACATAAGAAGAGAAAGGAAAGAAAAGAAAAATAAAATGACTAAATTAAAGCAAAAATTTGGTGCAAATAAATAGTTAAAAAAGGTGTATGGGAAGATAAAAATGGTGTGTGAACTTATGAAAATTTGACCATTCAGTAATTGTGAGTGCCTTAACATGTTTAGTTTGAGCATATGGATGAAATTTATCTTCTAAAAAAATATTTGTGAACTTTTCCTAAGGGTATCTATAGTTAACTCTTCATATTCTTGGGTACACTAAATGAAATTAGAGTACTTCTTGGGGTGTTTGTTGAACTACAGAAATCCATGAATCATTGGGAATCTTTTCTCTCCTTATTCAATTACTACACGAATTTTAAATTAAATATTATTCAGTCCAATATTTTAAAAAAATTTAGGAAGTGTATCAATAAAACCGTAACTACATTATTCTCAACAGTTGAAAAAGTAGGCTAATTCTTATTGAATTACTAGAGTTAAAAATAATTCACATGATTGAAACTTTGAACATTTGTCAAGTCTTACCACTGCTTAATTGATCAAAATTGGATACATGCATAATTAAAGTAATTATTTTGCAAACTTGATTGACCAAATTAATTGAGATTGAAAAAAATAAAGATTAAGTTAGCTTTTGTGAAAACTTTAAGAGGGTTACTGTTCTGTACTTTAGTCCATATGGAAAGCTATCGTAATCTCTAAATTATACATCTTTTTGTGATAAGATTCCATGGCCATTTAGATAAATTAAGAAAATATGTTTCACTAGATGTGTATATATTATCCACTGACGATTACACAAAATTAATATATTAGAAAACTTCTATCAAATTAAAACCCCAGTGGAGGATCCATCACAAAACAAAATACGTTGAATTTATTTCTTTAAAAAACTAAGGATTGACTACCTATAGTTAATCTTTGATCACAAGCACAATTTATTGTACAATTTTAGATCATATGGATTTTAAAATTGATTTTCTCAAAAAAGTAAATTAATTGCTTATTAAGGATTCCTTTCAGATGGGTATTGTGTGTCAAAAATAGGTTGTAGGCAAGATTTAAAAGTCATAGATACTCCTTTAATTGCACAATCGGACTTTTTTATTTTTTATTTTTTGAAGAAAAATGACATATTTAGTCTCTCTCTCTCTCTCTCTCTCTCTCTCTCTCTCTCTCTCTCTCTCTTTTATAGTTTTAAAGAAATAGAAAATTAGAGAAAGAAATTATAGTAATAGCTTATTATGAGCTTGTGGCAGGCTAGAATAGAACTTTCATTTTACAATATTTTGTGCTGAATAATATGTTTTTGCGTTCAATTATTATTCCACTGCTAAATTAAAGAAAATGTTTACCTAACTTTTATTGCAAATAAATTCAAATATTTTTTATTCAAAAAATATAAGTATGAATTCAATTCCATTAAACACAATATGAAGAACATAGTTGAATTATTGGAATAAATTCTATCAAAAACTATAAAAAGTTATGATTGTAAAATGGCAAAAACAAGTGCTACACCTACATGTCTATATCTTAAAATTTTGAATAAGATTATAGATTTATTTTACTTATAGATTCTATTCATTTTATAGGACTTAGGTTCTTTGTGTGTCAAAAGAATAATACTAAATGGAAAACTGACTTGACTTTATCCATATTTTTAGAATAAAAACAATCATAACTAATATGATTCATAATTTCTGAGTAATAAGAATTTTGTGGAGAATTATATAAAATTCTACAAAGCATGCCACTCTAGCTATTATATAAACATGTTACAATCTTACTATGCAAGAAATCTGTCATATACGACTGATAATGTCAATTGTTTTTTAGAAGAAACATATTTCATGTGCTAGCAAACAAACAAGAATAATGTGAAGACAAACATTATCAAAGAAACAAAAACATTCAATGGTAAACGATTATGGAATGGAAGATAAAACAACAAAAATATTGAAAACAAATTTTAATTAAAGCAATTAATCCACAAAGAAGTATAAACTTGATCACTAAAGCATTGTGAAGGACTGCCCACAGATAAAACAAAGAAAAATGACACTAAAACATTTCTTGTCAATACCAGGAAGGTCGTAAACAGTTTTAATCACATAATAGCTACTCAAAAGATACAACTTTATCATCTTTTCAGGGGCGGCAATCTGTAAGGGCATATATATCCAAGGTAAGTGCTTTACAGGAAGTATTGCAAGAGGAAGGCAGAATTTCAGTCAACATTAAAAATTACGAAGCAAGCAAAATGTGAAAGAGGATAAGAAAATCTTACTTTCTACTATTCCAAAAGGCATCAACAAAGATTTTGTTGTACCAAATGGCAATTGGGCAAACAGTGGAATCAAGTTTAAAAGCACAATAACAATCAAAAAGAAGATTGAAATTAAAGCAATTAATCCACAAAGTTACTAGTGCTTCATTATCTTTTAATTAAAATCCATTTTGTTACAAATTTTTAAAACTCCCATTTTAATTCACAAATACCACGTGGAATGCACATGAATCTTCCTAATTTGAAGATAAAGTGTGAAGGTGCTGACAGTATCTAATGAGTGTAGCTTAACTAGCAGGCCATGGAAAAGCTACTTACAGGGCAAAAGGTGAGCAAATGACCAAAGAAAGAAATTCAGCAGGGGGTAAGAAGACATACATCTGACATAGATACCCATCTACTGGGCCACCCTTAGGATAATAATACTACAGGATGAATGAAAACAAGCTGTACCTTCCGAGTAAACAAAAAAAAGTTTTCATAAAACACAGGGCAGAACATTCATCAAATAAAAATAAAACAACATATATTAAGGATAAGCACTTCTAATGTAGAAAATAATACAAGTGAGAAAATTAGAAATGGCCATGTTTGAAAAATCTTAAACATATGACATACATACTCACTCATGAAAAAAGCAAGATGATTTGTTCCCCCATGCTCAATTACCGTATACAGAGAGATAGCATTCATTTTAAAAACATGTAATGCCAGTTCTTGGAACAGTCAGTAAAATTAGAAATGATTTACCATTTTTGGTACCAGTGGAGAAATTTCACAAAAGGCTTTCATTTCTTCTTTTGATTCAAGTGCATCGATGAATAAAACATCAGCTCCAGCATCAGCAAAAGAACGTGATCTCCAAAGGGACTCTTCTAAGGATAGTGCTTGACGGGAATCAGTTCGTGCCACTATAACAATATCAGAGCCACTCTCTTTTCTAGCATCAACAGCTGCTCTTATCCTCATGACTGCTTCCTCTCTGGACACGACTTTCCTGCCACGTGTATGGCCACAAGCTTTTGGAGAGACCTTTTGGAGACAGCATAATTAATAAGAATATTTATACACTAGAAGGGTCTAACAGGTTTTGCAACAAAAAGAAAGCACCTTCTCAGGTTTGCTATAATAACAAGAAAGTTATGTTGTCATGGGAACAAAATCCATAAAAACTTGGAAATCATGTAGAGCCACCAGAAGACATTTTTTTTCTTTTCTAAAATAACTTTCTCAGGAAAAACATTTCCAACGTAACATACTCCACAAAATACTCAATAATAACACATATTTTATTTTTTTGTTTTTTCATCAATCAAGTATTCTGCAATGATAAATTGCTATGAGCATGATATCATCATTTCCTTGAACAAAATCTAAAATGATTGTCTTCTGCATTCCATGGCAAGTGCCATCATTCATTTTCAAGGGATTATTTTGGGAAGAAATAATTATAATTTAATTGGCTTCCCCTAATGTACAGTTCTTTTTGGGTTTTAGTGGTAGAACACTAAAATGACAGTATAATACACAGATATTAAATAAAAGATTTGACACATTATTACAAATCTAATGCAGAATTTCAGTTGAGCTTAGCAGGAAAGCAGAAAATATAGTTCAGCAAATATGCAAATGATTGGTGGACTACAGACTTCTTATTTAAAATGCAACCAATTATCAAATATTAGTCAAACCAGAAATGACTATAAAACTGTTGCCATGAGTAGGAAACTCCAGAGAGAATTATGCATTTCCTTCTAAAATTATATTTGTATTTTTACTGTTGCAACTATTTTGTACTTTTCTTGATATTGACAGTGACAGACTTAATTAGTTAATCTTCTTCCGTAAAACTTATTTCCATAGGATGTATCAATCAGAATTCCACCTACTCCTCACAAAATTCCAATTGTTGAGTTACTTATTATCCTGATCACTTAACAACACAGAGAAGGAGGCACATTGTTCCCAAAAAAAAAATAAATAAATAAATAAATAAAATCTTGCTCTGCTGTTTTTGCTTCATTAAAGATAATTATTTTATCTTACACATCTCAGTTGATATGCTTATTGCTAACTCATCCCCAAGCTTATGCTATTTTAGAGTTTTATGTTTCATATTCAGCTCCTTAGCAAAACTATAACTAAACAAGAAATAAATTTTTCCAGCAAATGATCAAGTGAATGAATGGAAATGAAATTCTGAGTGGCTAAACTAAAATAATATTAAACAAAGTATAGATATTTTTGAATAATGCAAACCTGATCTTCAAGAATTATTCCTGCAAAGCCTGCTCTAATATATCCCTTCACGGTTCTCTTGACATTCATGGCATTACCGTATCCATTATCTCCATCCCCAATAACAGGTATGGATACAGCTTGCGTAATTTGTTCTCCTTGATCCACCATTTCTGCATAAGAAATTAGTCCCGTATCTGGCAGCCCCAACCGTGCAGCTGATATTCCAAAACCTTGTGAAATCATGAAATCTATTAGTATTCTCCTAATTAGCAAGAAAATGGGGTGAGACCTAATCAATATGATCTACTTAGTATAGGATGGTTTTTTAATGAGACCTATCAGAACTCAATACCACTAATAGTTATTGAGAAAGCATCAATTAATCTATCGATGCCATAAACAGCTTGTAATCATTGAAATGAGACAACTATACTGAGGAGGAGTTGAGAGTTACAATTGAAAATTACACCAATATTCAGCTCTAATTTGCAATTCATTCTCTTTCCATCCCAACATTCCACATTAAGAAGGTTCAATTTTCAACTATAACTCCATCCTTCCTCAAGTGATACAATAGCTCCAAAAGAATGATCTAAGGAATGAAGGCCAAACCCACTGAATATTAAAAGGTAAAAGGATGACCATAGTTTTCTGGAACTCCAAAAGGAAACTGGTTGAAGCCTTCCCTTCGTTTTACAACCACACAACCAAATAAGATAGATCTTACTCATTTTCCTATTTTGCAGAGAGAATACCATTACAGAGAGCAATTCACACTGAAACACTTGAAGAAAAAGGCCACTTTCACTAGATCCTGGATAGTCTAAATAAGCTTCTATGAACAGTCAGAATCTTTTATGAGATGAGACATCTCTAAACAACTTGGACTCCTAACTGTTCTGGAATACAACCATTACATTTTCCAACCAAGTCTGAGTACTGCCCCTGTGAGTTTGCACCAATAACCTGGTTTCTTTAGTGATACAAGAAGCATGTAACGTACCATTCTAAAGAAATGCAAGCTCCACTTCCGCTTCTCTTCATGGTCTGCCTCCAAAAACTGGACCATCCTCTTTGACAATAATTTTCAAGGATCCAAGGAGAAACCGTTCATTGATTAAATTTCAACACTTCTTAAGCAAAGATTTCTATTACTTTTGTTAAATTATTCGGCAACCAAAATTTGGTTCTCCGTAAAATAATGGAGAAGAAAAGTGAATTTTCAAGATCAAATCTATACACATATTACAAGATCCAAATAAACACAATGCTTTCAAGCAAACATATTTCAGGAAAGAAGAGAAATAATATTTTGAGACTAGAAAAACACTTCAATGTTTAGACATTGAAATTAGTAACATACACCCTTAATTCAAACTCCAGGAGAACAGAGTAACTCTTAGCCGTGGTACGAAAAGTTAGAAATCTGATATTGGAAAAACTTCGGGTTGCATCAGAAGAATTTTGATTATTTTATCCATAATGATATGACTAGACAGAAATGAACATATAAACTTCTCCACACATTTGCAATACAAACTTACAACCTTTTATTCTAGAAGACTTAACCTATTTATCTTTACCAAGAAGCCAAGGTCCCATTGACTAAAAGAAATTTTGATTTACAAATTGTTCTTTGAGCATTCATCAAAACCTCAGTACGATTGTCTGCCGAAAAAATGTTAAGCAATTCCTACTGTATAATATGGAACATCATGCACTAATGTGTTCTACCTATTATTAGTCTGATTGATGAAAGCAATTAATAACACTCCAAGTGTAGCACCCACCCAAGCAAAATTTATTGAAACAAATTAATTAACACTTCCGACCACACCCCTCCCCCAAGGTTTGTTCACATTGAAGGATCTAGCTTATAATCTTCAAAATTACCCTGAAATTCCCTATTGAAAGTTTTCAGCTAAAAGAAAGTTCTTTTGCGCTACTTTACCGATCCTTTAATCGACAACCTCTATTTTATAAATATATATTAAAAAATTCTTCACTAAATAAGCATCTAAACTTTTTCTGCTAAAATGAAAATTCTAGTGGAACTTGTCTATTTAAATTTACACTCACAAAAACCATTCCCAACGTTCTTGTTCCTCCATGAACAATTTGGGATACCCCATAATACAAACGCTCCCCCCCCCCCCCCCCCCAAAAAAAAAAAAAAAAAGAAGTTATGGTTATTGCTCTTCATAATTATAAAAGCACCCTTATCAACTGTAGTACCACATGCTATAAAAATTGTACCTTATTTAACATTAAACAAGAACCAGCACAAATAAAGACAGAGTTTCGAACCCAAACAAATTCAGTCTGTACAATCAATTAAAAAAAAAAAAAAAGGAACCAACAATCAATCAAAAACACTGAAAGAAAACGATCCCCACATACCAGTAGTGAAGCAAAAATCAAAGCCAGCTTTCTGCACAAGCTTAGCACTGAGAGCATCGAAACAAGCCGGGCCCAGATGAATTCCCGGAGAACCCAGAAGTTTTCTCATCTTTTTGGCTGGGGAAGAAGAAGAACTACTGTTGTTATTGTCATCATCATCATCTTTGGACACCACAGCTGACCCTCCATAGCTAGCAGCAACTGAGATGATACGGGGACTGGAATTTGTGCAGAAATTGAACTTAATTCTTGCATTGTTGATTGGAAATGAAGTGATGCTCCGGGGATTGATTCTACTGGGCAGGAAAAGTAGCCGTTGGAAGGGTGAAGGAGGAGAGATGCAGCTCAAGTCCATCAGGTTGATTACGGTAAGCTGCTTCGGGGTGTGAAATTGAATAGAAGTCTTGATTTAGGGAAGACTAATTTCATCTGGCCCCATAAGATTTGGCCCAATATCAAAATACCCCTTCATATTTGGTAAATTTATATGAAGCTTCTTGTAAAATAAATATACATATTCAAATTTGAATTCCATAACAAAATTAATATTGGTGAAGAGAAATTGTCATGTGTCCATATAAGAATATTGTAAGTAGAAATTAAAGGTAGAAGCATGTAAAATTATTTTTCGATTATAAATGAACTTAAAATGAAGATATAAAACAAAATACGACGAATGCGTAATAGTACATAGGTCTAATACATATGGTGGTGGAGTAGTTTTGAGAATATTTTTACAATTTGGATTAACTAGTTTAAGAATAGTACGTCACTTATTTATTTTGAATTGTGTCCATTTTTGTATCTAACTCTCTTACAAATTTTAGAGAGAATAAAGTGACAGTTTTAAATACACGAAAACTTATCTAAAGGCGAGTTGGCGGACATGGAAACTCATGTAAAGGCTAGTTGGTGGAACTACACATACAGTGTGTATATGTGTATACTTATGTACATACGCATGTAAGAGTATATATTTATATGTAGCTGTACACTTATATAGTTGGCGGAAACTTATCTAAAGGCTAGTATGCGGAACTTTAATAAAGACACAGATACATACATATGTGTATATATACATATGTTTGTGTGTGTATATATACCTATATCTATATCTATATATAGATACACACAAATATATACATGTGTGTATATATACATGTGTGTGTCTATATGTATATTTAGACACGTGTGTATATATATATATGTACATTTATACACACACGTACACGTGTGTGTACGTGTGTGTCTATATGTATATTTAGACACGTGTGTGTATATATATATATGTATGTACATTTATACACACACACATACACGTGTATGTATACACACGTGTGTGTGTGTATATGTACATGTAGATTATATAATGTATATGTATATGTATATGTATATACATATATGTTTATGTATACATATACATACATACATGTTTATATATGTGTGTGTGTATATACACATGGATTATATGTGTTTATGTGTGTTTGTGTGTGTGGTGTATGTATACGTATATAAATAAAATGTCATGCATATACATATACATATAAATGTACATACATACATGTTTGTATATGTGTGTGTACACATGGATTATAACTAACGTAGATAAGATTATCACTATTTTGTCTTACAATTTCAAATATGTCATATTAATGACTAAATGTCACTAATTAAATCACTAACATCACCATATATCCTAATTCTAGTAATTTTATAAACAAACATATAAATAATTAAATGATTAAAACTTGATAAATCAAATGTTAGCTCAGAGTTGGACTCTTCTCAAAGATTATATAGAAGAATGGTGTAATCTCCTCCCAAGTTGCTTAAAAATCACACAAATGTGATGCAAAATCCGTGACCAATTTGTGGAAGTTTTCTCTCATTTGCCATTTGCAGATTGTCACCAGAGACCAACTTTGTGATGCCCCAAACCAAGACCCACTTCAAAACCTTGATTAGGACGCCTACTTGGCTCTTGCCAAGTCTCAATCATAAGTAGTTATATGCTAGAAGTAGAAAAATGCTAGAATTTATATATACTTTCAGAAATAATTACAACATTTGAGTTATCTAGGCCTCAGAATACATTTACCTATTTAGTAAAACTAAGCAAAATAAAGACTCTTTCTTGCACTCCTTGCCCCTTTTCTGTTGGTTAAGTACTTGTAAGGAAAAACATTTAAACAAAGGGTGAGCTTAAGGCTTAGTCAAGTCCTTTTTTGAAAATTCAATTTGAAAAAATCCTTTATAACATATTTGTTTAAAAAATGGATTTACTTAAAAAAATGACATATAGGAACAAATATTAAATCAAGTAAACATATAATTAGGAAAGGATACAGACTGGTCATGTCAAGTACTATGCAGGATCGAGTCAAGTTCAAAATTATGTCTAGCACTATTCAAGATCGAGTCCAAAATACACTGCTCAAGTTCTAGTCCAGTACTGTTCAATATCATGTTGCCTTATTTATGAGCTTATCACGTCATATCAAATGCCATGGCCTTGTATCTAAAATCCATATACAACCCTTCTTTGCACCACTAACGTGTTATTCCTATGTTTCACCGATTAGTAAACTCAAATATTATCCACATGTATTTCTGGAACACCTTAAAGCCTAGAAACCTCCTCGCAGGTTAGAGAGTGCCGAGAAGCTAAGGTAGCCAAAATTTGGGTGACCAAGCCCTTTGCCAGCTCAACCCAAAGCTGGACGTGCTCAAGGTAGGGCCCAAGCCTCCCTGATATGGCAACCGGGTGCATAGCATGCACAAGTACATTACAAAATGTAGCAAATTTCTCTTAGTATGGATACCCCGGGTTCATAACATATACGCATATTGATAATGGCCGAAGTGACTAGGTTTTTAGGTGTGTTTAGGCTAGGGTTTACGTGTTGTTCGTTACAAGTTTTGCTTAATAAGTGTGGTTTTTCTTTCTTTTGGATTCTTAAGTGAATTTGATAAGAGAGCTACTCATTTGACTTGTTTTCCATGCTTTTATAGGTTTTTTCACCTTATTCTACTGAATACCAAAGGATGGTTGAGTGTACGCGAAATGGAAAAGAGAAATTATAAGTACAAAACAATAGCTGAAGGGAATCAAGGATTCAATTCCCATCTGCGCCTTCATCCGTGCCACGGATAAGGTCGCGGGTGGGGACAGTGACTTGGCCAAGTGCACATTGATAATTCTGTCAGCATCCGCGGTGTCACCCGCGCAGCGGATGAAGGCACTGGTGACACCAGACCTAGATTACTTTTCATCCGTGGCCTCGGCCGCGCTGCGGATGAGGCCGCAGATGAGTGGTGTAACCTTGTGATTTCAGTATGTTTTCAAGGTGAAGTTTGGGAAAAAAGAACCCAAGTTGAGGGGTGAACGAACTAAAGAATAAAAAGGGCTCTTCTAGGGCAAAAAAGAGGAGAACGGAGGAGGAACAGAAGGGAAGAAAACTCAAGAATTGAAGAAAGAAGAAGAATTGCAGCAGCATAAGGGGAATTTTTGCAACAAAGAAGAGTGAAGAAACACTACATGAGAATGAGTTTTTCATTGCTTTCTTTGATACTTGTTGAACTTTCTTCCTTTATTATGGAGTAGATTTGTTTAAAGACTTAGAAGGGTTGAACCCTAATCTTTGTTTATGATGTTTTGATTTGCGTTTTAATGAAAAAATCTCATCTTTAATTGGTTTACTTGTGAGTTTATTGATGAATTGGATTGGGTTTTTGTGCACGAATTCAATCTTAATAGTTGTATTGGTTGAGTAATTGAGAAATCACTCAATTGATGTAGAACAACTCTCAAGTAAAAGAACTTGCATGAATTACTAGAAATAGAATTCTATAAGTTCTCCTATGTGGGTGTGAATCCATTCGTATGATAAAATCCATTGATTATATTGCATCTTCCAGGGGTTTTGAGTTGGGAAGAGATTCCAATCAATCAACCTAAGGATAGAAGTTGTAAGCTTGAGAAAGATAACAACTTAATAACGGGATTTTAGGGTCAATTGAATTTGAGTAATCCATTGAGCACGAATTAAAGCTAATAATCGGGGTTAGGAGGATTCTACTTCTAAATCTTGTGTTAAAACTACTGCATTCTCTTCTTTTTCAACTATCTGCATTTGATTTGTTAGCATTCTCGTTCATTTATTTACTTAAACTAGTTTGTTATTATTTCAATCTATCGCATCAATTAGACTAGATAATAAAGTGCGGGTAACTATTAGTACTTGCTAAGTCTCTATGGGTACGACACTCGGTACTCCTTATACGCTATACTACGAAATGATAAGTACACTTGTTTAGTGTATTCACAGTGTTGTAAAGAGGATATCAAGTTTTTAGCGCCATTCCCGGGGATTAGGCAATATTAGGAAAGCCTTAGTTTTATTAATCTGATCATTGCATTTTTCATTTTTTTACTATTTTATTAATTTTATTATTTTATTTTTCTTCTTAATTTGTTAAATTCTTTAGTAATTTAGTTGGTTTGCACTGCTATTACAGGATTTAAACTAGTGCATGACCAGGAGTAGCAGTTCGACTCCATTAGCCTTTGATCCTGAGGTTGAAAGGACATTCCGCTAAGCTCTTAGAGAGAGACTTTTGTAAAGAGTAGAGGAGATTGACCAAGAACATCGAGAGCAAGTAGATATGGCTGAAGAAAACAACCCCCAAGCTCACATCCAAAATCCTTTGTTCGATGAGAATCCGCTCAACCTAATCAATGCACCACCGCTACCACAGCAGCAAGAGAGATAAAGAACAATGTCAGACTATGCTAGACCCCTCCTCACAGGCACGGAATCTAGCATAACCAGGTCAAGAGTTACTGCTAACAATTTCGAGATCAAGTCGAATATTATTCAAATGGTTCCAATAGCTCATCCAATTCGACGGACCTGCCTGATGAAGATTCGAATGCCCACATGGTAAATTTCTTGAAAATTTGTGACACCTTCAAGATAAACGAAGTTTCGGATGATACTATTCACCTGAGGTTATTCCCCTTCTCACTTAGAATCCAGGCGAAGTAGTGGTTGACCTCCCTTCCAAGAGGGTCTATAACGACATGGGATCAAACGGCGAAAAATTTCTAACAAAGTATTTTCTACCCGCCAAGACTGCAAAAATGAGGGATGACATATCTTCATTTGCCCAAATGGATGTCAGAGACACTTATATGACACTTGGGAGTGGTTTAAGGAGCTCTTGCGTAAGTGTCCACATCATGGGTTACCCAATTAGCTTCAAGTTCAGATATTTTACAACGGGCTCAACCCAACCACTAGGCAGATGATTGACGTAGTAATAGGAGGGACAGTAAATAGCAAGACACCGGAACAAGCCCAAGAACTGTTCGAGGTGATGGCCATGAACAGTTATCAATGGCAATTCAGGCAATCCCGATCCAACAGAGCAG
The DNA here is from genome assembly GCA_024721245.1 of Mitragyna speciosa. NCBI lineage: Eukaryota > Viridiplantae > Streptophyta > Magnoliopsida > Gentianales > Rubiaceae > Mitragyna > Mitragyna speciosa. The sequence goes on from CM045571.1 coordinate 9,977,805, forward strand.
TTGGTGTTTATGATGTAGATCCAGTGCAAGTTTTAGGAGCCCGGGTGGAGGCATTGAGTAAGAAAATAGATGGAATGACAATTGCACAGAGACAATCCCAATTGATGCAGTGTGACCTGTGTGGAGTAAGGCATAACAATCAAGGTGCAAAGCAATCGGTGCCACGGATTATATGGAGGAGCAATGCCAGTACATGAACAATGCACCGAGGCAACAGAACAATCCTTATAGCACTACATACAACACAGGGTGGAGGAATCACCTCAATTTCTCTTAGAGAAATCAAGGACAGCAAAGACCAAACCCCCACCTAGGTACCAGTAGTAACCTCCACAAGAGAAGAAATCAAATTTGGAGGAATTGATGACAAAATACATCAATTCCTCAGAGAGTCGCATGCAAGGGAATGGAGACATCTTTATGCAATCAGCAAGTCTCGATCCATAACCTTGAGAATCAAATTGGTCAGATAGCTAAGAACATCTCAGAGAGACCGCAAGGTGCACTCCCAGCAATACAGAAAATAATCCAAGGGAACAAGTCAAGCAGTTACACTGAGGAGTGGTAAAGAGTTAAAGGATTCTGAAGGTAGGGCTGAGTAAGGAGGAAGGAGTTGATGACAAACAGACTAAAGACGAGATGGGACCCTGAAGAGGAATTTCAATGAGGATCAAAGGCCGAAGAAGAAGGAGGTTAGAGAGTACAAGCCTACCGTACCGTATCCGGCAGACTTCAAAAAGATCGTCAAGATGCACAATTCGGTAAGTTCCTAGAGCTATTTAAGCAATTACATATTAACTTACCTTTTGTTGAGACTCTTGCACAGATGCCCAAAGTATGCCAAATTCTTGAAGGACTTTCTAACGAACAAGAGGAATCTTGAAGAGTTGTCTATTGTGACACTGAACGAGGAGTGCTCTGCCATCCTACAGAATAAACTACCTCAGAAAGTTAAGGATCCAGAGAATTTTACCATCCTTTGTAATATTGGTAGTTTATTTGTTGATAAAGTTCTAGCTGACTTAGGTATTAGTATCAATTTAATGCCTTATGAAATGTTTAGAAAATTGGGATTGGACGAACCAAAAACTACTAGGATGAGTATACAATTGGCTGATAGATCAATTAAGTATCCTAAGGGAATCATAAAGGATGTGCTAGTAAAAATTGATAAATTCATCTTCCCAATTGATTTTTTTATATTAGATATGGAATGTGACATAGAGATTCCTTTGATCCTAGGACGCCCTTTCTTAGCAACTGTTAAAGTATTAATTGATGTATATGTTGAGAAATTAATTATAAGGGTTGAGAATGAAGAAGTGGTGTTTAGGATTCCTGACACCAAGAAGCACCCTCTAGATAGGGATGATAGCTGTTATCTCATGAACATAATCGATGATGAGTTTTTCTTTTTTGTGCAGAAAATTTCACTAGATGACCCATTGGAGGCTTGCATCATTCAAGAAGAAAGGAACAATGCAACCAATCTCGAAGTTGTCCATCAAATAATGCATTTGGATGTTAAACAGACAGTGAAAATGAGAAAGGCTTATGAGGAACTTGGAATCTCAAATGGTGGTAACCTCAAGCCTTCAATCGAGGAGCCACCCAAGTTGGAGTTGAAGCAATTACCCAAGCATCTTGAATATGCATTCTTAGCTGAGAACTCCAAATTGTCAGTGATCATCACAACAGACTTAGGCGGTGCCAAGAAGGAAAGATTATTGAAAGTACTAAGAGAGTACAAAAAGGCATTGGCATGGAAGATAGCAGATATTGAGGGAATTAGCCCCTCGTATTGCACCCACAAGATCTTACTGGAAGAAGATTTCAAGTCAGTATTACAACCACAGCGACGGCTCAACCTTAACATGAAAAATGTAGTTAAATCAGAGGTAATTAAATTGTTGGATATTTGAGTTATTTACCCTATCTCTAATAGTTCGTGGGTGAGCCTAGTGCAGGTAGTGCCGAAGAAAAGAAGCATGACAATCGTCCTGAATGATAAGAATGAACTAATAGCCATGAGAACTGTCACTGGATGGAGGGTCTGCATCGATTATCAAAAGTTGAATGATGTAACCCGTAAAAATCACTTTCTGCTCCCTTTCATCGATTAGATGCTGGAAAGACTGTTTGGACATGAGTATTACTATTTTCTAGATAAGTTATTTGGTTACTTTCAGATCCCAATAGCTCCGGAAGATCAAGAGAATACGACGTTTACTTACCCATACGGTACATTTGCCTACCGTAAGATGCCATTCGGGTTGTGCAACGCCCCAACAACTTTCCAAAGGTGCATACTTGCTATTTTTTATGAACTAGTTGAAGATATTATGGAGATATTTATGGATGACTTTTCTGTCTTTGGTAATTCCTTTGATTTATATTTGACGAATTTGAGTAGAGTGCTTAAGCGATGTGAAGAGACTAATCTGGTATTGAACTCGAAAAAATGTCACTTCATTATAAAGGAAGGCATAATGTTGGGGCATAAGATATCTAGAAGGGGCATAGAGATTGATAGAGTAAAAATTGAAATAATAGAAAAATTGTCTCCTCCAACATCTGTTAGGGCAATTCGAAGTTTTAGGCTATACTAGTTTCTACAGGAGGTTCATTAAGGATTTCTCTAAAATAGTTAGGCAATTAATTAAATTTCTTGAAAATGATGCAATTTTTTATTTTGATAAGAATTGCATTCATGCCTTCTCTATTTTGAAAGAAAAATTGACTAATTCCCCCATTTGGTAGCACCACAGTGGCCCCTATCTTTTGAACTAATGTGTGATACTAGTGACTGTACAGTGGGAGCAGTACTCGGGCAGCGAAAAAAATAAGTATTTCTAACTCATCTATTACGCAAGCAAGACTCTAACTAATGCTCAGGAGAATTACACCATCACCGAGAAAGAGCTGCTTGCCATAGTGTTTGTCTTTGATAAATTTAGACCTTATTTTAACCTCTCTAAAGTTATTGTTTACACTGACCACTCCGCACTAAAGTACATTCTCAATAAAAATGATGCAAAACCGAGACTGATTCGTTGGGTTCTATTATTGCAGGAATTCGATATCGAAATAAAGGATAAGAAAGGAGTTGAGAACCTGACAGCAGATCACCTCTCTCGTTTGGAAAATAATCACAGAGGGATACTTTTTGAGAAAGAAATAAACGACGAGTTTTCGGATGAAAAACTTTATCTAATTAATCCCTCTTGTGTGTATTTCCTCTGATTTGCTGATTTTGCTAATTATTTAGCTGCACGGGTCATTCTTAAAGGTATGACAAATCAGCAAAAGAAGAAATTCTTTTCTGATGTACGTCATTACTTGTGGGAAGACCCGTATCTATTTCGTATTTGTGCAAATCACATGATTTAGAGATGGGTGGCTTACTCAGAAACGGAGTCCATTTTGGGGCATTGCCATAGAGAACCAGCTAGAGGACACTATCATGCTAACGTGACAGCACGCAAAGTCCTTGAATCAGGTTTTTATTGGCCCACACTTTTCAAGAACGCCAAGAGGTATGTTGAATAATGTGATAATTGTCAATGATCAGGTAACCTCTCATCTAAAGATGAAATGCCTCAGTCTAATATATTTGAGTGTGAGATTTTTTACTTGTGGGGTATTGATTTTATGGATCTATTTCCTGTGTCATTTGGGAATAAGTATATCCTAGTAGTTGTAAATTATGTATCTAAATATGTAGAAACTCAGACTCTACCAACTAATGATGCTAGGATAGTGGTCAAATTTCTTAAAAAGTTATTTTCCCGATTTGACACACTCAAAGATATAATAAGTGATAGGGGTATACATTTTTGTAACCAGCAATTTGATAAGATCCTTAAAAGATATGGTGTTACACATAAGGTGGCCACTCCTTACTATCCTCAAACTAGTGATTAGGTAGAGGTTACAAATAGAGAGTTAAAAAGGATTTTTGAAAAAACAGTAGAGCATTCACGTAAAGACTGGTCAATAAAGTTAGATGATACTCTATGGACTTATAGAACTGCTTATAAGACCCCCATTGACACAACACCGTATAGGTTAGTCTATGGTAAATCTTGTCACTTGTCGGTTGAGTTTGAACATAAAGCGTATTGGGTAATTAAACTTAGTAACCTTGATTTGCAATGTGCAGGCACAAGGCAAACTTTTCAATTGAATGAACTGGATGAATGGCGGCAAGAAATGTATAAAAATTCAAAGATGTACAAAGAGAGGACAAAGGCTAGGCATGATAAAGGGATTAGAAGGACCAAGGAATTCCAGCAGGGCGATCAAGTTCTACTATTTAATTCGAGATTTCGATTGTTTCCAGATAAGCTTAAGTCTAGGTCGTCTGGTCCATTTGTAGTTAACAAGGTCTTTCCTTCTGGTGCAGTAGAGATTTCATACGAGGAGAAGGGTACATTCAAGATCAATGGCCATCGTCTAAAGCTTTACCAAAGTGGTGATTTTAAAGAACAAGGAAAGGAGGTTTATTACTTCGATGACCCACAGGTTTAAAGCATGTTACAGGCATCGAGCTGACGACGTTAAACAAAGCGCTAGTTGGGAGGCAACTCAACCTTTGTTTTGGTCTTATTATTTTAGTTAGGTATTAGTGATTTTGTTAAGTAGTTTCATTATCTTTTCTTATGTCTATGGTGCAGGTCTTTAGCTATAGGAAAGAGGTTATACCTGAATGATAAGATTTGAGAATAGAAAAGGGGACGTTCGAGTTAAAAAGAGAGTTTTCACTCAATTTTCATTATGTGTTTGAACTGTAATTTTGTTTTTAGAGTTGATTTCTCTCATTTATTTGGTAAGGTATGCCTTTTAATTTGGTATAGTATGGATAGATGGCTGGGAAGTCTGGTCGTGCAGCAAAATAAACTCTCTGGTACCACCCGCGCCTTCATTCGCGCAGCGAATGAGGTCGCGAGTGAAACCAGAAGGCTAAGCCATAGCGTCTGTCCTCATCCGCGCTGCGGATAAGGTTGCGGATAGGAGCAAAAATTTTGACTTTGTTTCTCTTCTCATCCGCACCATGATCCACGTCGCGGATAATGTCGCGGATGAGTTTTTAAAACCCTAAATAAAAAAAAGGGTCAGTCGCACCACACCCGGGCCGTGGGTGGAACCGTGGATCATTCCAGGAAACGTCTGACTTCATACACGGGCATCTTTAATCTCGAATGTCTCATTCATATTGTGGTTGTTAATTTGGTTTCGGTATATTCATTTGGTTCTATCGAACCCTTGTTATGCTGTTTCATTTATTTTTCCTCATTGATCTGTTTAGGTACTCAAAATGCCAAGAAAGTACGTAGCACATAAAAGAGTTCGCGGTGAAGGATCCTCTAGTCGCACTCCTCAATGGGATATCACACACTTCACCTCGCTCGAGAATGTCTAGTGGTACACTAAGCATGAACGCAGGTGAATTGATCATTGAAAAAACCGTGGATGAAGTTATGGACACTATCCTCCACATTATCGAGAATTTTGACTAGTTAGGTTGGGACCCCATTTTGAAGCTTCCAAATTTCTATTACCCTCAACTGGTGCGTGAATTCTACGCGAATATGGATAAATATGAGTACAGTGCTTCAAGCTTGACCACTACTGTTCACGGCACACGGATTGAGCTCAATCGAGCATCTTTGGCTGCAATTCTTGGGTATAGGAACGATAGATCCCGAGTATGGTATATTAGACAATTTCAGTGGAGGGGCACATGGACTGTCCAACAGGGAGCTGCCAAGTTTGGAGTGCACAGTAAAGAGGCAAGATTTGATAATTATGAGGTATACTACGCCAAGAATTTTGATGCCCCTATCACATTATCATTTATATCTTCGATCACAATGTCTTTCCAAAGAGGAGTAGTCTCAACGAATTTAGGGCCAACGATATCTACTTTCTAGTCGAGATGGTGAACGGTGGCATGCCTGAATCTAGTCCATTATCTAGTGCAATCATTGCTTATATGATGAAGACGGTCATGGTGCAGAGTGCCACCACCGAATTTGGGTTCTCACGCCTCATTTTCCTAATTTTGGAGCGGTATAGAGTTCACCTTGACGGTCAACATAGATTGGACACAGGGACTCGAGACATAGTAAATCTCCGTATACTGAAGAGTCTTGGTGCCAGACAGTGGGCAATTGACATGTTGGACAGACGAGGCCAACAGGATGAGGAAGATGAAGATGCACCTCCCATGGAGCCTACTGCTGAACCCTCGTCCCTACCAGCACATTCACATCTGTCTGGGAATGAAGACATCTTGGCAGCCATAGGGACACTCCGAATTGACTTTATGGGTGCTTGGGCCATTTGAGGACTGATTTTACGGGCACCCTAGGTCATATTCAAGGACAAATGGACGACCTTGGCAATCGTGTAGACAGTCTTGAAGATTATCTACGTTCTTTTTACTTTAGCGGGTTAGGAGGCAGTCATGATATACCAGGCGCACCGCCTTCATGATCTTCCTCTTTCCTTTCCTTTCCTTTCGTTTATTTTTGCTTTTGGCCCGTTTAAGACGTTTTCTCTTATTTCTATGTTTCTTTTGTTTTCCTCGTTCAGTCACTTTTGGTCTGTACTAATTAATGGGATAATGTAGCTCTTTTGTTTCTTTTGTTTATGTGATTGCAGTAGTTTGTAAACCTCGTGGCTTTCACTCTTGTTTCAATCGCATACCAAGTGGTCTCGTCCACCAAGGGCAGTAACTGTCTATCTTTTCTTTATTTCTCATTTTCTTATTTTTCACACATTGAGGATAATGTGTAATTTAAGTGTTGGGGAGAGTGTCGTAGATAGATTAGTTGTTTACTTTTGTGATGTTTTGAAATTTTGTGCTGGCTATTTTGGAATTCTTTGGATAATCATCCAACTTGTGGTGTTTTATATTTCTTTTTTTTTTCAAATTTTCTTTTTAGGAAGTTATGTTATCTTAGTAATTAAGGTCAATTATCCTGCACGAATGGAACTAATGCATGCTTTATCTAAGGAGAAATTAGTACGTGTATAAGAACTCACACTTTAGTAAAAGTATGTAGGCAAAATAGAGTTAATTATGCTGTAATATTTAGACGTGAAAAAGTTTCTTTAGATTATTTGATTCAGTTGAGTAGTTAATGAATATGGTATGTGGAGTGAAGTATACCTTATGACTAACATAATAAAAGAAGAGGGGGCAATTAGCAATATAGCTCAAGATCTACTCTACTAGTTTTGGTACTGAGTAACCGGAGGCCTTCATTTACCAATGTCGACTTACGCGTCAAAAGGTTACTAAAATTATGAGTAAGCATAACTACTTGAGTGTACGAAGTATTGAGTAATCGGAGATCTTCATCACTAATATTGTTCTTCACGTCAAAAGATAACTTCGTGTTTCAAGAAAAGGCTGGGCTATAATTATATACTTGGTTTAAAAAAAAAAAAAAAGAGAAGAGACCCTTGTTGATTAACGTTAAAATAATCATGGGTATATGAATTTTTCCATAAACTGTGGAAGTTGACTACTTAAGTGGGTCGAGTATGAAGGGAATGGATTCATATTGACAAGATTGACGTATACTTACCTTTATTTTGCCTATGATGATGAGTAATCGAAATAAGAGTAACTGTATACAGAATATTTCTCCTGGTTGTAAAGTTTGCATGTATGGTTTCTCTTGTTTTGAACTTGATCATTAGAATTTTATTACTTGAGGACAAACAATGGCTTAAGTGTGGGGAAGTTGATACTGGCTGAAGTAACTAGATTTTTAGGTGTATTTAGCCTAGGGTTTACGTGTTGTTCGTTACAAGTTTTGCTTAATAAGTGTGGTTTTTTTTTCTTTTGGATTCTTGAGTGAATTTGACAAGAGAGCTACTCATTTGGCTTGTTTTCTATATGCTTTTATAAGTTTTTTCACCTTCTTCTACTGAATACCAAAGGATGTTTGAGTGTTTGCGAAATGAGGAAGAGAGATTATAAGTACAAAACAATGGCTGAAGGGAATCAAAGATTCTGTTCCCATCCGCGCCTTCATCCGCACTGCGGATGAGGTCGCGGGTAGGGACAGTGACTTGGCTAGGTGCATATTGATAATTTTGTCGGCATCCGCGGTGTCACCCGCGCCGCGGATGAGGGCGCGGATTACACCAGACCCAGACTACTTTTTATCTGTGGCTTTGGCCGCGCTGCGGATGAGGTAGCAGATGAGTAGCGTAACTCTGCGATTTCAGTATGTTTTCAAGGTGAAGTTTGAGAAAAAAGAACCCAAGTTGAGAGGAGAACGAACTAGAGAATAAAAAGGGCTCTTTTAGGGCAAAAAGGGGGAGAACGGAGATGGAACGGAAGGGAAGAAAACTCAAGAATTGAAGAAAGAGGAAGAATTGCAGCAGCGTAAGGGGAATTTCTGCAACAAAGAAGAGTGAAGAAACACTACGTGAGAATGAGTTTTTCATTGCTTTCTTTGATGCTTGTTGAATTTTCTCCCTTTATTATGGAGTAGATTTGTTTAAAGACTTAGAAGGGTTGAACCCTAACCTTTGTTTATGATATTTTGATTTGCTATTTTAATGAAAAAATCTCATCTTTAATTGGTTTACTTGTGAGTTTATTGATGAATTGGATTGGTATTTTGTGCACGAATTCAATCTTAATAGTTGTATTGGTTGAGTAATTGAGAAATCACTCAATTGATGTAGAACAATTCTCAAGTAAAAGAACTTGCTGAATTACTAGAAATAGAATTCCATAAGTTCTCCTATGTGGGTGTGAATCCATTCGTATAATAAAATCTATTGATTGTATTGCATCTTCTAAGAGTTTTGAGTTGGGAAGAGATTCCAATCAATTAACTTAGGGATAGAAGTTGTAAGTTTGAGAAAGATAACAACTTAATAACAGCATTTTAGGGTCAATTGAATTTGAGTAATCCATTGGGCACGAATTAAAGCTAATAATCGGGGTTAGGAGGATTCCACTTCTAAGTCTTGCGTTAAAACTACTGCATTCCCTTTTTTTTTAACTATCTGCGTTTGATTTGTTAGCATTCTCGTTCATTTATCTACTTAGACTAGTTTGTTATTGTTCTAATCTATCGTATCAATTAGACTAGATAATAAAGTGCGGGTAATTACTAGTACTTGTTAAGTCCCTGTGGGTACGACACTCGATACTCCTTATACGCTATACTACGGAACGATAGGTACAGTTGTCTGGCATATCCACAGTGTTGCAAAGAGGATATCACATATACATTAATTAGATACACATTTGACTACACAATAATGACACGTATAAATAAATATGTTTGAAAGCAACCAAGTCTTATTTTTTTGATCCGTAGAAACAAACGAAGTCACATAAACATATTCATCAAGCAAAGTATGGTAAAACGAAAAAGTAAAATAATTTAGTGAATAATCATATTAATTTATTAATTTTTATAATAACATTTGCTTTCAAGTGCCAGCAACAAATTACATAATTCTGTAAAACAATAATTTGTAAGTAAAAATGAAATTTAGAACAATCACCATTGTATTTACCGACTAGATGTCCCTCGCGTAGATATTTGGCGGTCGTTATTTAATATACCTACAATTAGGAGTTTAATTAAGTTATGTTTAAGTTAAAATGAAAAGTAATTAACTAAAGAAGTTAGAGTTGCCAGGGTAGATGACATGGATGACTTCTACACATGGCTTTCGATCACGGTTTCCTGGCTAGTATGTGTCCAAATGGGCATAACTCAAGCTTTACTTAACCAAATCTCACAAACTCAATATCTTTGTAAAACTAGATTCAATTTAGAACATTTTTCATAAAGGCAACAAGTTCTAATTTCAACCATAACCCAATCAAATTTTTATCACAGAACAGTCCGTCTATTTAATCTTTATATGTTTGGAAATTAGAATTTATGGACTACAACTTTTGTGAAGAAACTAAATTCAAATTCTAACAAGAACATGTTCAAAATTGAGTTTCAACTTGGCACATTACTAACATTGGTTAAGCAGGATTGGATTTTTAGCCTAGTTTCATTGAATTTTGCTTTCCATTCACCAAGAATCAAGACTTGAGACTTACATGGTTGAAAACTATATTTCAAGGGCCACAACTTTTGTGAAGATCACCAACTCATATCTAGTTAGAACAAGTTTAAAATTAGTACCCAAATTAGATAATCAGCAACCCTGTTTGCACAGATTTGATTTTTCAGTCAACTTTGCATGGATTTTGGTATCACTCCACAAGAAATCAGGGCATAAGCCTTGTTCCATTTGAAATCCCTAAGAATCTAGTTCTTAAAACAATAAGAATCATCCAAATCCAAGTTTCCTACACAAAGTTGACTACTGAAACTAGTCTAGTTGACTGTTCATGCAGGTCTTAAAGATTACTTCATATTTTTAACTTCATTTTTCTTATTTCTAGTGGATTCTCATTCTCAAATCAGTCATAAACCCAAGTTACTGAGGAACATGTCTAACAAACCAATAAAGCAAAGAAACTTAACTTTTCTAGTCCAAGAATCCTCCCAAGTTCCAACTAGGACTTATAGTTCTCAATTTCTTCAAGCTTTTCTTTCTCTCTTTCTACTTCTTTTCCTTCCTCTTGTTTTAATGGATTTAGGATACTTAAATTGGTCATTTCTAGTCCAAGAATTCTCCCAAGTTCCAACTAGGGCTTGTAGTTCTCAATTTCTTCAAGCTTTTCTTTCTCTCTTTCTACTTCTTTTCTTTCCACTTGTTTTAATTGATTTAAGATACCTAAATTGGTCAGAAATTGGGGTGCTTTCATCACCTCCATGCTTAACTGTCAATTCCTTAAAACAATGACCTCAAGCTTGTAGGTTGCAAGCTTTCTTTCTTTTATTATTATTTTTTTGACCAACTAACTTTTTTTTTTCTTTTTTAGTTATCTACTTAGGGGTGTTTAATAACTCCACCTGATGCTGAAAATTAATACATTAAGATCTTTTTGAATTTAGGATAACAAAATCCTCCATCACTTAATACATTAAGCACTTATTTAATTTGTTCACAAAATTGAAGTGAAAAATTTTCACTTAATTTGCTGAATTTTGGATATTTGTAGTTAAGCCTGTCAATCGGGTTTTATGAGTCGGGTTTTAACAAGCTCAGGCTCAGCTCACTTAATTAATCGAGTTATGAGCTTGGGGTCTATAAATGTGAAGCTCAGGCTTGACTCACAAAATATTCGAGCTGTGAGCTTAAGCTCACGAGTCTAAACCTATTAAAATATTCCTACAATTTAACAACCCCATAGAAATGATGAGGTATACTTTAAGTAATATAAGTAAGCTTAATACAAATGATTTCACATGTTGTACAAATCCATTGTAAGATGTAAAGTCTACATTCATTATTAAGTGAAAAGTTAAACTCCATATCCACGTGGGGTAATAACTTGACAAGAAAATCTTACACTATTCTTTAGTTAGAGTCAATAATCATGTTGTTATTTATATTACTCATGTTGTTATTTATATTGTACAACTTTTTGTTCAAAAGGCAATGAAATAGCTTTATGTTTTATATACAAATTACATATTAAGATTTTTTTTTTGTATATTATACATACTAAGATTTAATGATATCATTAGTTAATATATTATACATAATTTTATATTATATATGTGTGTGTATAGGCAATTGTATATTTGGATATATATATATATGTATGTATGTATAACAAATCCATTGTAAGATGTAAAGTCTACATTTATTATTAAGAAAAAAGTTAAACTCCATGTCCACTCAGAGTAATAACTGAACAAGAAAATCTTGCACTATTCTTTAGTTAGAGTTAATAATCATGTTATTATTTATATTATACAACTTTTTGTTCAAAAGGCAATGAAATAGCTTTATATTTTATGTACAAATTACATACTAAGATTTTTTTTTTTATATTATACATGCTAAGATTTAATAATATCATTAGTTAATATATTGTACATAATTTTATTTTATATGTGTGTGTGTGTGTGCAATTTTATATTTGGGTTGGGATATATGTACACACACACACACACACACACATATATGTTTTATAAGTCGGGCTATATACGGGTTGAGCTTATTGAGGCCCGAGTTCGGCTCAAAAATATTTCGGACCTAATATTTATGCCCACACTCAGATCGGCCCGATAAAAAGTTAGGCTCACGGGCTTTTTTTTGGGGCTAGCCTAGCCCCATTGACAATCCTACTTGTAGTATTCTCTCTCCTTAATACACGCACTCTCACACAACCATTGATACATATACATCTACAAAAATATTCTTTTACACACATATATTTATACGCGAGCACACACACTCAACACTCACACAATCACCATTGCAAGCACACACACACATATTTTTTTTCTCACACATGCGATAACATAAGCTTTCTTTTTATCACATATGCACTCCTTTTCACATGCACAATCTCTCTCTCAGACACACACTTTCACACAAATATATACGTTCTTTTCCTCTCTCACACACACAAACATACACACGCATGCACGCACACTCTTCTCCATGCGCAGTTTCTCTCACACAGATTCACATATTTTCTGGCACATGCCACTCTCTCTCTCTCTCTCACACACACATATATATACATACATACATACATACATACATAAGTATATTACTTTTCTCACTTCCACACATATTTTCTCTCTCACATATTTGCACACACTTTCATACGTATATATTTTTACATTTTTACACATATACACATACACACATACTTTTTCTCACACACATTCTCATACACAAATGTACTTGTCCTTTATTTCTCACAAACAAATAATATCTTGTTTTATCATGCATATTATTAAGAGAAAATTGTAATTTTGGTACCAAATGTTTGGGGTATCGACAATTTTAGTCTCTAAAATTTGGACAAAAGCAAATCTAGTACCAAATGTTTCAATTTTTTGGCATGTTGAGTCTTGTTGGCCAGTTTTACAAAAATCTTGTCGGAATCTAGTTACGTGATATTTACGTGCCGACTACAAAATTTTTCAAAAAGAATTAGATTAAAGAAAAAAATTTTAATTGTCATGATTTGTAATTAAAGGCACTAATTTGAATTCATAAATAATAAATAAACAGATAAAAGTGAAAAAATCTTCTTGGATAGTGCATTCGCATGTGTGCTTTTAATTACAAATAATTACAATTAAAATTGTTTTCTTTTTTAATTTATTTTGAAAACTTTTGTAATCATTGTGTGAGTTTTACATGACCGAATTTAGATAAAATTTTGAGAAAACTAGTCAATAGGACTAAATGTGTTGAAAACTTGAAACACTTGGTGCTAAATATGCTTTTGTCCAAACTTTAGGGACTGAAACTGTCGATGCCTTATATATTTGGAACCAAAACTGTAATTTTCTCTGTTATCAATAAATTATTTCAACTTTTAAGATAAAATAATTATATTTATAAGGTGAAATATTTGAATTCAGTGTCTAAATTTAGTTAATTATCAAATAGGTATAATTTTATCAATTCAGCAACTTAATATTTTCAATATTTAAATTTTAGATTTCAAATTTCACTTTTACCAAATGGCACCTTAGGCTCATTTAAGAGGTCATTTGTATTTAACCCTATTTAAAAAATATTATAATATATAATCCATAATTATAGCAAGTTACACCGACTAATTTACTTGTGCTAACTTTGACTAGTCCCTTTGTTATCATTTTCTTTTTGATTTTGTTTTGCTTACTTTAATGACCCTATCAAGCATACTTAAAAGCTCATTAGGTGCCCAATTTTTAAGGTGACTTTTAAGGTCCCAGAAGTTGAAGTAGTCTCAGCTGCTGGTAATCTTGAATCAACTGATGGCGTTTTCAAGTGAGTTGCAACAACAAGAATAGAGAGTTTTCACAGGTCTTTGGGCGAAGTTCCCTTCGGATAGGAAGCTGAGATCTTCGGTAAAATCCTCACTTACTTCTCTTCCATTGTCTCAATGATTCAGTCCATGTTTTGGAATATAAGAGGTATCTCTAAACCTCAGAATTTAGACGGTTAAAACGTTTGGTTCGAATTAATAACATCCAATTTTTAATGATTTGTGAATCCGAAAGAAACAAAAGTATGCTAGATGTCTATAAGACTAAGTTGTGTTTTGATTCGGCTATCACAAATGATGAGGGTACTTTATGGACTTTTTACAATTCTTCCTTTTAAAAGCTCTTTTGTGGGTCAAAGTGAGCAACATATATCTCTCCTCGTGGGTCACCAGCAACTTTCTTCTAAGTATACTTTGTCGGTTGTTCATGCAAAATGTTTGGAGGTTGAGAGGAAGGAACTGTGGTCTTCTCTTTTGCAAGACATGCCTTCTTCTGGTCCATGGCTTATGTGTGGAGATTTCAATCTTGTTGTTCATTCTACTGAAAAGGGTGGAGGGAAGCCTTTTAAGCCCTCAGAAGTTGCTGATTTTCTATCCTTTTTATCTGCTGGTAGTCTATTTGATGCAGGTTATTCAGGCTCGAATTATACGTGGTACAACAACCGGCATGGTAGAATGCGTATTTGGAAACGTCTGGATAGAATATTGATGAATGTTACTTGTGCTGAGGAGCTTTGTATCTCGGTTACGCATTTACCTATAGCTCCCTCGGATCATGCTCCACTATTGATCTTTTTCGTCACTCGTTTGGATAATAAAACCAAGCCTTTTCGATTCCTCAATGTTTGGCCAAGTTACAAGGGATTTTTGGATGTGGTTAAGTCTTCATGCCAGGTTCCTCTTGATGGCAGCCCTATACAGGTTCTTTGTGCTAAATTGAGGCGTCTCAAAGGTGCATTGAAACAATGGAACAAATCCACATTCGGCAATATCTTCCATAATGTTGGAGAGGTAGAGAAAGCACTTGCCTCTGCTTGAATCACGGTTGGAGTCTGACAATTCTTTGGAGGCACATGCAGCACTGGATCAGGCTAAATGTACATTGCAGCATAATTTGTTCTTAGAAGAGCAATATTGGAGGCAAAAGGCAAGGGTTAAGTGGCTTCAAGAAGGGGATAGAAATACTAGAGTTTTTCATAACGTGGTAAAGCAGCGACGTTCGCAGGCTGTGATTCATCGTATTAAGAATAGGGATGGACAAGTGGATGAGCTTAGAGATCGATATTGGGAACGAAGCGATGGATTTCTTTCATTCTCTTTTTCTGCTGAAGAAACCTCTTCATCATATAACATGCTTCAGGTGATCCCAAAACTGGTCTCTGAAGATGATAATCAGTTGTTGCATGAATTTCCCTCTTATGATGAAGTACGTAGAATTGTTTTTTCAATGGATGGTGATAGTGCTACTGGGACTAGATGGTTTCTCTGGTAAGTTCTTCACATCATCTTGGGAGAGTCGTTGGCCATGATGTTTATAGTGCTATTCTTCAGTTTCTTCTGTGGTGCCTGAGTTGCCTAAGAGAGTGTCTGCCACATCTATTGTATTGATTCCTACGACCAAAAGTCCGCAGGATTTCTCCCAGTTCAAGCCAGTAAGTGTGTGCAATTTTATCAACAAAATTTTCTCCCGCATTCTTTCTGAAAGACTAGCTGGTATTTTACCTAAGATTATTTCCCCTAACCAATGTGGTTATGTTCGTGGTAGACTGATATTGGCAGAACTTCATGCTTGCTCAGGAAATGATTCATGGGATTAGGTCAGAAGAGTAGAGGTGGAAATGTAGGCTTTCAAACTTGATATGGCTCAAGCCTATGACAGAGTTTCATGGCTCTACTTAACAAGAGTTAACAAGGTTCTTAGGGCATTTGGATTTTCTGAACATTTTATTGATATGATTTGGAGGTTAATTTCCAATTCGTGGTTTTCTGTGATCATAAATGGTTCAAGTTTTGATTTTTTCAAATCAACACGAGGTTTACAGGCAAGGAGACCCTATTTCTCCCTCTTTATTTGTCATTGGAGCTAGAGTTCTCACACTGTACCTTAAATAATATGGTGGCTGCCCGTCCTCACTTGGCATTTAAGGTTCCCCGTTTTTGTCCCTTTGGTGTCTCATTTGGCGTATGCTGATGATATTCTAATCTTTTGGAATTCTTCTGCTTCTACTTTGAAGTGTTTTATGTAGGTATTAGAGGAGTATCAATACGTTTCCTGGACAGAAAATCAACTCACAGAAGAGTTGCTACTTGACTTCATGATCGAGTGTCCTTACAAAAGAGGTTACTCATACAACGGTTAACTGGCTTCTCTGGTAGGTCTTTTCCAATAAAGTACCTGGGTTGTCCTTTATATTTTGGGCTCCGAAAGACTGTCTATTTTGCTAATTTGTGTCAATCAATCATCTCTAGAATTTTATTATGGCATAACCGCCTTCTGTCTAGTGGTGAAAATTTGATACTTATTAAGCATGTTCTGTCATCTATTCCAATTCACATTTTAGCAGCTTCGGCTCCTACTCAGAGCATCTTTTAGAGAAGTGAGAGGGTGATTGCAGATTATTTCTTGGATCAGTTTGAGAAAAGAACTAAACATCATTGGCTGCGGTGGAATGATCTTTATTATCCGACAGTTGAAGGAGGTCTTGGTGTTCGTGCATTGAAAGATTTATTCTTGGCTTTTTTAGTCAAACTATGGTGGATGTTCCGTACATCCCATTCACTATGGGCTAAATTTATGATGTCAAAATATTACTTTGGGAGAAACCCTTATCTTGTTCCAATAAGGTCTTCATCTTTCCTTATCTGGAAATGTATGGTTAGGGTGAGAAATGAGGTGGAAAAATATATGCTTTGGCAGGTTGAAGATGGATTAGTGAAGGGATGTATTTGGACTCTTACTTCTTCTGAAAAATTCTCAATTTCTTCTGCTTTTGACTTGGTCAGGCGGTCAAGGTGTTCATCTTTCATGCATGAAAGAATTTGACATTCACGCATTCCGGTTAAGATATCAATCTTTATGCTTTGTCTCTTAAGACAAAAACTTTTGGTTGATAGTGTTATGTTTAAGTTTGGTATTCAGGAGCCATCCAAATGTCTCTGTTGCCATAACTCTCACGAGGAATCGATTGAGCATATATTTATTGAAGGTGACTTGGCAAAGAATGTGTGGAGTTATTTTTCAGCTGAGTGTGGTATCCTTGGTGTTCCTTCTTCCATTCGGTCTATGGTTGCTTCATGGTGGTTTAAGGGTTCTCGCAACCCATACTTCGCTTTTGTTTTGCAAATTTTGCCAATTTCCGTTTGTTGGAACCTTTGGAAATAGCAAAATTTGGCTCGGTTTCAAGGTGTACATCTTTCTTTTCAATCTCTTGTGAAGAACATCTTTAGTTTTGTTCTTGATTTATTTTCTCTTCAGTTCCCTATGGTACAAGTTTCTGGTATGGATTGTGTTTCTTTCATTCAATAGATTGTCTCCATGCAGAAACCAATTTCTTTTGTCTTGGTAAAATGGATTCCACCTCCTTTACAACAATATAAGTTAAATACTGATGGTTCATCTCGTGAGAACCCCGGCCAAAGTGGAGGGGGTGGGGTTTTAAGAGATTCTGCTGGAAAGTTTATCTTTGCTTTCTCTTCTTACTTTGGAGAAGCTACGAGCATTCAGGCAGAGTTAAAAGCCTTGCTCCAAGGCATTAGATTGTGGTTGCATTTTGGCATCCAAAGGTTTCATGTGGAGTGTGATTCGAATATTCTCATTTCAATGCTTCAGAAAAAAGTTTCTTATCCATGGGCTTTACAAAAAGAGGTTAATGATGTTCTTACTTTCTATGGTTCTTTTATATCTCTTCAGCATTGTTACAGAGAAGCTAATATGGCGGCTGACGAATTAGCTAAGATGGGTTGCATGGAAAAGACAGATACAACTTTTCATAATGAATTGGAGCTTCCACGTATGGTTAGAGGAAACATGAGAATTGATAGGCTTGGCCTTCCTTCTTTTAGAAAGTGTAAAACTAGATGATGCTTAACTTAGATTTACTTTGTAAGGGAGTAGTACTCCTCATGTATTTATATTTTAAAGTTTTGTTTCTTTTTAATTATTCATGTACTTCCTGGTTTTTATTAATAAAATAATAAGGAGTGGCGCCCTCCCCTGTTTATGGGGTTAGCAAAAAAAAAAAAAATACTAGCTTTCATCATATTATTATTATGTTATGTGCACATAATCCACAAGTAACCTAAACAAAAACACCACCACTAAATTTTGGGGTCTTAGGAATTTATCACTTTCAATGTCAAGGTTTTATTAACTGAATTACTACCACCACCACATGATCTAATGACAAAAATTATATAATCAAATAAATAAGTAAATAATACTTAAATTTAATAATATTTAAATTTAATAGGGTAACTACAAGCCCTCACAAATACGCCGGTCTCCCTTCTTGAATCTCCACGGCTTGCCTTGCGAATTCTAGTCAGTAGCTTTTTGACCCCAACTAGTGAACAAATCCGCAAGTCTTGTCTTCCAAATCCGTGAATGGTTCTCGCAGCATGATTTTTAACATCTAAACTTCAATTTTTGAGTGCAAATTCAACACTGCATAGCATCTTGTCATGCTTTATACTTCCAATTGCATCCAAAAACCAAAATATAGACATGATGAGTATATTTAGATAGAAAATGAGTGTAAAATACTAATTGTAAACTAAGAAAACATAACAATTTATACTCTCATCACAGAGAAGAGAAGAGTGAGTAATGAGAGGATGAAGTGGAGGAGGATTAAGAAGCAAAGAGGAGTATTTTTTTTGGTTAATAGTCAACAGTATTTTATCCTCCTCCTAACCTACTCTAAGGGAATTGACCCAACTGAGCCTTGGGAGCACCGATGAGGACTAAACCACCATCAAACAAAACGGGTGCGTTATGCACCCATTTAGATTTTTGATGGGAGGTAGGATTTGAACCTTTGACCTCTCATCCCACTTAGCCTTTAAAGGCTTTGTGGCGGCCAACCTAACCAATTTGGGTTCATTAGGAAAGAGGAGTAAGGTGGGGTTAGAAATGCTGGAAGAAGAAGGAGGGGGACGAGAGAAAATAACTCAGGTAATTGTCAGTTGTGGTTGAGGGGAGGGAATATTTTCCTTTTTTTTGCAATTCTCATTTAAGCATTTTAACATGTCACCATATCTTTTTATGAAATCAAAAGCGGTCAATGTAAAGTTTCAAAATAAAAAGATAATAAGTAAAATTGTTATAAACATCAAGAGAAGTTCCTAAAATTATTTTATTCCTTTGAATATTCATTTTAAATTTCTACAACTCGAAAAAATGTTAGGGAATTGTAATCTTATAATTATTGTTTGAGGGGTTTTTTAAGCGCCTCACTACTTTGTGAAACAGTGTTTGGAAATTGGAATAGAGTTTTTTTGTAATATTGAGATTCATAAATGTTTCGAGCATTTACGTGAAAATTTTGAAAAAGAACTTGCTGAGGCTTGATACAAGTATTTGCCTATTAGGTGCAGTTGTTCTTCAACTTACCCATGGGGCTCGTCAATAAGCTACTTATCCAATTTATTGGTAATTCCGTGTGTTTTTATAGCATTGATCGTCTATATCTTGTGAAATTAAATATAACTAATGACAATGAAAATGCAAAGAGAAGTTGTTAAAGTGGTAATACGATTCTGAAGTGGGATCTAAATAGTGCAAAAGATCAAAAGACATGCTCAAATATTTGGCCTTGTTGCAATTTTTAATAATTACTTTGAGCAATGTTTAGGTTAATTGCAAAATACCTCTAAAAGTATCCTTGATTTTCACTCAGCCAAATGAACCGTCAATTGAGGCCATGTCTTTTATGCCATTTTGTGTTGTAGTCCAAGTTACAAATGATGTGTTTATGCTATATTGACTATAACATTGATCTTTTGCTTGCTTGGTATTAAATAAAAACAAGAAGCTTCCAACCATGAAAAGCTTCTAAAACACAAAATTGAAGCTTCTGCCCAAAAAATATAGGATTGGGCATAACATCATGTAATATATATATATATATATATATATATATATATAATATGATCTTGGCCTGCCATGATAAAAATGAAATGCAGAGTCTAAGTTGCTAGACTAATAAAAACATGATGTGTTATAGTTTGCTAAAAAAAATAAATGCAATGATCCTAGCTGCTAGGATACAAATGAAAATACCGAGTTTGGGCTGTCAAACTAAAAATAAACATCATGCGGTTCAGGCTGCAAGACAATAACCATAAGCCAACATATCCATTTGGAGGCAAATGAAAACCTAAAACCTTAACTAAAATAAAAATGTCAATCTACTTTTTCATACATAAAAAATAGTTCAAAGCTCTTTGTACACACAAATTTCGAGTCTGCAAACAAAAGACAAGAAAAATTGTACAAATTGAATGTTATCAATTTCAAATAAGAGTTACAATCTCTGGATAAATTTCTTTATGAAAGAAAATATCCTCTGATGCTTCTCTTCACGAACGATTAATTCACGTGTCCAAAAAGGTTTGCTCTTGAATTAAAATTGGAGTCTCCTACAATTTGAGTGTAGGAAATGGTTGATTTGACTTCGTCGTATCGAACACTTGAATCTTGGACTTTCAAGCCTCCAACGCGAACGCAAGAATTTGGTTGAATTTGAACTTGGACTTGAAGATTTGATTTACAACTTGAGCTTGAGAGATTTGAGAGAGATAAATCTCTAAAGAATTTGATAGAGCTTTCTCTAAGCTTTTGAAAATTTTTTTATATATCTTGACTTCAGAGGGAAGAGCCCTTATTTATAACCAAAACTTAGAGTATAATTGGCTTAAAGGGAAACTCTCTAGAATTCTCCACCAACTTGAGTTGCTTGTAGCTTAAGAAATCCATTTAAAGTAGACTTTAATAAATGAGTCGGCTCAACTAGCCCAATGTGAATTAATAAAATTAATCCACTTTAATTTAATGGACATTATAATTGAACTTAAGACCCACATATCAATGGTCCAACTTATAAGTCCAGACATAAATAAATTTGAGAACATTATAATTTAACTTGTTGCCCACATGCCAAATGTCCAATTTATAGGTCCAAACATAAATAAACTTATAAAATAATTTCAATTTAATTTAATTTAATCAAGATTAGTTTAATTTGGTTAATCTTGACTAATTAAATTACAATAAAATATCAGTGTCTGCAAATGTCCCCACTTCAAGGCTTGGTGTATTGATTGACAAATATCAGAAACAAAGCTTGAAGTATTGCCACCCATGTCCGCAACTTTGCATGCCATATAATTTGAAGAGGCATAATTAAACACCATTCTCTCTTGAGTTTGAAGTAAAGTCGGGAAAATAAAACTTGGAAATATCATTTGAACATAACTTCTAGAAATTTCCTCAACATTAGGTAGTCAAAACATGCAATTTCCATCTCGCTTGGTGATATCAAGCCAAAGGAAAATACCAAATGAATCTAAGGAAGTCTACAAGGCATTCATTAACTTCTGGCAAGTAACAAGAGATAAACTTCCCAAATTGCTTAACGACCATCAGCCACGTAACATTCCAAAACATGATAACATTAGTTTAACGATTGCCAAAACCAAGTCTTTTAAACCACACCGTTAAAGGAAATTGCTAAACATTAATGCTTCCCAACCGACTTCGAAAGACTGCAATTGCCCAAAAACAATTTGACATTTCACAACTGCACTAAGACATCTATTTAAAGAGACTCTCCGGGCCAAAATCTCCATGCTAGACGTCAGAGAGTTACACCATACTTTGAAGAAGAACACATCACTGAAGGTCCGCATCTTCCAGGTAACTATCAACTCCACATTTGTTTTTGCCAGCCTAAATATCTGAATTCTGTTTTGTGTTTGTGGCTGAAAATTGAGCTATTTTACTATCACTCATGCTGTCAAAATTGCATGATCAATTATGCACGTCACCTGCTCACCTTCTTTCCAGTGATTATCGTTGCCGCTGCTATGGACTCAAGTACAAAACATCTTTGCTTTCTTTGGGCCTCCCAATTGCTTGCTGAAATTAGGTCTTTCTTTCATGCTTGTGACGTACTAGGACTTGTACCCTTTGTTTTGCGCCAACTTGATAATAAAACAGGTAGCAGCTATTGAAAAAGGAAGCTCTTTTGATGCCTTTGTGAATTGCAGACAGGTACCCCAAAGTCTTCACTCTCTTTTGATTGTCTTGTATGGAATTTTGGTTGCTGACTCTTGAATTTTTTATATTCTATTATGGCTGAAATCTTTATAGACTTATTCTACCTTCAAGTGAAACCCGTGTAGTTGCCAAGTCTTCCCAAATAATCACAGGTCATTAATATTTTTTTTTCTCGCACGCAATATGACCCACACTTAGCGACTTGCTAAAATTCTACTGAAGTATCTGCCATGCATATTTGCAGCTTGTATTGCGCCATTTCCATTTCCAACTTGGGTGATTTTTTTTTGGAGCTTCCAAAAAAAAAGTGAAATCTTTATGGCCGAATTTTATCTTCTTGGCATATGCACTTTAATAAATTCTTAAAAATTGCCATAACCTCTTTCTATCTTCTGTCAACTTGCACCAAGTCGAATTTAGCTTGACAAATTAAATTTAAATGCTGTCAAGTTAACTTGAAAACTTTAACTTTGAATCAAGTTTGACTTGTGAATTGCATACAAGCTCAAGACAACAACAGACACACTGCAATGTCAACTTGTTTGCATCTAGATTTTTTTGCAAATTTTTAGAAGTGGTTTATATCCTATTTACTGAGTTTCCCTTCATTGAATCAAATATTTTTAAAATCACACATAGAAAACTAGAGATTCAATAATAGCCTCACAAGATTTGAAATCTGTGGAGGCCTCAATTTCAATGATAGTCCCACAAGGTTTGAAAAATCTTTGGAGGCATCAATTTCGATGATAGCCCCACAAGGCTTGAGAAATCTTTGGAGGCATCAATTTCGATGATAGCCCCACAAGACTTGAGAAATCCATGGAGACACTAATTTCAATGATAGCCTCACAAGGTTTGAGAAATCACTGGAGGCATTAATTTCCATGATAGCCTCACCAGGCTTAAGAAATCACTGGAGGCATTAATTTCAATGATAGCCCCACAAGGCTTGAGAAATCGCTAAAGGCATTAATTTCAATAATAGCCCACAAGGCTTGAGAAATTATTGAAGGCATTAATTTCAATGATAGCCTCACCAGGCTTGACAAATCCAGGAAGGCATTAATTTCAATGATAGCCCCACAAGACTTGAGAAATCACTGGAGGCAATAATTTCAATGATAGCCTCACCAGGCTTGAGAAATCCATGAAGGCATTAATTTCATTGATAGTCTCACCGAGCTTGAGAAATCTATATATAACATCTTTGAGCGAGTCACTTATGGACTCCTATGCTCATTGTGCTTGGAGAGCTCTATTTCGATTTGCCCTTCCATAGTGCTTAACAAGTCTTTTTTTGACTTGCACACTAATGGCACGTGGATGATCCTCACTTGGCACGTAGATGAGTTTTACTTAGACTCATATATCCATGGTGCTTTGATGAGCCTTATTCTGGCTTGTTTATCGATGAAGCCCCTAACTGAGGTAATGTTAAGAAAATAGCTTTGCTTGCGAACATTTTTCATTGCCTTAGGGTTCTTACCATTTTTAAGATTCACCATAATGACTTGTACGTTCACGCAATTAAAATTTCCAACTAACGCACATTGAATTTCTTTTTTTCATAGGATAGCACCATGGTGACATTTAAAGAGCTTAGCATTTCAGGCCAAAAACACCTCTTAATTGTTGATCATGTAAACAACTCAGATGAAAGAGGAACCAAATTATTGGTCCATCCTACCATGTATGGGATTTTTGCTGAGAATTGCCCTCAACAGAAATGCCTCACCTAAACAATTGGTCATCGGAGATTCTTCAAGATGATGGCACAAGAGTTTACTCATTGAAATCCCTTATCCATACAAAGGAGCCTTGAATAACCTCTTTCCAAACTCTTAGTAGGTGTACCATTTCTAGGGAAGCACATTGGGGAATGCCTTGAGACTCAATAGAGAGCTTCATTGAAAAATATTGAGAATGGCTCGAAATATTTTAGGGCGAAGTAAGCAGACTCTTCAGGAGGAACACATGATGTGTTATGGAGAGTGTAACTGAACCTAGGAGTTACCTCCTAAACTGCCTATGCATCCCAAAAAGAAATCAAGTCATACGTAATTTATTGCCGTTCACAATTTAACCTTATGCGTTGTTTACCACTTTAAACTTGGTAGAGTGTTTCAACAGTTTAACCATATACTATACTATTGGTGGTTGTCATTCACAATTTTTGCTCATGTGGGCCAGAAGCAACATGCAGTTTAGGCTCATACATCAAGGAGTACTTGAAGAAATATGAAACTTGAAGATAGTTTAAACTCGCGTCAAGGAGATTTGGAGGCTTGAATTTGGAGACAGTTTTTCTTCATGCCAAGGAGATTTGAAAATGCTTGTAACATATGAAGACAGTTCTTCCTCATGTCAAGGAGATTTGGAGGCTTGAATTTGAAGACTGTTTATTCTCATGCCAAGAAGATTTGAAGATGCTTGTAACATGTGAAGACAGTCTTTCTTCGTGTCAAGGAGACTTGAAAATTTGAATTTGAAAACAGTTTATACTTTGTCAAGGAGACTTGGAGACGTTTGCATCATGAGACAATTTATCATCATGTTAAGAAGATTTGGAGATGCTTGCATCATGAGATAGTTTATTCTCGTGCCAAAGAGATTTGGAGACGCTTGCATCATGGAACAGTTTACCTTTATGCTAAGGAGATTTGGAGACACTTGCATCATGAGATAGTTTACCCTCGTGCTAAGGAGTTTTAGAAATGCTTGCATCATGGAGACAGTTTATTCTCATGCCAAGGAGGTATGGAGATGCTAGCATCATGACATAGTTTACCCTTATTCCAAGGAGCATTAGAGACACTTGCGTCTTGACATCAATTTATCCTCCTGTCAAGGAGGTTTGGAGAGGGATTTGAGATTTGAAGACAATTTATACTCATATCAAAGAGTTTTGGAACAACTTGAAATTTACAGACAGTTTATACTCATGTCAAGGAGCCTTGGAGAAGCTTGATATTTGCAAACATTTTATGCTCGTATCGAGGAGTGTTTGAATAACTTGAAATTTATAAATAGTTTATACTCGTGTCAAGGATTGTTAGAACAACTTGAAATTTGGAGACAGTTCATGCTCGTGTCACGGAGCGCTTTACTTTCTTAAGACAAATATTGCTTCAAAAATTTTCAATTTATTGGACCAAATTTTACGCCATCTTAGTCAACCAACTTGTAGGCACCATTTGTGTAGACTTCATGAACCACATATGCTTCATCCTATTTGGATACGAACTTATCATTGTTGCAATGTGTCATGACTATTGACTTTTGAATGGCAAGAATCATGTCACTAACTTGGAAGGAGTAATAATGCACCTTTTTGTTAAAAGCCTTAAAAAGGCGAGCTTGATAGCATTCAAGATTTTGTTGTGCCTCCAACCTCTTTTTTACCCAAAGCTTTCAATTCCTGGGACATTTTCTTACTTAAGGTCTCATCATCAACTGTAGTTATATTGTTACAGGAGTCTATGCTTTCTTCATCATCTTCCTTAACTCTACTGTGCACTATGATATGCTCATTAACTTTCAATACATTTCCACGATGCACAATAAGATGGGTACATCTTTTCATTCTTAAAGAAATAAGAATACCATATCTTTGTGTATTATGATTGGGAGGAGATGGTGGGTCAAACTCCTTAATCAGATTGGCAACTCTTGCCTTTATTGATTGAGAATTTTTCATTCTTCTTCCTTTCAACCACAACCTTTTGAAAGCTAAAATGTGTGGAGTTTTTTCCCCAAGTCGATTAATTACCTTTGAACTATCAACATTTGAGGATGCTTCATCTTCAAAAAAATGTAATGGTTATGCGCCCTATTAATCTTGATTTGAATTAGTGCTAGAGGGGAATAACCAAAGCCAACCTTAGAGCTCTTAATGGCAAACCCTTTCTCTTTTAGCATCTTCTGAGTAGAGTTAAATCAATGGGTCTTTTCACCAGCAGCTTCAGGTAGCAAAGAACCAATGCAGTAGAATTCTTCGGATCTTATCTAGCTTTAGCAATAAGCCTATAGTTGTTAGGATCAAAACCTTCCTCAGTTCTTGAACTTGGCAAGGCGTTATGTTCAACTTTTAGTTCCTCTAATGGACAGACAAATACTGGAGATTGCGACCTCTTGACGATATCCAACTTAGTCACAGGAAAAGTTAGGATTTTCAGGGTTTCATGCTTGGCTAACGATAGTCGTTCTTTCTTCCCTTTTGACTTTGTGACATAGTGAAGAACAACAGGTTTATCATTTGATATTGGAGTGCCAGCACCTTGAACCCTTTGACTATTAAATTCCTTTTCTTTGTTCAAAGTGGAGTTTATAGTCAAATCTGAAATATCAAGATTTTGAGTTTCATTCACACTTGATGGCTAATCATTGACTTCCTTTGTATTATAGACCTTAAGGTAGAACTTAGCATCAGCAAAATGTGCCTCAACTTTCGTAAATAGCTTGTCAGTAGTTGTCACCCTTTTTACTACACCATCTTGAGAATACTTAAAACATTGATGAAGCAAAATGTGCCTTCTCAAGAATATGTTGTATGTTTTCTTGGCATCTATGACATGGAATAATGCTTTTGATATTATCCTATCAATTATTATATCAAGTTTGATAATCCCAATGGCTCTTTGTCCCCCTTGATTGAAGTCTTGGATCATCAATTAGCTACTAAACAGCTTATCAATTGAGATGCTAATATCTTTCAAAATTCACAAAGGCAGTATATTGACCGTGGAGCCTCCATCGATTAGAATTCTATTTACTTTTTACTCACAAGAGTAGTCAGTTACAAATAGTGGGCAGTCGTGCAATGTAGACCCAAGCAATAAATTTTCATCGTTGAAGACAATTGTTATAGCGCACTTCATAGATGCTTTTGTAGAAGTAGTGAGGTTCTCATCCGTTTCAATTTTTTCAACAAAAAGATCATTAGAGTTGACGACATTGCTGGATTTGAAGTCATCAACTAGAGTAGATGGGTCAGGAGATGATGGACTACCTCTGGGTAGGGTTTCACCTTTTGGATTGGAATAATACACTAAAAGGTCATACTTTCCAGAAGGTTCAGAGAGTCTTCTAATAGAGGAGTTTCTAGTTTCGAGCAACTCTTCCATGTGCTTTTGACTCCATGATTTCCTTTTGTTTGACTTCTCCTTCTTTGATGCTTCGTCATCTTCGTACTAAACATAAAAAACAGCTTACTCACAGGCGTCACAATTACAGAATAGGTCAAAATATTTGTGATCACCATTGCTGAAAGAATAGATAGGGTTTCCTACTTCGTTTAAATGATCAATCAGAACTCCCTTGAGTGGCTCTAATCTTATGATTGGTCGAACTATATTCACCTCAGAGTTGTTATCAACAATATGTTGCAGAAGAGACAAGTCTCTATTGTTAACTTAAGCTTTCTATTTTGCGGGATTTTTTACGACAATAGAAATTTTCTTGTTGAACTCATAAGCAAATTCATCATCTTGAGGGTTTGTGAAATTAATTGTATTACATGAAGCTAGCTTGTTATCAGCGAAGGATCCTTTCGGCATGAAATCCCTCAATGTAATTAGACAGCGATACTTTTGCCTAAACTCACAATTTGTTTGAAGCTTGGAGATGTCACATTTCTTTTCCATCATTCTCACTTTTCTCTTCCAAACTATCTTACTCCTTGTTGGTGATTTATTCGTCTTGTTAGACAGATGAAAACTTCGCCTCCTTTTGCAAGTAACAATGATCCATCCTTCAGCGTCAAAATCATTTTGCCTTGGAACTGTATATTCGACATCTTCTTGTTTAGAAATCTCCCCAATAATTAGGGAAAAGGTGGTTAGCGTAACTTTCACAGGAGAGAGTGACCCAAACACAATGATAGAGGGTTTCGCAATAAGCTCTTCAACTCTCATAGGTTTTGCTGAACCAGAGCCAATCGTGGTTTGGTGTGTACTAGCTTTTTCTTCCTGAAGCAGCATTTTTCCTTGTCTAGCCAACTCCATGACTTTGTCTTTGAAAATAAAGTATTTTTTTGTAAGATGGTCAACCACGCGATGGTATTTGCAGTAACTTGGGTCATCGGTCCTTTTTGCTTCGCCCGGTTGCTTCATCTCGGGTAGTGTAATCAGATTTAATCTCAGCAAATCATCAAACATGCTAAGGATATTAGAATCAAGAAACAAATGCTATTTTTCTTGCATGTCTTTGAGGGTTAATTGCTTCTTCTTTTACTCTTGATGAACATTGACCTTCTTATTTTCCTTCTTTATTATCTTAGGAATAATTTTGAAGGGAGCTATACTTGGAGTCATTGACTCTTTCTTCTATAGGAAGTTTACCTCCTTTCTTCATCTCTTGCTTTTCTTTAACTTTGTGAGGATCAGGAACAGGTGGCTCTTGTCTTCCAAGGTTGATTTCCAAATTATGGGCCTTTGTTGCTAGTTTATCAAATGTCTCCAGTTGTATCCCTTGCAGGATATAGTGAAACCCCCAGTGCATGCCTTGAATGCATATCTCAATAGCAAATGACTCAGAAATTTGATCCTTACTATTAAGACTAAGAGTCGACCAATGGTCAATATAATCAATAACATGCTCATCCTTCCACTGACGAGCATTCGAGAGCTCGGTCATGCTGACGATCCGTCTTGTACTATAGAATCGATTAAGAAATTCTTCCTCCAGTTGTTTCCAACTATCAACAAAGCCAAGTTTAAGGTTAGTATACCAATCAAAGGCATTACCTTTCAAAGAACGTACAAATTGCTTGATGAGCAAATTTTCATCAGTGCCAGCATTATTATATGTCTCCACAAAATGTGTGACATGTTGCTTGGAATTCCCTTTGTCGTTGAACTGCTGAAACTTGCGAGGTTGATATCCAGTAGGTATCTTTAGACCATCAACTCTCACAGTATATGTTTTGGCATTGAAGTGGGATGATTTTGAACCCCAATCAAACTTGTCTTTGATTGTTCCTTCGATGAACTCCTTGAGATGATCAATGTGAATTGTTCTGTTAGCAGAAACAGAGACGTGTTTTGTCACATGTGACTTTGAAGTCTCCTTTGCCTTGGAAGAAGTCTCCATATCTTCATAGGTTTCCGTTTGCTTCGGTACAAAAGGACTACTTTTATCGGCATTCTCGATTTTGTCTATCAGTTTTGCTATCTTTGCATTTTGGCTTTGTACGTGCGTGACAAGTCCTTTCACAAGTTTGGTCATGTGAGCCAATTGCTCTTCAATAGTTGTGGTGTTTGTCATCATCACGAGCATCACCACGGAAGTTGATGAATGAGTCAGACCATTAAAGTGTGCAATATGGGTGCCATGGTCACCATCCTTGGTTGGCAATGTTGCAGAAGTCTCCACCAAGGCAATAGCAGAATCCTCTTTTGCCTTTTGTGCTAAAGTCTTCATTTTGCTCCTTGTCATTGGTCCAGTATATGGAATCTCTTGACTTGCGGAAGCAGAAAAGATTGAATCTCCCACAACAACAGTTTCAGAGTAGACATCAGAAGAACTTGTTTTGGTCGGATCCATCATCAAATTTTTAAAACAAGATCTTGCAAGAAGAGAAGAGATGAGAGGCAGAGATCGTCCCACCGGGCGTGCCAGAAATTTGTATACACAAATTTTGAGTCTGCGAACAAAAGACAAGAAAATTTGCAAAAATTGAATTTTAGTAACTTGAAACAAGAATTACAATCTTTCGATAAATTTCTTTACGAAAGAAAATATCCTCTGATTTTTCTTTTCACGAACAATTAATTCAAGAACTCAAAAAAACTTGTTATTGAATTAAAATTGGAGTCTCCTATAATTTGAGCGTAGGAAACGGTTGATTTAATTTCGTCGTCTCAAACACTTAAATCTTGGACTTTCAAACCTCTAACACGAACACAGGAATTTGGTTGAATTTGAACTTGGACTTGAGGATTTGATTTGCACTTGAACTTGGGTTTGAGAGACTTGAGAGAGAGAAATCTCTAAAGAATTTGGTAGAGCTTTCTCTAAGCTTTTGGAGAATTTTTCATATATCTTGACTTGAGAGGGGAGAGCCCTTATTTATAGCCAAATCTTAGAGAATAATTGGCTTAAAAGGAAACTCTCTAAAATTCTCCATTAACTTGAATTGCTTATACCTTAAGGAACCCATTTAAAGTAGATTTTAATAAATGGGTTAGCCCAACTGGCCTAATGTGAATTAATAAAATTAATCCACTTTAATTTAATGGACATTATAATCGAACTTAAAGTCCATATATCAATGGTCTAACTTATAAGTTTAGGCATAAATGAATTTAAAAACATTATAATTTAACTTGAGGCTCACATGCCAAATGTCCAATTTATAAGCCCAAACATAAATGAACTTATAAAATAAATTTAATTCAATTTAATTTAATCAAGATCAGTTTAATTTGTTTAATCTTGACTAATTAAATTACAATAAAATATCAGTGTCTACACTCTTTTCTAGATTGACATAAGTTCTAAAATTATCTTCCTATACCTTTATAAGTAATCTTCATATACATTATTAATTCCTCCTAAATTAAAATGTCCAATCTAATTTCTTCATATGCTTTTTTTGTGTTTTCTTCACAGACCTTATTGACTCTTTGAATATATTTTAGTTCCTATTATATAATACAAGTAAACCAATAAAAAAATATTCTTTTTTGATAGTTTGGTGTATCATATATGCAATAAAATGTAGGATTCCTAATTCCCAAATTGGACAGCTACAGAGAGTGGCGTATCTAACTATATAATAAAAAGAAAGGGGATTTACTAAAGGCAAGCTACATAAAGAGCATTTGAGCTCATTTATGTGCGATTGGCCTTTTGGGTCAAAATTGTAAATTTGCCAATATTATTTGAGAAACTCTAATTATTCACCTATCTCTCTTCATGGATATATCTCTCTCGTTCTTTCATCTGGTAAATTTCTATTCCCCTTCCCCTGATATTTTTTCCCTCTTCTCTATTCCACCCAACTCATAAAAAAAAAAAAAGGTTCTGGCATTCTTATTTTCTCTTTCTGTTCTTGTTGGAGAACAAAAACAAGTTTTTAAAGCAACGATAATTTATAAATTGTTGTAGTTGTCGATGAATTTAGAAGTTTGATTTTTACACTAATCATGTAACCAAATGTTCTTTTTCATATTTTGTCAACAATGTATATGCCTAGTTATTTGCATGATAATGATAACATCTAAATTTTTATTTTGATCTTGCAAATAATTTAAAGCAATTACTGGTGCTTGAAAGATAGTTTAATTTCTTACTATTGTATAATATGTTGATAGAGTTAGGATGACTCATGAAAAATACTATTGAGCTAATTGTGTTTGAATCGAATTATTTTGTCATTTTAATATGCTAAGATCTCAATTTTTTTTAGGACTTTAAATTAATTAAAATTTTGAGGTGCAGGCCTCTCTGGTAATGTTTAAATGCTAAAAACCGTTTCGGAGCAACAACTAAAGAGCTGCATCAACAAATTTGCTTTATGCAATCTTGCAACCATTTATACATGTGTGTGTATATTAAAATTTTTAAGGATCTTCGACAAAATTATTTCAAGAAGTTGTATGTGCCTGCTCAATGTCTGAAACCTTAAAAATCCAAATGGATAGTCATTATCAAATTCAACCTAATTGAATAGAACTAAATTAATTAATTTAAAATTAATTTA
This sequence comes from Mitragyna speciosa, assembly GCA_024721245.1. Classification (NCBI taxonomy): domain Eukaryota; kingdom Viridiplantae; phylum Streptophyta; class Magnoliopsida; order Gentianales; family Rubiaceae; genus Mitragyna; species Mitragyna speciosa. Next base: position 10,009,686 of record CM045571.1, read on the forward strand.
GAAACCAATAAACTTTTGGTTTCAAATTTTGTTTTTTCCCGTATTTTTGTGAAATAAAATTCTATCTATATATGTGCATTGCTCTTTTATGGACTTAAAAATTGAAGACTACAATTTTTTAGTGCAATAATTGATTGAAATGGATCACTTTGAGCATTGAAAGATCTTGTACTATATAAACAAGAAAATGACCCGATAAAACGGTTATCATAATTGAGCGAATTTTTTTTTCATCAAAGCAAAAAAAAATTTTAATTATGCAGTGGAATTTTGGTTTCTTGTAGATAATTAGATAATAGAGAAGTTAAAGAACTCTCAGAACTGCAGTTCTTCTCCACCATGCAATGTGTATTCTTAAAATTAGTTTTTTAGTTTCTAAAAAAAAAATGGAAATTATTCTTTTTATTTCTATCTCTTCTAATTGATCACTTAAAATTCATGTGCAATCCATGTGCCAATTCCCTTTTTTTATTGTTAAATTCCTTTGTGAATCAAATTTCGTTCTACTAATGGAAACAATTTCTGGTTATCATCTTCTCCAACAAAGCTCATTGTCTTACCTCGCGTGTGAAAAGTATTGTGAACATCTCATAAGTTTGTGATATAATGTTTTATTGCGGAACCAAACCACAAGATGCTGTGAAAATTATTATAGTTAAGAAATAATGTTATGCAAATGCTGTACATGATCATCATGCCCAGAGTTGTCCTGTCAATGCATCAAGCATAAGTTTATATGTCCTTCCAATTTCTTTAGGGATGAGACTTCCAACTCTCATCATAATCACAGGGTATATATCAAGTACAATGAGAAATCTCAGATTTTGTCCAATATCCAAACCACTAATAAGTATGCATGCTCAAATTCCTAAAGGTTAATCGTGACATATTGATGGCAAAATTATAGAATTCGTTTCTCGAAAATCACTATTTATGTTTAAGAGTAAAGGGCACCAAGATACTAAAACTTATCACTGAGTGTCACATTGATAATTCAATTTTTAATTGTATTAATTAGGTATCCAAATTTTAAAATTTGTGTCGAATTGGTATCACATTCGATTTTGCGGTGGAAGTTCAAGGCAGGAGAGGTCACGTGTCCCACGGCAAGAGAGAACACGTGCCATAAACTTCACAGGAAAACTAAGTGTGCACCAATTCAATACAAGTTACATAGTTTAGATATCAAATTGATACAATTAAAAGTTGAAGTATTAATGTGACACTCAGTAGTAAGTTTGGGTAGCATTGGTGCCTTTTACTCTTATGTTTAATTAGTGCATATTATAAAGTTCTCTTTGGATTGAAATCTCACTTGATTAAAATAAAAGAAACAAATAGACGAGTAAATATTTAGCTAAATTCTGATCCAAAAGCAACAACAAAGCTCACAATGATTATTATCGTATTCCTGCATTTCAATCGTTCCGTTCCGGTTCAAGATTATGCCCCAAAAATTTGAGGAACTCAAAGCGACAGAGAGACAATCAGCATAACTTCAATAAATTTCCAGGAATTTGATGATCAGGCTGCGAAAAAAATGATAAGAAATCCAATGCTTGAGCATGTCAGTGGATGCAACTATAAAAACAGTATAACAAACATAAGAATTAATTAATTGAGAATTTCTAATCTAAAAAAACTCTTGCATATGAAAACAAGAAACATGATTTAAAAGAAGCTAGTACCCAGTGTATGTTTTTGCTGATTACTCTTAGCAAGACTTTCTACATGAGTCACCAAAGTTAAGTAGCATAACACCACAGTGCTCACACAATGCAACGGCCGGCATCCCACGTAAGGAAAAAAAAAATGAGATGTTTCATTGATTAATAGTATCCAAAATTATGAATTGCTAATAATTTGACTAAAAAATTAGATGTTTCGTTGATTAATAATATCCAAAGTTATGAATTGCTAATAATTCGAATTAAGCATTTTGGACTTGTAATTTATGCATAAAAAAAAAGGGCCTATGAAAACATATCCTGCAATGAGTAACACCATCAATTTGTCTCCTTTCTGTGAATTCTATTCACTCTCCTCACCTCCTTTCCTTTTCACCTATGCTATGATGAACAACACGCTCACTCCCGCACCTCTTCAAATCTCTACCAAGAATCCTCTCATTTCTCCTTGATCTTTCCACTCAAATTTTGATGGCTTAACATCCCACTAGCCAACCACAAATCATCCCACAACCCAAAAAAGGTCAAATAAAATCTCATCTTTTTCCTAAGAAAAAAGGGTTCTCTCATACTGATCCATCTAGGACCTCTTCATCCTCAGCTTCATCCAACTCAAATCCCTTAATTTTCTCCAATAAAGAGCCCAAAATTGAACTCTTGGATAATCCTTGGATGTCATCTTAGCCCATTTCCAAACGACTTTGCCATTTTATCTTAGCCATCAAACAGCCTGAATTCCATCTCAGGTTTCACTATAAACCTATAACTAAACACCCTCTTCCATCCACTAGTCCTAGCTCTAGTACCAATCAAGAAACAATGCCCTCTTCTGCTAGTGATATATCGACTGTTTACTCCGAATCAAACTGGATTTTGGAGCTCTTTTGCACCACTTTTGGTCAAGGAGGGAGGAATGGTGGGGATTCAGCCGAGGTTGAGGACCCAAATAACTCTCTGGCAATCGTTCCGGTTGATTCCGAGAATGAGAACAATCTGTCGAACTCTTTGGTTTCGCTGGGAAAGTATACCCAGAGGTTGGCAGAATTCGTCCGCGTGACTGATTTACGTGCTGATGACGAGCATTATTCCATTAGAGTTTGGTGGCTTCGGATGGCAACAAGAATTTCCACCATTTGTTCCAACGAAAATGAACAGTTCCCCGACTTCAGTTTCTTTAACTTTTTTTCTGTCAAGCACACCACAAATTGATGGAGAGTTCGTTAAACCAAAAAAAAAAAAAAAAAAAAAAACGATTATAAAATAGAGGAGACAAAGAATTCTTATATTAAAATTTAAAAATATTTCGAAACAAATTATTGCTAGCATAACGAATTATCAATGAAACAACATAGTGCAGTTTAATTGGTAAGACGCTTCACTTGTAATCTGAAAATTTGAGTCATGAAGAGGTAAATAGAATCCCATCACTGTTGATCCTCTTTTAAAAAAAGTTAAAAAAAATGAAAAATATGAAGGTGGATGTGGCTTATTTAATGTCAAATAGGAAGATGAAGATGGCTTTACTAATCTCAAAACAAAAACATGACGGCGTAAGAATTACTTTAATAATCTTCATTTTTTCTTCATACCCTACTGAACCAGGAGATTCCTTTACTTCTCATTGGTTTGTAATGTACTTAGGAATTAGATTATATTGTTCCCAAAGCATAAATTAGTGCGTGACCAAACTCCAAATAATAGAATCTTCGCACGCACGTTGCACTTTTTGAAAGCGAAATAGTAGTAGGATCATACTTAAAGAATTTGGCTTATCTAAAATAAATAAATAAAAACGTGGGCAGCGAAGGTATAAGTACTTTTTGTATTTAACTTTTTAAGGAATTGGGTATATATATATATATATATATATATATATATATATATTATTTGCTTTTCTAAAAGCAAATAACCAAAGTTGAGCCCTTCGGATTGTCGTTTTTGCAATTTAATTTTTAATTAATTAATCTACAGAAAATGAAATTTCAAGTTTATTCTTATGTAACTAATAGAAAGAAATAGAAGGAATCAATCTCAAATTTCTTAATATAATCTCACCTTAAAATGCTAGAGCCGTATATTGAAAAAAAAATCAAATGTTATTAATTAGAAAACTCTTCTTTTCAAATGGAAATGGCTCTATTGTGGCCATTGCAAAGGATCTATTCTGCATTGAGTAACTTGCTTAGTTTTGGTTGAAAGATACTCCTAGACTATCTTGTTTGGATGTCACAAAGAAGAAGCACATGTTAAAAGCTTAATGATGTTACTGCTAATTTTCATGTAAGGTTGTGGTTTCTCTATGGCAAAATTACAACTAGGGAAACTCGGTTGTTACTGTCCCTAGCTATTTCAATTTTTCAAATGATTGTTGACAAACTAGTATTATGGAATTGCTTTGCCATATTCCTGACTCAACAGCTTGGCGTGAATTAATTCCACCTATGGTTTGTGGAAGGAACATGAGGCCATGATTTTAGTGGAAGGTATTGTGCAATATCGATCGGAGACTCACGGTAAAAAGGTCAAAATAATTGTGAATTGTTATCTTCAGAAGTGCCATCAATTTCTGGATACCCGAGAACAGTAGCTCAAATTATCCCTTGCCTTGATTTCCAATCTTAAATGCAGCTAGAGGGAATTCTGCTATGTCCTGTCCAGAAATCTGGAGCATCAATCGGTACAACTTATGAATTCAGGAAAAAGGGCAGGAACCGTTGATCGTTGCTAAAATTTGATAATCACAAATAAAAAAGCTTGTAATCTAATTTGAATTTGGTGACGAAAATTCCAACTCACATGTGGGGTTTTTACACATTGTTAAAAGAAAAAAGGTATTAACTGCACACGTGCATTGTCACGTGGTGTATTAAAATTAATAATTTATTATCACATGACGATAGTAGGGCCAGAATTTGTATTATTTGACTATATGTGATTAGTTCTAACACATCACGTGCCATACCACGTAGTGCACGTAATTCATGCAATACCTACTCGTTAAAAAGTTTAATAGTAAATTATTTTCAATGATTTACAATTTAATAAGAATATTTTACATCATTTGAAATAATCAGACTAACAATTATTTGAGTGATTTCTTAAATTAGGCACATTTTAGGAATTGTGCTGACATAGGGTGGTTTTTGGTTTGGTTTCTGGCCGAGCTCTTTTCTTTTTTTTTTTTTTTTTTTTTTTTTGGCGCTTGAGCTCGAAAAGGCAATACGCGAGTGGAATTTGCTACCATGAGGCCGCGGATTCCGCCTGCGAATTAAAGCCAGAATAAAAAAAACAAAAAATCCAGGGTACAATCCGTGGCACAGGGTCACAGATTCCACTAGTCAATTAATATCAGAGTTTAAAAAAAAAAATTAATATCAGAGTTAAAAAAAAAAAAAAAAAAAAACTGTCGGTAACGGTCACAAATTCTGCTCGTGAATTTTTCTTTTCAACTTTGGTGGCCGCAGACTAAGGTTAGAATGGGAGAAAAACAAAAAAAAATCTTTTTTTATTATAAGATGTATATTGTTTGACTTTCTGTGTTCATTTTTACATACATATATTCATCGTATATTTTGTAGTAACTATAGGGTTTACAGTACACCCTTGAAATTTTGGGAAATTTGTATTTTTCACCTTAAACACAGTTTATAAGCACTTACATAATTTGCCATCGCACAGGCAAAAGATGTTGTGTATTGGTGGACCATTACAACTTTAGGTTAAAGTGATTATTAAGCCTCATGCAACCTAAAACTTATTAGAGTTAGCATGCATGTACTCAAAACAAGTTTAACTTAACAACACCCCCCCCCCCCCCCCCCAAAAAAAAAACCAACAAAGAAAATTTTTATTTGTATCAACACTTAAACCCTATTAATTTGAGTTGTAAATAGTTTTGTACAAAAATCTCAGATTATCATAGATTTTTTTAAAAATTTGTTCCTTTCATTTCTTTGTTCCCTTTCTTATTTTTTTTTCCTCATTCACCAACTAATAGTTAGATGAGTTGTCTGTCTTTTTTGACTATTAAACAGTATGAAGTGATTGTTTATTAGTTAAATATTTCATGTGTATATTGTTGAAGTTATTTACTTAATGAATTAAATACGTGGAAGCTGATGAAACAGAAATTTGATTGGACAACAAAGACCATTCACTTATAAGTTGTAAAAATAATTATTTATGTCAAAAGGATATAAACTTTGTACGATGACTAGATTAAGTACTTTAGGTATTTAAGGGTTAAAAGCAAAGATGTATAAGGTTTTATTACTATTTTCAACTATTGAAAATACTTGAAAATCTAAGAAGTTCAACATAAATAAATATTTATTATCACATGTAACTATATAAAGCAATTGCTGTCAAATTAAGTTTTTTGGGTACATAACACTAAACCCCTTGTGATTTGACAAACTAACACACCATCCCCTGGTGGTTTTAAGATCTACACTTTTCCCCTTATGCTTTGGATTTTTTCTTTAAATGATGGAAATCATGAGAATTGATGATTTTTTGAGAAGCACCCTTATAATTTTTGCATCTCTAAATTGTTTTCTAATATTTCTTGCTCATATATATAGGAGGTAGCTATGACTTTTTCGTATATTTTTATTACGATTCAACATTTCTATTCATCTTTAATAATGTCTAAACTACAAGAAATAATTATAGATTTTTTAAATATATGGAACAATTTGTAAGTTAGCGAAATCACAAGGGGTTCTTTGTAATTTACCCTTTTTTTTTTTGGGATAAATTTTCAGGAATATAGGGCTGGATTCATGGATGGAGATGATAAAAAACCGAATACTCGTCCTAAGACAGGGACAAGTACTTTTAACCAATGGACTATATCAATAGCCAGAAAAGGATGTTGTTGACCAGCTATATTAAGAATAGGGGTGGGTAACAAATTCAAAAATTGAAAAATCGTAAAAATCCTTTCATTTCAAATAAAAAATATAAGAAATCAAACTGAATTCTGAATACGGTTAAGTTAACTGAATCTCATTTATGAAAATAGTTTTAGTTCCGAGTATGAACTTCTAACAATTGTAATTAATTAAAAGTGATCTACATATATGTTTTAGAAGCTATTATTCAATAGGGGTGTACTCCGACCTGCAATTGGTATTTTTTGACGCATTCACATTTAGTGGGTTACATAAATTTGTGATCTATATCGGTATCCCCATATAGAGATGAAGTTTGCATTAACGAGACTCTGACCAACAAGCTTGTTGCCGCTCCGCACCACGCTAAATTATCACTTCCTCTTAATATTCGAAATTTGAAAAGAAGCTACACATTGGTGTTATTATGTACTCGCACTGACCAATTCCGGATCAAGTTTAAGTCTTTCAAAAGACATTGGTACGCACGAAAGCAATCCTTAAAAAAGTCGTCCTCCCTCCATAAATTAAAACCAAAGGTTGCCGTGCAAGAAAACAATGCTATATTTATTTGTCGAATATGTGTTGCTCGAACACCTATGCGTTTGACTAAATAATATGAATATTTGGGACAATTTAAGAAGTAATTTTTTGGTTGCTTATGTACGAACGCGCTTCCAACAACGTCGTTGACTTTTTATATATAATGATAAGAGATGCTAGACCTAGACAAAACAACGTGCGCGTTAGGTGTTAACACATGCTTTATATTAGAGTATTACAAAATACTTTGTATCGATTTCGGTCACATAATCTTTTATTTTTTTAATATGACCGCATGACCTTTCATAGTTTTATAAAATGTGTTACACTATGTATGTATAATCACTCGATGTTACAGAATATTCTACATCAATAACAGAATATAAGAATCAAATGTAGAATATTTCTTGATAAAAGATTGATTCCGTTTATTTTTCACACTTTATAAAGTTATATGAAAGTTACATAGTCATATTAAAAAGATAAGGGACTATGTGGTAGATTCTAATACCGCATGAAGTATTTCATAATTTATCCTTTATATGCATCTAAAATCATCTTGGTGTGTTACTGGCAGATCACATGATCCATAATATTGTTTATCTGCAACAGCATTATATTTCTCCATATAGAAACACAAATTGAACTCCTTCAACGATGGCATTGATCAGAGTACCTTTGAATTCTACTGAAATCCAGGACTACCACCTCCTGTTTTCAGCTTATTATCGTCTTAGTGCAATTAATGTTGTTTAAAGGTCATTTTAAGAGGATTAATTTATGGCAATATAAGGTAATTGGTCATTTTCGAAAATATTATTGAACTCCTTTTTGAGAAGAAGGCTTGGTCAACAGGAGGATATCCCTGTTAGATAATTTGTGTGCTCATTCTTAATTCCTTTTCTTACTGAATTATTTGTTTTCCTTTATATTATATTTTTTGTTATAGAAATGATACCAAGAGTCAACATGACATTTATTTCATGGGCAATGAGTTTCAAATATATTGGCCATGTCTGTATTCATAGGAGCTCTAATTTTTGTGCTTATCGAAAGCTAAGTCTCTTTGATTAGTTTTTATTTGGTGATGTTATCGAATTTATAAACTTATACTAAAGAAGCATCAAATTTCTTTAGTGCTACTAATGGATTCAGGTGGTGGTGGAACTGGAAGAGCTTTTGAATGTGATGATAATAAACAATTGTCATCATTGGAATCCGGTGACCACCCCCACCATTTCCACAGGAAAAAGAATAGCAGCAGCAGCAAGCACCATGACTTCCTGATCTCACGTACAACCGGGATTAGGATGACTCTATTGCTCATTGCTGTTGCTGTGCTATTCTTTGTTCTTCACAGCTGTGGCTATCGTAATCAAAACTTCCCCATCACTTGGTATGAGCCACTGTCGAGTCTACCTCAAAGCTCTGCAAAAGCAAACCAATCTTCTTTACCTTCTTCTCCTCGAAAATTTCCTGATTCACCAGATGAATTATTGCAAGAAAATAGATCCGAGAAAGCAAATAACATGAGTAGGACAGCAGATTTTTCTTCTTCAGGGAACACAGCGCAAAAAAACCTATCTTCACTGGTAAGTTAACTCATCAAAACTTGTACAAGCATAAAAAATATTTAGAACAATTTGATAAAACTGAAGTCTTGAAGTCTGAATTCTGATATTTAAAATTTAAGTGCAAAAATATTAAGTTAATAAATTGATTAAGTTATATCTGTTTGATAATTAATTAAACACTAGTGCTGAATTTAAAAATCTCACATAGCGAAAATAATTATTTCATCTTAAAAAAGATGAAAGAGTTCAAGGATAATGCGTATGTGTGACAAAGAAAGAGATTAATGTTATAGTATTATGTGAAATTGTTTAAGGATAGTCTACACGATGTATTATGTGACAAAAATGTTGTAGTATTGTTGGCGGCAAAAATTAATGGTAGTTTCATTAAAAAAGGAAATAGTAAATTTGATTATGAAATAATAAACTTTGTTTAAAAAAAAAAAGGAAGAAATCTTATATGGGACTACGGTCGTATCATGATAAAACCGCGATTAGGTTATGAAATATCAATTGATTTTTTTTTTTAACAAACATGCAAATAAATAATAAAGATAACCTAATATCCCTATTTTTGCAGGTACACAAGTTGAGTTAGAAAAAATTAGGGTTGATCCCACATCAAAATTTTAGTGGCAATTACCAAAACTTTATCACTTTATAATCTAAACAATCAAAACTCAGGTAGAGAAATTAAAACTAACTCAAACAAGTAAGTAGTAAATTCTTTTCGAAAAACAAATATTGGAGAAAACTTGTTAAACTAAGATGTGTAGGATATAGATTTCACCAAAAGGTCACAAAATATAAGAGACAAAATTATAACTTTTGTTTTTATTTCCATCCTTGTTTAGAAGTCAATTTTATTTGTACTCAAAACTAGATATCTGTGTGCTAATTAATGACTACTAACACTTAAACAGAGATAGTGTTAACGACTACTAACACTATCTCTGTGCTAATTAAGACCATAAGTGCTAGGTTCCATCAACCTATTTTCATTCTTTGTCAAATAACAACTATGATGATATGTAATTGGCAATCAATCAACTACACATTATGAAAACCAAGTAGATGAAGAAATAAGAAAAAAGTAACAATGTGATCTTAACCAACTTATATCAATAGTTTCATCTAACCCTTGAACAAGTATATTTGTTTAACATAATATAGATAAAGTTTAAGCACAAAAAGTCAAAGTAACAGTCCATATTAAAGCAAGAATATAATGAGATAAGATTAGATATACTCAATCGATAGATGAATGAGATTCCAAAACTTCTCTATTTACTTCCTTCAAGTAGGATTGATATAAGAGAAATTCTATAAGAATTTGATTAAAAAAAATTGAAATCTAGTTACATAAATTCCTGTAACTAATAAATACAAGAGAGTGTTCCTCACACCACTTCAAAGTGTTAGACAATCCAAACATGCTTCAAAATAGTTTTGAAGGACTTCTATTTATAGGGATTTGATTCTAGATCAACCTGGCCCCTTGCAAATGAAAATTGCTTGAAAAAGCATTTTTGAAATCATAAAAAGTTATTTTAACAATTTTGCAAAACTATAAGTTGCTCTAAAAATTCCTGCAAAAGTAGCGTCAACAAGCTACAAATTAAAGTATCCAAGAGTTCTAACCGATGTAAAGATCCGTGGTTGGATCCATGGGCAGAGCATCCGCAGATAGCTTATTGGGTCCAGTATTGGGCTCTTTTGATGTAGATCCCTTTTTATTTGGCCCATTTTTTTTTTTTTTGTAAAATTAATCATAAGCGTCGTGCTTAAGGTGTACTGATTATAAAAATCTTTAAATTAAATGCAATTGGCAAGCCAATTTCTAAGATAGTTTTGATCTTATTGTCTTTTACTAAGGGTAATCAAACAAACGAAGAAAGCAAGTTGGAGAAAGTATTGAACGAAGCAGCCATGGCGGACAAAACTGTTATAATAGCACCGCTAAATGCAGCATGGATAGCTCCAAATTCAATATTCGATCTCTTTCTTGAAAGCTTTAGAAATGGAAATGGAACCCAAAGGCTCTTGAATCATGTGGTAGTTATAGCTTTGGACCAAAAGGCATACTCTCGCTGCCTGGAGTTGCACCCGCATTGTTACGCACTTAACACTGAAGGGGTTGATTTTTCTGGTGTGGCAAATTTTATGACCGTAGATTATTTGAAGATGACGTGGAGAAAGGTGGAATTTCTACAAACTGTTCTTCAGATGGGTTACAATTTCATTTTCACGGTATTCTCTTTTACCTTAATTTTTACAACAATCTTTTCATTTGAGTAGGCATTGAGTGGAAATTAATGAAATGTGAGAAGGCACAAATGCTACATATACACTTGTTGTCTCATAGGATGAATCACAATTGGGTATGGCTTTCAAATTTTTTTTTTTTAAATTGCACAGATTTAGAATCTGTCACATTGGTACTATAGTAAGGCTCTGTTTAGTTCATGGATGGAATGAGATGGAATGATTTGATTATGAATTGTAGAATGAATCATCCTCGGATTAATAGTAACTGTTATTTAGTGTTTGGTTGATACTGATTTGATGGGATATATTAAGAAATAATATTATTGTATGTTTTTGTTGGTGATTGAATTTTGTTTTACTGACTAAAATACTCAAAACTTACAATATTATTTTGATTTGGTAATAATAGTGGTTGTGCACGATGGCAGATGGTTGTGGTGATACATAAAGATAGAAGGTCGTGGATATGTTACATGATAGTGAAAGTGGTTGTTCTCGATAGTGTTTGTGTACAGATATAGAGAGTATGTTGAACGATGGTGGTGATGGTAGTGGTATTGTTGCATGGTACTTGTTGCGTTGGTGCTCGATGGTGGTCGTAATGTTGCATAGTAGTAGATGGAGGCGGTGGTGGTGCAAGTAGCTGGTGGTATTGCATGTTAACAATGATGGTGTTAATGATGTTGTCTAGTATTGATGGTTGGGGTACTCAAAGGTTGTAGTGTTGTGGGGTGGTGATGCTAGTGCAATTTGGTGGTGATGGTGGTAATGCTAGTACATAGTAGTGGTAGAAGTGGTGGTACATGGCGGTAGTATAGGGTGTAAATTAGTCAATAATTTTATTATTTTGTCTAAGAGTCATTCTAGGATGACTAATACCACCTATTCCTTGGGATTGTTTTATCCCATGTATAAGGGATTAGTGCAGTTAAATGGAATGAATAGTCCCTTGCTTAAAATTCAACTAAATAGTAGATGGCACAGGATTAGTAATCTAATCCATACCGTCCTATGAACAAAATGCACTCTAAAAGGGTTCAGTGATACTATAGTTTAGAGGGGTGTATGTGTGTGTATAATTTGAATAATTGTTGTTCAATCTTTGTTTGTTTTTTTTTTTTACACTATAAGGGAGAGCTTTTTTTTTTTGTCTATAATTTCTTAAAATTCTCCCAAATAAATTATTCCTTCATTTCAAAATCCTTTGTTTAATGACTTTTTTTTTTAACAATACTCAAGATTTAGTGTAACGTTTAATGGAATGTTTCTCATTCATATAATTCCATAGCTAGACTATCTCAAGTTTCGAAACTATAATATATCTAACGCTCGATTACTGTCAATCCTAATAATCAACCCTTTTTTATATTCTATTTTTATTTTTTTTTCTTTCCTACTTTTTGCTTGCCAACTAAAAACTTCAAAACTTTGGATGGGTTTATTCATCCATGATTCATCTCTCACCAAATTTGTAGAACTAGCCTAAATTTTTTATTCTTTAACTTTCTCAAATTTATCCTAAATTACATTTGTTCTTGTTAACATGTAAAAAGACTGTTATTATTTATTTCTAATCACTCCCAAAATTAAATATATTTGCCCTAATCAATCATAAAATATCTAACCTAATCTTAATCTTCTTGCGCATATAATATATCATGTACAAATTCTTTCGCTCACTTGATATCTTAGGTTCAGTCCCATTAGTTTTTCATTATCTTAGGATCCTTTTGGGTCAGAGATTGTATGAGATGAGAGATGACTCATCCTTAGACCATGAGTCCCGAAGTGAGTCATTCTCAAATTAGTAGTACTAATTGTCTAGTATTTAGTTGGTACTAAATTTAATGAGATATTTTAAGAAATAATTTTATTATGTGTTTAGTTTGGAATCAAATGTTTATTTTACTGATTGCATAACTCCAAGACTTACAATACTATTATGATTTGATAATAGTAGTTGTGCATGGTAATGAAGTAGTGGCGGTACACGTAAGGCTGTAAACGGACCGAGCTGTTCGCGAACACAGCTCGACTTGGCTCGTGAAAGCTCAAGTTCGGCTCGTTCGTGAAGCTAAACGAGTCGAGCTCGAACACAAATTTTGGCTCGCTTATTAAACAAGCGAGCTCGAGCGAGCTCGTTTAATAAATGAACAAGAGTTCGAGTATGAGATACTCGGCTTAGCTCGGATCAAATAACACTTTTACACTTATTTGAATCAAGTTGTTTGTGAACAAAGCTCGACTCGACTCGTGAAAGCTCGAGTTCGGCTCGTTCATATAGCTAAACGAGCCGAGCTCGAACACAAATTTGAACTCGTTTAATAAACAAGCTCGGCTAGACTCGGCTCATTTATTAAATGAGCACAAGCTCGAACCGGCAATACTCGGCTTGGCTCAGCTCATTAACAGCTCTAGGTACACTGTGTTAGATGATGGTATTAAATAGTGGTAGCGGTGTCGCATCATAGTGCTAATGTTGGTGCTTAATGTTGTTTGTGCTCCATTGTAGATGTTGTTGCTGCATAATAGTGATTATGGTGGTCACAGTGTTACATGGTGATGTTTGGTATTGCATAGTAGTAGTGGTGATGTTCGGTGATGATAGTGCATGGAGGTAGATGGTGGCGCTACATAGTGATGGTGATGGTAGTGGTGATGTTCCAAGATAGTGGTAGTTGTAGTGCTCGGTAGTTGTAGTGCACAGTAGTACACGGTGGTAGTGTTGCAAGGTAGTAGGTGATGATGTTGCCTAGTGATGATGGTGGTAGTAATGGTGATGATGTTGCTTGGTAGTAGTAGTAATGGCGGTAATTCATGGTTGTTAGGTAGTGGTGCTCGATAGTTATAGTGCATGATATTAGTGATGGTATAATTTGGTAATGGTGCTAATGCAACGCGATCGTAGTAGTAGTAGTGCATACTAGTAATTGTGGCACACAATGGTGGCCGTGGTGTAATATGGCAATGGTGGTGCTGAACAACAATTGTGACGATGATGGTACACAATGGTGGTGGTGAAGATCGTGCACAAAGGTGTGCAGTAATGATAATAGTGGTGATGCACGTAATGGTGGTAGGGACAAATTAGTTTGAAATTTTGTTTTTCTAACTAAAAATTATCTCAAAATAGCTAATAACACCTCTCCTATGGGATTATTTAATCCCTTGTACACGGAATTCTTTTAGTATGGAATAATTAATTCCACATGTAAAAAGTAACCAAACAAAGGATGATATAAAATTAATAATTCAATTTTGTGTCATTCCATGAACTAAATGCCTAGTAAAGTATTATGTTTAATTTTTTCCTCATTCATTAATCCATAATCTTATGTATAACCCCATTATGCATTGATTGAAATTTGTTGATATTCTCTTTTTTCAATTCCTAATTTGCTTCTCACGTCTAAGTTCTTCTTCCGCTTTGAGATTTAGTTTTTCTCACATTTTAAACAATTCCTCGCATCAGGTGGACCAAATTTTTTATGTGAGAGATACTTTACCATTATTGTTCTTTACATTTTAATTTCTTCCTTGGAAGGTGGGGAAAGACTGTGGTTATCGAAAAACTTTAGTCTTCCAACATTTAGACACATGTAAAATGAAATACGATGTTTAGAACTGGTAATATTGTTCTTATTGCTTTGCCTTCTTTACTTTTATTGTGATTTTATATGTTTATATTTTATGACAAAATCACTCTTGCATGCTAATTGTTATGTTATGAGTAATATTTTCTTATTTTGTGGGTTTTCTTTTTTTCTTTCGTAATGATTAACCTATATTATTGGTAAAATTTGTTTTTGACTATCAACTATTTATATTACATTGTATATTGCCTTATACAAGTGAACTGTGACTCTCAATGTTGTGTTGGGTACGTCCTAGACAATTTGCCACACATAATTAAGGATATGGCTTTCCAATCCTAAATCTACCTTTAATTTCCTTCCCCCATCAAAATGCCAAGGTTGGTGTTCAAACTCCCAACCTCGGCACGGGCCTTTCCCTTATCAATGAACCAAAGCTTAGTAGCTGGTAATTACAACAGGTAAATTATTTGTCTACAATATTTTTCCTTTTTTTTGAACTCTAGATGACCTTTTCAAAACCCACTCCCATGGTTTCAAATTCTGAAGTCAAGATATCTAAATATTCATGTCTTATGCCATTTATGTGCTTATTTTTAGAGATGAAGTTTTAAGACATTTAACTCTATGTAGCAAGCTAATTTTTTTCTTATATTCTAATCTGGTTGACTTACATCATTATTGAGGTCATCTATAACCAAATTCTTTGGTTACCTATTTCTTTTGCATAAAATTTATTACTTGCTACATGAAAGTCGTGCAAAAAGAAAAAAATTGTATCAATTATTGCTCACTACTTATGTACCAAAAGTTTATTTTATTCAACGGGGTGCTCAGATAGGTCAGATATTGAATAGATCTTTTAAATTTAGTTATCTTCATCGTAATTGACTTTTCTGTAAGGCCATTATTTTTCATTCAGTAGTTTGAAATTCATTTTAAGATTTTTTTTCTTTATTTACAATTGCTATCAATATTAGTTTATTCACATAATCGTGTTATTCTTTTAGAGGTATCAGGTGTTCTTTTGAAGTCAAAAGCTAAATAGAAATAAAAAAAATTTATTTTAAAAAATGTGATTTTCGATTAAAAGAAGTGGCTATAACAATTTATATGCATCTCAGCAAGATATCGATTGTTTCCATTCATGAGACACTTGTAACAATTTTAATCTTTTCCTATAATGGCTACGTAATTAGTCTTTTCCTACGCATCTTGGCCAAATATTGTTTTTAGTATTTTATATGATAAAAAAATAAAACTAAAAGAGAGCAGCACAAAAAAGTATAGGTTGTAAATTATTTTTCTATAATCTTGTCAATCATTTTTTAATGGGTAAAAAACTTTGGGGGCATTAAACTTTTTTTATCATAAAATTTTGACCACTAAACTTTTTTTTTGTTTCAAAAAAGTCATTGAATTCGTAAAAATGGTTACTTATGTCATTCCGTCAAATTTTACTGTTAAGTCATACAGGATCAATTGATGAAATAACCACAAGTAATTATTTTTATAAGTTCAGTAATCTTTATGAAATGATAAAATGGCTATAAGTAATCATTTTTATAAGTTCAGTGACCCTTTTGAAACCAAAAAATCCTTTCCGGTCTGGCTTAACAGTTAGATTTGATGGAATGACCATAGATAACTATTTTTATAAGTTCAATGACCTTTTTTAAAACAAAAAAAAAATTAGTGGTCAAAACTTTACAATAAAAAATAGTTTAATAGTCGGGAAAGTCTTTTTCCTTTTTTTAGTACCAAAAAGAATTATTATTTAATTGCATTTTCAAGTTCTATGTAGTTGTAATTGTTCATCCCAAATTTCTATTATGAAGTAATTTATTTTTTTTTCAAGGAAAGGAAGAATCATGTGCATTTCAGTGGTAGCTACTCGTGTAAACAAATATTGTGTTTTTCATATTTTTCATATAAATTTACAAAAAATTGCTATTTTATCCCCTTTTCACATTATTTACGTCAATATTGTGACTATATTTTTAAAATTAAAGTCATAAAATATAGAAGTTGATGCTTGAATCTCGAATTTGATAGATCATTGTGCTAAAGTTTAAATGAACTAAATTGATTTGATATGTATTATTTTTGTTTTTATTTTTTTGTTTGTTTTGACAGGATGTTGATGTGCTGTGGTTTCGAGATCCATTTTCACATTTTTATAAAGATGTAGATATTCAAGTTGCAAGTGATCACTATCGCAGTAGCTCTACTGATTTGAATAACATAGCAAATACGGGCCTCCATTATGTTAAATCAAATAAGGACACTATCCAATTTTACGAGTTTTGGTACAGATCAAAAGACAAATTTCCAGGTACACATGATCAAGACGTGTTTAATCAGATACTGCATGATCGGCTCATCAATGAAATTGGACTAAAGATTAGATATTTGGACACAGCTTTCTACGGTGGATATTGTGAGCCAAGTAAAGACCTTAATGTTGTTTGCACAATGCATGCCAATTGTTGTATTGGTTTAGATAACAAGATTCATGATCTTAAGATGTCCCTTAATGATTGGAAGAAATACATGTCATTGCCAAGCAAAGAAAGGATAGAAAAACCACAAACATGGACAGTGCCAAGAATTTGTGGATAGCAAAAAAAAAAAAAAAAAAGGAGTGGCAGCAAAATCAAGAATGATAATAATTAGTGTCTCCCTTTTAAAATATATTTAATATAGATTTTCTTTGGTTAATAATGTTGTTGACACATCCTTCTTGGCTTCCCGCACATTATTTGAATATTTTTTTGACTAAATGTCATGTTGTGAAGTAAGGCAAAAACACTAGGCAGGTGTTCATAAAATAAATTTCTCAAGATTGGAAGGGACAAATTCAACAATTAAAAGGTTGCATTATGTGTTCTATGCTCTTGGGGTATTTATTGCTGCCTATTGGTTGAAAAGCAATCAATGACTGAGGAGCCCATCGGCAGTAGTTACGGATTTGATAGGGATGATGACTGTTGTGAACCCATCACTGTCATAAGAAAAAATATTAAATGCACTATGTGAATTGTTACATAGTACACTAGAATCGATAATTGATTGTTATGTAGTGATAATAGATCACACCTTATAATAGTTGGTGATATGTGATTTGATATAGTGTGCCGTGTTTTGTCACGTGATGCATATATTGTGCCTAATACTCACTCTTGGGTCGAGGGGCCATAATCAGTTGAATCAAGTGAGGATAGTACAGATCGAAAATGATTCCAGAAGGTGAGTGAGGTTCATTTATCGGCACCCATAATCCAAGAAAGGAGGCCAACAAAAAGATGGAAAGAGTGAGTAGTCGTTTAATTACACTAGAATTGATTTTCATTCATAATGTGATCATTTATGATGCTTTTAAGTGTCTACAATATGTTCAACACATTAGCTTTCTAAAGAAAATTTCAGCAAAATGCATGGACTACAAGTATGCCTAGAAAATTGGTATACTTGATCTTTGAAATTACATTTACTTTAATTTTTACAGAGCTTTCGCATACATTGATAATATCTTTTTTGATAGTATAGTTTATACAAAATGGCCTTCTAAGTATGTAATTTCAAATTTCATAAATATAATCTTTGGTTTCTAAGAATGCGTGCAAAATTTGTGTTCTCAAAATGTCAATGTATATAAAGCATAAATTTCAGATTTCTTTAATTTTCTTTCCATTCTGTCCCAAAAAAAAAAAAAAAATCTGCAACACTGAGTAGGCATGAACTTTTTCACCATTCCATGTATCAAGTTGTAACATATGCTTCTAAAAGCCAAAAAGAAATGTAGAACTCTTTAACTTCTAATTGGACTAGTGTAATAACCGTATATAATTTAGTTTATGCTATAGAACTAGGAAGATCCTGACCAATCCAAATTGCATTGCTAGTCTATACGGAAGGTATTTTTTAATGCAACCATAATTTTCATTTGCCCTTTGAAATCTTACAAATACTTGTTCCAATCCCAAAACCAACCAATATCAACCCTTCCATTTCTTTGTAAATCTAACATTGTCCTTTTCCTTCCCCTGCGAACCTTGCTGGCTTCCTACCTACCTTCACCAGTGCTATCACCAGCATCAATAGTTATGTCCCTATCGTAACCCTCACTAACATTAACAACACCAATATACTAGCATTGTTACCATGTCCCATGGTTTAGACTTACTCATCTCCTATCGGATCACAGCTATTATCAGTTATTATGAGGGAAACGAGACTCACCCTTCCCACAATCCCATTGGAAATTTAATCAACAATCATTTTTTGGATTTTTTTCGGTCCTACCCCTCTTCGTTTTCTAACTTCCAACATCATTACCATTAGCTTTAGCGTTGCGAGTAAAACCTCTATTAGTATTAGAACTAAAATTTTTTATCCTCATTAACTGGAAATAATGAGGATAAGAAGGCATGCCAATAACAGATTTAGAAAGTTACCAAGCTTTTGCAACCCAGTGCATAAGGTCATTAATAAAAATGGTTTGTTGCTTCATCTATAGTTAATTAACTTGACATATCTTAAGTCCTTCATCTTCTATTTATTCTACTTGGTGAAGATAGGTTAGTAATCTTCCTTTATCCCCTTCTAATTTGATCATGGAATTCTCATGTGCATTCCATGTGCTTTCCATTTTGCTTTTAATTATTGAAGTCTTTTCAGACATTTATAATTTCATGCCAAGAGGTATACTATGAAAGCATTTAGCATAAGGTTTAAATCTTATTTATTTTGCTTCTATTTGATTGTAAGTTTCGAGTATTATCAAAATTAAGCAAAATTCACTTAAAATCACACAAACAAGTTTTAAAATTTATACCCTAATACTCATTCCGCAAGTGCACCGGTCATTTGTAAGTGTGATGAGCATTAGGGTGATCCTATGACGAAACAAAAATTGGCAAGTACCAAACTAACTAACTTGCTCTATTATCTACACAATCAAACTTTAGAGGTTGTGAAAATAGTAGAAAAATCAAATTCAAGTAACAAACAATGAGGAAACTTGTCAAAATAAGTCGACTAGGCCTAAGATTTCACTAAAGGTCACAAAATATGAAAGTTAAGCTTATGACCATTAGGAATTTCCACCATCGTTTAGGATTCAATTCAATTTGTACTCCAAACTAGATTCTTTTATCGATGAAAGACTACTAAAACATGAGCTTTCCTACTCCTGTGGTAAAACCTAGTATGATTTAGTTCATTTGGTTTATGAATTGTGGTGTTACAAGTTATGCAACAACGCTTAATCCACCTATGAGAATCACTACTTCCGTGAGATTCGCTATAAGTTCCATTTACTTCTTTTCATTGTTAAGTGCAAAGTTCCCTTGTCACATAACAACTAAGATGACTTAAGATTGGTAACTAATCAACATCAAGTGTTAAAGACCAAATAAATGAATAAACAAGACTAAAGTATGACCATAAACTTAATCAATCACATCAATAATTTCATCTCAAACCTAGTTGGTTTCAACTTAATTCAACATGTTAGAGATGAAGTTAAGCACATCTATGATGTTAAAAAAATATGCATGAATGATGATGAAAAGAATAAAGTTGGAAAAGCTCATTTGATGGATGAATTTGGTTTCAAATTTTGTTCTTGCATTTCATCAGACATGTTGTGTACCAAAGGAGTTCCTTCAAAGTCTTGCTACAAGAAAAATAATAATTCCTACAACAAAACTAAGAAAGATCCCTACTCTAAGCATTTACAAAGAGTGTTCCTCCTATTAAGCTATAGTTTCTACTATTTTAAGTACAAAACCAAGCATATCTTTCATGAACTACAAAGGCATCTATTTATAGAAAAAAACCCTAACTCAAGTCCTTTTTTTAATTCAAGATGTAATGATGAAATTTGATTCCAAATCTTGAAAAATCTTGTCTTGAACTTTGCAATATTCTTCTAGGTAATGGAGAATTAGCTAAACGTTGAATTGAGCTGCAAAAATAGTGTGAACAAGCTGCAAATTGCAGCTCGTCGTTTTCTGCAAGTGGAGCCGATCCACGAGTAAGCAACCCGAAGATCTAACTTGCTGATCACTTTCCCTTGACCATTTTGCCCTTTTTAAAATTTGGTCATTCCTTCCATGCCTTTGGAAACTTTTTTTAACTATTTGAATCATAATTTCTTGGTAGAATTTGATGATAAAAAATTATTCCGAAATTGCCAAGCTTAGGTGATACAAAGGTACAATCTTGAATCAACCTTGAATTTAATATTCCTTGTGTTTCAATTGATCAAAACGTATTTAATCATCATTTTCCTACAAAATCATATAAACTTGTGCATTAATTTGCTCAAAATAACAATTCAGTTTCAAAACCCTAATTTCCAAACTAAAAATCCTAATTTTAGAATAAACCTTGTTTTGATGAATAATAATGAAATTGAGCCATTTTTATATCAAAAATACTAAAACCATACTAAAAACACATTAAAATTATATATAAAACATTATACTAAAATAAGTGAATTTATTGCTTATCAAACTCCCCCACACTTGAATCATTGCTTGTCCTCAAGCAATTAGAAAATCAAGAAATCAAATAATAATTCAAGAATTAAAATAACAAATACCTCAATGTTGAATGTAATTTCACAAGAACATTATGCAATTCCTTATAATGTTCTAATACTTGTTACACCAAATAAAAAGGAAGTAATTATATCATAATTAAAGCTAGTTCAACAAAATTTCAATACTTTGCAAAACTTCACATACTAAGTATTCAATATGGGCAATCATATACAACTCAATTATACATAATAAGGACATGTTGAAATTGTTCAACTTGTAAGTGTCTTTTGACTTGAAGGTTGACATTCTTAGATGAAAACCTCTAGTTACTCAACACTTTAATCATTTTAACCACATTTTAACTCATAGTTTGAGAAGTAAAATTGTCTTTCGATGAAAAGATCGACATTTTATGATGAAAATCCCTTATTATTCAACAATTCACTTTGAATTAAACTTGCTATGTATACTCATAATTCAAATGCTATTTGATGTGAAAATCGACATTTTTAGATGAAGACTCCCGATTACTAAGCAATTTGAATAATTGGAATAGAAATAAATAAATATTCCTCATTTTTCGCATAATATATTTGTCTCTTTATTCAAAGAATAAGAATACTTCCCTTGATTGGTTAAAGATTCACAAAGAATGTTGTTGTTGTACTCGTGCTTCTTTGGCCTTTGATGAGTTCCTTTTTGCAATACTTCACCATGTCATCATTTTGTCCATTCCTACTCACAAACTTTGTTTCAAAGCTCAAACAAACTCAAATCTTATGTTATAACATGTCTGAGTAACAAATAAGCTCAAAGAGTAACATAACATGCTTTGAAACACTTGATTTCCTTCACATTTAGTTGTTGCAATGTAGTTCAAAGGGTTGAAAATTTGATGTATGTGTTTTGTGGGCAAACGTATTGTGTTATAATGAAGTGATATGCAATTGAAACTTGTGTCTAAATGCCTCACAACAAAATTTCTCCTCCTGATGCCAAAAGTTATTATTTGAATCAATGAAATGAACCATGAAGTGCAATCTATTTGAATGTGTTAAGGGGACATTTTCATACCTACAAAATTATCAAATAAACTAGTAAAGAAAGCCATTAAACCCCCCAGAAAAAATTGACCAAAATCAGCAAAGAATCTCCCAAAATATGCAGGATTTGTGGGTCAATCTGATCGGCAGATAGGCTCCAGAAGTTTGCAACAGTTGCTGCTACAATTTGTGCTTCAAGCTAATTTTTCAGCCACTTTGAGTGACGATTTCTTCCATTAAATCTCTATATTTCTAATGTTAAAAAAATGTTGCTAACATGATTTTTATGCATGAAAAACATGTAAATTCCAAAATTAGAATAAAAATCACAAAGAATCTCTTTTGATGACTAGTAACCAAATGAATGGTTACGTTTTTCACTCAATTCTTAAATTTGATTCTTTGAGTTATTCTAACTTCAATACCACTTTGAACACGTTTCAAATGATAAAATAAAGTTGTTCAAAATCAATTTATGTATCAAAAGTCCATGGATTACCAAATGAAAATTAAAATGCTCAATTAAACTTAGCTCATGAATAGAGATAGACTTTTCTCCAATCCTCTCATGTAATTGGAGTGTCCCACAAAGGATGATCAACACCTTTAGTACTCAAATGATTGAGTAAACAAAGGTGCATCCTTTGCTTCAAAATGAGTGCTCCAATGTTCATGATCCATCGCACAGCAGTACCTACAACAAAGAAACACTTTGGAATATGATCATAGCCACTATGGACTATGCGTTTCTCTTGTGTTAGTGAATTGTTGACACCAATAAATTCAATGTCACAAATGAGAGAAAGGTCATTTTTCAAATTAAGCTCATTATCTTCTACCTTTGTATTCTCAATCTAAGAACAAGTGGATTATCAACAATTGTGTGACCAAAAGTAGTAGAAACGATTAAATTGTCATCAATTTCTACATTTTCAATTACTTTATCACACACGCATGCATTATCCACATTTGCTTGCTCTTGTTCAACTATAAAGGTAGAACATTCAAGCAGTTCCTCATTATTTTCATAGCCATTCTCATGCATGATTTCAAAAATGGGCATGTTGAGCCTCATATTTCATTTTCTCATTTTCAATCTCATTTTCAAAACATGTATATTCATCGTGGTTCACATTTTCATTTTTCACTTCATCATGATGCGCGATTTCACTTGGGAATTTGATATAATGATAATTTCTACCAATCATCACATCAACAACAACTTGGCCACATGCATTAGAAATATTCATAATCATATATTGATCAAGATTACATTCAAATGAATCAATGGACCCATTATCAAATTCATCATTTTCATCACAAGTTGAATAACAAATGCTATTATACGAGTCATTTTGAGTATTATCTAGCTGTACAAGAACATTATTACTAAATTTTTTTTCTTCGTGGTCACCACTACATGTAGTACAACAAGTGTAAGGTAATAACATAGATAACGCAGTGAAAAAATAAAAATTTTATTACCTTAGCCATGGATCTCTTTGATATATCTATATAATTACAAGGGGGTTTACACTAGAATTACCTTAAACACAGAAAATTTCTATTCTTCATTAGGCTTAGATCTTTTGATGAAGAGGTAGTTCTACCACAACTACAAAAGCTCTCCAAGTGTCGAGCTTCTAATGATATCCACATGAACAAATCTTATGGGAACCTCCAAGACTTGCTTACTTTGACTTTTGAGTGCTGGCTCCCTTGATTTATTTAAAGAACACAAAAGAAGAACAAAACCTAACAATTAGGGACGAGAGAGAAAGAGGTGGCGGCACTCAAGAGGGGGTGCCAGCATTATGCAATTTTTCTTTCTAAAATTTAGTCTTGTGTTACAACAGTAATTCAAGAGTCAAAGCATGGACATATTTATAAAAGTAGTATTCTAGTATTTAAGGAAATAAAGGTAATTGAAAACCAAGAAGGTTTAGAAAGTTTACCTTAAACTAATCATATTCTTTTAGGAATCCTATTCCATAAAGAAATTAAATAGCTTATTTGTTTCTTTAGAAAATTAATTTTCAGCAAGACTTAGAATATTTATAAATGAGTCCTTTAAATTAATTTATCTCATAAATTAATCACATAAGTATCTCATACTTATCTTAATTACAATTTAGCTCAAAGATTATGTTCATTATGTGTGTGACCCATTAGCTTCCATTCACATTGGCAATAAGTACAAATTTTAACTCATTAATTAACCAATCAA
Organism: Mitragyna speciosa; assembly: GCA_024721245.1. Taxonomy (NCBI): domain Eukaryota; kingdom Viridiplantae; phylum Streptophyta; class Magnoliopsida; order Gentianales; family Rubiaceae; genus Mitragyna; species Mitragyna speciosa. The sequence continues at coordinate 10,034,068 of CM045571.1, forward strand.
GAGTTAAATAAATTAAACACTTTAATTTATTATTAATTCATAATTAATTAATTTATACTTACAGATCATTAGTGGTGTCTAGCAATGCATCATGATCACTCAGGTTAATAGAAAAATCATATGGTAAATTATACCCATTAATGATAATGTTACTATGTAATTAATATCCTTTCACCACACTATATCCCAATTAGTCTAAAAAGTATAGTGCATACTTTTAAATGACTATTGATATTTTCTTGTTCTCAGGATATAACTCTCCATGATGTATAACTTTGAAACTACTTTTAAGTTATACTATCACTTTGCAGAAAGTTTATTGAGTTAATATTTTCAACAAGTGGCCAAAATGAGATCTACTCTACTATATAAAAGAGTGGTGAACCCTATATTGGTTACTCACTATCCTTTCATGCTTCATACTATACCAAACCTCCATCCTATAGGCTACTCTTTTACGAGTGCTGAGAAATGGAGTCAAGGTATAATAATCCATACTCAAAATACTATAGTAATCTCAAGTTAAAGAATCACTTGCACCATTGCCATTTAAGAGCTCAACCATTGGCACTAAACTTTTGGTGGATCAATCCAATGAACTTGTTCCTACTAAGCATTCACATACCAACTTAGGTGTCACGAACACCATAATCAGTGAGATCAACTACTATCTACAATAAGTGGAGGCAAATATGTGTTAGTCTATCCGTATTAATGATATCCAATCTTATTAAAACTACGACTAGGGATATTTAAGAATATGATTTATGTATTAAGAGTATCTTAATTATAAGCCTTATAATCTTTAATATATAGTCAATATTCTAAAGACTTTATCAAATAAACAAGTAACATAGAAATACAAGTATAAATGATAAAGAAAAATATCACATATAAAAATATAACACAAATAAGTGAAATACAAAAGTGTTAAACTAATTTGGTTTTGGGTCATACACTAATAAACTCTTACTTGCACTAAAACCAGTTACTCATTTGTCTTAGACCAAAACTGTTAACATGACTATCATGCTTTTTTTGGGACAAGACCGTAGTGAGATGATCAGCTGTATTGTTATTAGTGAGAAACTTTTCCATCTTTATATCATTTTTACCAACTATTTCTCTAATAAGATGGTAGCACCTAAGCACGTGTTTTGATCGTTGATTAGACCTAAATTCCTTTGCTTGAGCGATGGCACCATTGTTGTCATAATACAGTAGTATAGGATTAGCAATGGAAGGAACCACTCCTAGTTCGGTGATGAGCTTCTTGATCTAAATAGTCGCTTTTGAGATTTCGGAAGCAACAATGTACTCGGCCTTAGTTGTAGAATTGGCTATAGTCTCTTGTTTTGAACTCTTCCAGCTCACAACAATACCATTTAACGTGAATACAAATCCAAATTGCAACTTGATATCTTCTTTATTTGATTGAAAACTCGTATCAGTGAAAGAATATACTTCTAAAGTGTGTACTCTATAAACTAAGAATAATTCTTTAGTTCTTATTAAGTACTTAAGAATATTCTTGACAACTACCCAATAATCTTCACTAGGGTTAGTTTGGAATCTGCTCGTAACACATAGAGTAAAGGAGACACCAGGTCTTATACATAGCATAGCATACATAATAGATTCTATGGACAAAACATAAAGAACCTTTTGCATGCTATCTCATGGGAAAGAACCCCCTTTTTCGATTGCTCCATGCTAAACCCCTTTAGATATTGTCTATATATGTTGATTGATTGAGACCAAGCAATTTCTTAGATCTATCGCTATAGATCTTGATTCTCAAAATGTAGGTTGCCTCTTCTAGATCCTTTATGGAGAAGCTCTTGGAAAGCCAACCTTTACGGTGTATATCAAAGGTATATCATTTCTCATCAACAATATGTCATCCACATAAAGTATTAGTAAAACGACGGCTCTTCCACTCACCTTCTTATATACACAAGGCTCATTTTTGTTTTTAAAAAAATCAAAGTTTTTGATTGTCTCATCAAAACAAATATTCTAACTCCTTGAAGTTTGCTTGAGTCTATAAATAAACTTTTAAAGCTTGTATATCTTATGACTATCAATGGAGTCAAAACTCTCGGGTTGTGTTATGTACACGTTCTCTTGCAAATTTTCATTAAGGAATGTGGTCTTAACATCTATTTGTCATGTCTCATAGTCATAATAAGTAGTTTTGGCAAGCAAAATCTTAATAGATTTAAGCATAACTACTGGCAAAAAGATTTATTCGAAGTCACTTCTTTGCTTTTGTTTGTAACCTTTAGCCACTAACCTTGTTTTATAGGTTACAATATTACCATCCATATCAATCTTTCTCTTAAAGACCCACTTCCACCCTATGCGTTTTATCTCTTCAGATGGCTCGACAAATATCCATACTATGTTCTTGTACATGGAATCCATTTCGGATTTCATGACTTCATGCCACTTTAAGGAGTTTACATTAGACATAGCATCTTCATAACTAGTAGGATCATCATCGTTATGACTAATACATCATTACTTTCACTAATGAAAAATCTACATCTCTTAGGGGCATGACATGGTTTACTAGATCTATGAATATTTGTGTAGTATAAGCTTCCAACTGTGCCTTATTAATGTGTGGCGTAAGCTCTTGTTCCATCTGTTGATTACTTTGCAATTCTTGAATATCTTCAAATTTTACTTTGCTCCCACTGCTTTTTTAAAAAATAAACTCTTTCTCTAGAAAGATAACATGCCTTGATACAAACACTTTTTTCTCAATGGGGTTGTAAAAATAGTATCTTCGACTATCCTTAGGATACCATACAAATAAACATTTGTCAAACTTAGATTCAAGTTTGTCTGACATGTTTTGCTTCACATAAGTAGAATAATCCCAAAGCTTTAAGTAATTGAGATAAGGTTTCTTACCGTACCATATCTCATAAGGTATAGTATCAACATATTTCGATGGAGCATGGTTGGGTATATATGAGGCGATATCTAAGGCATAATGCTAAAATGAGTTACAAAAACATGCATGGCCCATCATAAAATGTACCATATCTAATAAAGTACAATTTCTCCTTTCTAATACACCATTGAGTTGTAATGTGTATAGATGAGTCCATTGAGAAATAATCTCATTTTTCTCTAGATATTGTTGAAACTCGTGACTCAAGTATTCGTCACCTCGATCAGATCTAAGTGTCTTGATTCCCTTGCCAAGTTGTTGCTCAATTTCAACTCTAAAGTCTTTGAACTTTTGAAGGGACTCTGATTTGTGTTTTATTAGAAACACATAACGATATCTAGAATGGTCATCCGAGAAAGTAATAAAGTAGGAGAAATCACCTCTAGCATGAATCAACATTGGGCCACAAATATCAGTATGTATAAGTCCAAGAAGATCACTAAAACACTCAAATTTTCCTATACAAGGTGTCTTTGTCATCATACCAAGCGAACAAGATTTGCATGTCCCAAATGATTCATAATCGAATGAGTTTAAGTATCCATTTTATATAACTTGGATATGCGTTTCTCATTTTTATGACCAAGTCTACAATGCCAAAGGTATGAATGATTTACAGTATCTAATTTTTATTTTTTGGTATTTATATTGAGAATGGACTTATCTTTATAAAAAATGTATAAACTATTAATTAATGAACTAGTACCATAAGTAATACTATTATGAGAAAAAGAGTAACTTTTATTCTTTTGAATGATGGTAAAACAATTCAATTCTAACACAGATTCCTCCGAGTCCTGGAAGCTCTTGATTGCATTTTTCTCAGCTGCCTTTATCTCCCGTTCTTTTCTTTGGCCAACCGCTTTAGCTTCCTGGCATGGGTGCTCTCTAAAGACTTCACCTTGGCCTCACTAGTTGCCAAGGCTTCATCTCAGGCATTCATGGCCTTTACCCGAGTATCTTCAGCCTAAGTGAAGCTCATCTAGAGCACCTTGTGAGCTTTTTTCATCTCATCTAGTTGCCTTCTAAGTTCCTCCACTTTGGTTTCTCGGATTTTCTCCATCTCTTCTGCTCTTGTGAGGAGCTCGGCAACTATAGCAAGGGCCTACACAAGTGTTAATTGTGTTAAAGTCTACAAGTTATAAAGAAAACCTAGACTAATTCTTTATGCTTATCGCGGCCATGGCAATAGCTGTTGCCTCGGGCAGCTGGCCGAAGTCCATGGACTGGACTGCATTGACGTCTTTGGGCAGATTGGATTTTTTCAGTAGTTATTTAGCCACTCTACTCTCTACAGCCCTATTCTTAATGGTTAAGTCCCATTAAGGGACGAAGACTGCACCTAGGGTATCCTTGCTTGAGATGGACACCCTATGGCCTAAAATTGTGGAAAGGCCGAGCGTTGATTCTTTTTGTGTCTTGAGCACCTCTAGTGTTTGCCTCTCCCATGACGACCACTTCCTTCTTGGCCTCTTGGAGCACGGCTAGCTCCTCTGCCAATTCCTCGGCCAAAATCGGGACCGAAGTAATCCACTATCGTTGTGGTTTGAGCCAATGTGCTGGTTGCTGGAGGACCTTGGACTTCGGCTTGACTTGGTGGCACGGTTGAGCTGGGAACCAAACTTGTTCCCGAGCTGGATATAGCCTTCTGTTTCTTGGAGGATCCAACTTCTTTCTCTTGTTGGCTCCCTCTTCTTTTTCTTTGAACCATGCGTTCGCTGGATAGTATGTTAATGAAGCCGACCACTGCAAAACAAAAATTGAAATATTACTTAGTATTTATACGTAATTTTTTGAGCCGAGATGTTCGGCTTAGACCTCCTTCAACCAGTACCACTTTGGAAAAATCCAGCAATTTACACAATAATTACCCCGAGGAATTTCTTAGAACTCCTGCTCGTGAAGTGATCCTGGGGTAGAATCTGGGGTTTCGTTTGGCCCTTGCCACCAAAAACCCTTCGAGAAATAGTCCTCAAAGATGAAGAAGAATCTATTCTTCCAACTCTTGATAGAAGAAGGGGAGTCTTTGGTTCCCTTAGGGGCTCTTTTGCGTGGATTGAAATAGAACCATCCTTTATCCGAAGCATGCTTTTTTTATCATAAAGAAACGTCTTAAGAGGTCTACTAAGGCCAAAATTTCTATGTAATTGCTTAATAGCTCAAAAGCTACTGCAGACCTAATGGAGTTTGGAGCCAACTAGGTTATCCTTGTTCCCCAGTATCGGAGAATGTCCCGCAAACATCTCGAAGTTGGTATTTTGAGCCCGACTTTGAACTAATCAGTATATACTGCAACTCGTCTATTTCCCGGGTCATGAGCTCGGTCATCTTCATTGCGCAATCTTATGTTGTAGTAAGTGCGGAATATGTCTCTGGTTTTTATATCCTAAGCTCGTTCCATTGTTAGAGATAGGGCATAATTGGGAACATTTCCTAAAAAATTTTTGAGCAGGTTTTCTAGTCTGACCAGTTCTCTTACTTCCTCATCTATAAGAACTGGGTAGTCTGGAGTGTGTTCGGGAGACATGCTTTGTTCAGAATCTTCTTCGTCACCTTTTTCGATCTCATCTTGATCCTTAGAATCTTCTTAATCTCTTGTTGCTTTGGTCTCAGTGGCCTCCGTATTTTCGTCCTGTGGAGGTTCAGCACCAGTTGTTGCTTCGGAGCTTTAAGGCAAAGCTTGAGGTCTTTCGGCTTCATTACCACCACTTCTAACTACCTCAGCATGACTACTTGCAATTACTGCCATAATTACTTTTGCTTTTGTTTTGGTTGGATGGTTTAACTTTTCTTGGTATTTTTTATCTTGTTTTTCGGGAACGCAGATCTTATCCTCGGGATTTTGATAGTGGAGAGTGAAAAGTGATTGGTACCTCCTATTTATACAGGGGGGCTAGACGTCTGAAACATTCTCGAAATGTGGAGCAGTTGCCACCTCAGTTTTCTCTCTCTTTTTAATTACTCTGTACACCTGTATAGTGGGAAGAAGATGCAGGAATTACGTCTTTTCAATTGCTCATTCAAAATTCAAAATTTGAAATTTCAAATTACCATTTTTAGCCTCCAAAAAGTAATTACTTTTAAGAAGATCAGTTCAGACCAAATTCATTTCCGTTCAAACCAACTTCATTTTAGTTCGGACTAAATTCATTCGAACTTAACCCAAACTGGGGGGCTTATGTAGAAACCTACTGAACTCTATGTCAGCTCGGCCACATTGCCCTTGTGGGATAGTATCCCTTTGACAATACTATGGATACTTAGGCAAGTGTACCTATCGTTTCTAGTAGTATAGTGTACAGGAATATCGAGTGTCAATCCCACAGGGACTATGTGAGTACTAGTACTAACCTTCTTTCTATTATCTAACCTCACAAAGCGAATGACAAATTAATTAGAAATACAAATTAAGTAAATGAATTACCTAATAAAACCACAATCTAAAAGTCGATAGAAAGAATGGACAAAAGTAGAGGTGAATCTAGATGAAGAAGATCCTAAATCAAATATGCTACAAGTCTATCTTAATTAATGAATAATCCAATCACTTAGACCCTAGAATCGCTTATTTAGGTTCAATCTTTCTCAAGTATCAACCCCTATCTCCTTGGTTGATTGATTGGAATCTCTTCTCAATCAAAATCCCAAAGAGAAGCATTAAGATTCAATGGATTCTATAGTTTTGGTTAGGTTTGAATCTAATCGGGAAGACTTATGTGATTCTATCTCAAGCAACCCATGAAATCCTATTTATTCAAGAGATGATCTAATCAAATAGGTGATTTCTCAATCTACCTATATGAAATCAATATTGAATCTAAGGATGCATACAAATCCCAATTCAATAACCAATAAACTCAAGAATAAATCTAAGACAAAGTGAGTCTTTCATTAAACAAAGAATAAAATCATTTTTGCACCTCATTTTTCAAAAATGGAAAAAGATTTAGTGTGAAAAAAGAGAGTAGGTTTTATAAAATGGTTTTTGAAAAAATAATTTTTGTTATTTTTTTAAACAAAACAAAAGAAAAAGGACCTATAATGGGACTTTTGAAAATGCAACGATTTGGGCCCGAAAATAAAGTCTTAAAAGGGTCACCAGAAAATATTTTGTTATAAAAGGTTAGAATATCAAGAATGATTTCTTTGGAAAGTGTTTTTGTGAGAAAAAATGTAAAAAAAAAAAAAAACCCTTTCTAGACAACTCTAGGTCTTTGAAAATGAGAGAAGTGAGCTCGGGAATCACAGTTGAAGAAAGGGAAGGCAAAGGCTCGCGCCTAAGGCACCCTTTCAACCTAGCCGAAACTAGTTGCTAGGTTTAATCAAAATTTTCCTAAAATAACTCTAAAATTCCATCACATTTGGATGTAAATATATGGATGCAAACCTAAACCTAAAAGAGATATCGAGAGAGACAAAATATCCCTTCGAAGTTAAATTGGAATTATCACATTAATTGCGAAATCCAAAAAGAAACCTCGAAGGGGTCACGAGTAATGCAAAAATGAAATGAAAAAAATAAAATATAAATATAGATATAAGTGATCAAAGAAAGGGAATGCAACATAACGGGTACGAGGAACGAAAACTCGTGACAAATATGTTCCTTCTTACAGAGGAATAAATAGCGTACTAAGGCTAGAAAAACCATATTCGCTATTTCCATGTTCGAAGGGTTGACTCTTCTTAACCTAAGCAAGCAAATGATCTATCTAAGTCCTAAAATTCTATATGAAATGTAATCTAAATGCCATGCATTATATATTTATAGGAAGAGGGATAATATAAGGGAAAATGACATGTAAAACAGAATAAGATCCTAAAAATAGAAAAATGATACATGTGAATGACATGAATTTCATGCAAAATGAAACTAATGTTTAAGGAGCCTAAGGGTCTAGCGTTGGATTAGCCCATTTTCTATAAATTCCTCATTAGCGTTGGACTAACGAGGAAACAAGAATGAACCACAACTAGCATTGGACTAGTGTGGTGATGATACACATATTTCATAATAAAGCAAAGCAATAAATAATAACAAACATAAATTAAAACAATAAGCACATAGAAGCAGGTAATAGCACATAGGAGCACATAGCACATAAGCATAATATTCTAGATGCAAAGTCTTAGGGAAAGTGAGGAAAAAACACATAAACACATAGCACGCAAAAGCCCTAACTATTACACCGAGGAAGCCTAATTACAATCTACAATGAGAAAAGATAAGAAATGACCTATCTATTACATTTTCTATCTAAAATACAATGGCTTTTGTTAAATAGATGAAAATAGAAACTATCTATTACATTAACTATCTAAATACAAAATTTTTGTTAAATAGAATATCACCTATCTATTACATTCCTTTGAATAATTAAAATTAATTTCAAATAAATAACATAACATAAATAAATGCTCGCATATAAATAAAATAATAAACACATAAAAGATACATAAAAGAAACACATAGAAAAAGCACATAGGAGCACGTAAAGAGATATTGAAAGGATAATAGAGATACCTCCTATTCAAAGATTTGCTAAAAATACTAACAAAATGAACAAACACATCAAGGTACCAATATTTTTTGATAAACAAATCATAAAGGGAATAATAGAATATTAATCACTACAATCAAGGGATAAAATACAATTGAATTATAATAATAACAACAAACAAAAGGTTAAAGGCACCAATTAAACATTTAGGGAAAACATATTTAATTTAAATAAAGAAAATACAATAACATATAATTAAACTTTTAACACATAAATAAAAATAAATAAAAAACCAAAATAATTAAAAAGGGAACAAAGAAAAATAATATGGCCATTAATTAAATAAATAAAAATTTAAATTGGGTCATTGATTAAAATTTAGAAACACAAAGGGCGTAATTGAAAGTATTGAGACCTTAATTAGATAAAAAAAAAATTTTTGAATGAAAAATAAGATTTTTCTAAAGTTTTGGGTTAAAAATACAAATATCCCAAAATTAGGGGCAAAAATATAATTTAAGAAAAAGTTTAGGGATTAAAAATGTCAATTTTAACAAGTAAAAAATGTTCTATGGCAAAAAGTGAAAAGTCTAGCAAATTGGGGGACAAAAACATGCATTTCAGCAAGTCTAGAGTAAAAAATGTATTTTCCAGCAATGTTCTAGGATTAAAAATGCAATTTACAGCAAGCTAAAATATAAAAATACAATTTCCAGCAAGTTTTAAAAACCAAATTGCAATTTTTCAGCAACTTTCAAGGTTCAATTTGTAAATCACAGCAACATTAAACATCAATTTGTAATTTCCAACAATAAAAAGGGGTAAAAATGTAATTTTAGCAAAGCTTGGGGGCAAAATTGCAAATTCTAGCGACATTGAAAGGGTGAAATTGCAAGTTCTAGCTATTTGGGGGGCAAAAACATAAATTCTAACAATGTTCTAGGGTAAAAATATAATTTTCAGCAAACACAAGGACAAAAATCACAATTTGCAGCAATGCATAAGGGCAAAATGCAATTTCTAGCAACAATTGAGGGACTAAATTTATAATTTTCAGCAACCTTCGAGGACTAGAATGTAAATCCAGTAAGATTGGGAACTAAATTGAAATTAGTAGGACCCAAATGAAGAGAACTTAAGTTCTAAGGGGTCAATTTACAAATATTAAGGACTTAAGCACAACAATCAAAATATTCAGGGCAAAATAATAAGCTAATAAAAATTTTAGGGGCTAAAACACAAATATTAATTTTGATAAAATAATAAAAAAATAAAAAGAAAAACCAACCAAAATTTTTGTTTTTATTTTACCGATTTTCTTTTCTTCTCTTTTTTTTTTCCTTCCTTCCTTCCTTCTTTCTCTCTTTTCTTTCTTTTCTCTATTTCTCTCTTTTCTTTCCTTCTTTCTTCTCTTCTTCTCCAGTTCTCCCTCTCTCGCGTCTCTGTCTTCGGTTCTCTCTTGTCACTCTGTCTCACTCTCCATTCTTCCCTCTTCCCTTTCTTCTCCCAAATACCCCATCAGTTCCTTAGAAAAAATTAACCCCAATTCCTATCAATCTAATTCTCCCAAATTAAAATTCCAAATCCTTACCTCTTTTGGTTCACTTCAAGCACAAATTCACCAAAATCACTTCATGGATAAAATAAATAAATAGACAAATAGAATTTGAGGAAGATGGCTGAGAGTTTTTACCTAGGCCAAGGGAAGGGGGTGGTCCAATGATGGCGATGGCTGGTTGTGATGGTGGTTGAGCTGGCACCACTGGTGGAGGCGCGAGACTTTCAGTGGGTGTTGGGGTTGCGATTTGGGGTAGTGTTGGGTTGATTTTGGAGAGCTGGGAATTGAGGGTCGATGGGTTGTGCAATTGTGTGCATGCGTGTGCCATGTGTTTGAATGTGATTGTGTGTGTGTGTGTGTGTGTTTCTGGTGCCAAACTAGTGTGTGCGTGAATTTATCTGTATGCAACTGTGCGTGTTTGTGATGCTTATTCGTTCAGGTGAAGAAGAAACAATGCAATGTGTGTGGTATGTTTATGCAGGTCTGTGACTGATATGTTTATGCAGGTGTGTAAGGTATGTGAATTGTGTGTGCAGAGAGTGAAAGTTAGGTGTGCGAATTCTATGTGTGGTGCTATGTGATGGAAGTGAAGCCGAGAGAAAGTGTGCAAGTGAGTGAATGGAACGTCTATTTTGTAAGGGCAGAGAGGTGAGTATGGGAGAGATTGGGAGAATTGAGTGAATGTGCAATGAGAGGGCCAAGAGAGGGAGGGAGAATTGTGTGGTGAAGAGCAGTTGAGTGATGGTGTGCAGGTGTGTGTGTTATCTGATGTGCTTGTGAATGTGTATGTGGGTGAGAGTTTGTGAGCTTTGTGTGCGTGAATGTTGAAGAAGCAGAATGGTATGCAAGTGAGTTTGTGTGGAGTGAGGGGAGAGGGGCCGAGTGTGTATGCTGCTATGTAGGTGAAGGGTAGTGTTATGGTGAGTGAATCTGAGAGAGTGTGAATTGTGTGTGAAGAGAGAGCCGAGAGTTAAAGTGAGTGAGTTGTTTGTGTTTGGATTCTTGATGAGGGAAAGCAGAAAGGGAAAGAATGGTAAGTTAAACCATGTGTGTGTAGAGATGTGTATGATGAAGAGTGAAGTGAGGTGAATGTGAATTGTATGTTGTGTGGTTGTGCCAAGAAAGGGAAATGGAGAGTGTGAAGTGTGCGGGTGAGGGTAATGGAAATTGCAGTCATTGTGATGATGGGGAGTGAAGAAAATTATCAACAAATTCCCCCAAACTCTATTGAAATTCAATTGAGTGCAAGGGATGTGTAATGTGATTAATCTTGTGAAGGGGAGTAGGGGGAGTTGGTAGTGTAAGGTGACTGCAAAATGATGGTGTTTGGGGTAGGAAGTATAGCTGTTAGCAGCCATTGCAGAAAGCAAACAGCAGCAACGTTAAAGTTGTTGTTTGACTCTTTTTCTTTTTTATTTTTTTGGAAAAATCTAAATAAATAGTAAATAGTGTTGAAAAATTATGAAATTTTTATGAAAAATCTATAAACCCATAAAATGCATATATAAAAAATTTGACATGAAAATTCTAACAATAAGAACACAGTTAAATATGTGCCATATGTGACCAAAAAAAATACGAAAAAACACAAAATACTAAATGACCTTTAAAAATCACAAAATTTTACAGAGAATCTATTATTACACAAAACACATATATTAAAATTTTGATTTAGAAATTTTAACGTTAACGTATTCTTGGGGAATATGCCTATGATAAACAAAAATACAAAATTTAAATAAATACTAAATGATTTCCAAAAATCATGAAATTTTTTATAGAAAATCTATGAATATATAAACTGCACATATAAAATTTTCACATGAAAATTCTAATAAAGGGGGTGCATTGGAAAATGTGCCCTTAATTTAGAAAATATAAAAAATTTAATAAATACTACATGACTCCGAAAAATTAGAAAAAAATACAAAAAATGAGAATTTAGAAATTAAAATAAATTTAAAAGGTATTTACATGCTGAAATTATTATTTTACCCCTGATACGACTAATTAGTCGCAATATACAGGAAAATTGCAATTGACTCCCAAAAAACAAAATTACCTCTAAATGAAATAAAAACACTTTTTTTGTTTTTTTTTTTTGTTTTTACAAAGAGTATCTCAAACTTTGATGTCTACAATCATAAACATAAGAATCTAGGGTTCATCAAATCTAAATCATAAACAACTCAATTCATAATTACAAGAAAACAATTAACAAAAGACAAGAAAGAAAGAGAAAGCTCATTCTCATGCAACCCTCTTGAATTCTCCCATGCATCTTGATAAAATATTCTTGCTTTGCACCATTGAAGCTCTCGAGTTGTCCCTACTCTTGCTTTTTCCTCTCTACATCTCTCTAGACGTGTGCAAAAGTGTGTTTTTGATGTCTTTGGTGCGTGTCTAATGCCCCCCAAAGAGATAGGGTTCTCTTTTTAAAAGATTCCACCCAAAATAAAGGAAATCGCAGATTTTTGTAACTGAGCCGCGGCATGGCCACATCCGCGGCTGGAGTGCTGATGAGTTTTTGGTCCCAACTGTGGCATCATCCATGCTGCTGGTGACGCCACGGATGTGAACAGAAGCTCAGTTTTCTTTTCTACGTCAGATTTGACCTCAAAGACGGCAAAATTAGCTTTTTCTCAAAATACAAAAGTTGTAGCCCCTTGAGATAGCTTTTCTCAAAATCAAGTCATTTGGAGCTCTGTTGCCCAAGATATAGTAAAAAAACTAAGAACTGGTCAGAACAACCTCGCAGTACAAATGTGCTTTAGTATCTTGGAATTTTGACCATCGAAACGCGACAACTGGACTTTGATGTCTCATATGAATTGTAGACCATTGCCTTAGTTTTAAAATTCCTTAAGAATCATCTCAATCCAATGTCTCTAGCTCTAGGTATCACAGAAACACTGAAACATATCCAAGCTGCCAAATCATTTCATTTCCAATTCTTCTTCACCTATTTCTTCCTTGCACTCCAATCAATTGAATTCTAGATGAAGCTATCAAAACCCTACAAAATGGCATAAAAACACTTGTAAATCACACAATTACGCAATCTGACATTAAAATCACAAATGAGAAGAAATAGTTAAGAAATTGAGGAAAACTCAAGAAAAATCCAAAAAAAGCTAACCTAAAAACTTACTAAAAACTAGTACACTTTAGCACTTATCATGGGACCTCAGGTGTCCATTTGAACATTTTGACTTAATATATTTCTTTCTAGTTTGGCACTTCGACTAAGGAACTTTAGGGGAATCTAACATATATTCCATTCTTGTTATATCGTCATTAATGTTGGCACATCTTCATTAATTATTCTGGCATCATGCATCTTTCCTGATAAGTTGCATGTCTTATCCCACATATATACTTTTGGTTTCTTATTATTGACGTAACTGCTATTACACTTGGATGAATATTTCCTTCTATTACTTTCTTACTCTCAAGAACACATTTACTAACTTAAGCATCGAAGTGTTTATGAGGATTAAATCCCCTTGCATTTAAGACGCTTTGCCCTGCAGATCAATCTACTGGACGTACACGTGAAAAGTCTAAGTTTGAAACTCTATACCATCAAACTTAAATATAAGAGTAAAACCATCGTATCTTATATAACATAATAAAAATTAGGCAAGGAAAATAGTAGTATTCAGTTCAATATAACAAAGAAACAAACATCTATCAAACAATATTGTAAAACACAAAGATATAAAGAACTAAGCATTTTCACCATATTTACAATAAGCATTTTCATCATAAATTGATCAACAAGAACTTTTGGTTGAATTGGCACGATAGATCTACGAAAGATTGCAAGACTGGGAAAAAAAATCTATGTAGTGAGATGAAAATTTTGTATCTTTTGATTTAAAATGTCGTGGACAAGAAAGAAAGAGAGAGATGATGGGGTTGGATATTTTGGTACAAGAGTGGACTTTCTCTTTTAAGGCTATGAATATACTTTATACTTGACTCCAATTTATACTGTCGTTACTTTTGATAGTAGGTTGAAAAGATTGATTCTTGATTGATCATTGCAACATTTTGATTACTATTCTTCAATTTTTTATTTTCTTTTTAGTGCTTTGTTATTAAAGGAGGGGAATAGGAAAAATTGTGTTTACCTTTTCAAGTTTTTTGAGTTCATAACGGTGCATATCACCGAGATCTCGACTGATTTTTACCAATACCATGTCATATCGTTCTATATCAGTTGATATCGCTAATTTCTTAATGATATGTATCCGATTTAGTTCCAATAGCGATGTAGGTAACGATATCATATTGGTAGGCCCTATTCAAGTTATGACTCGGGTGACACGTCCCAGGGACGATATGGCGAACTATGATCACTTTCCCTATCTTATTAGATTTGTCTGATGTTTTATAATCTTCATTCCAGGAAGATCTTTTTAGGAAAGTCTCTATAGATGTTGTGGCTAAGGCCCATAATTTGGCTGTTAAAGCTAGATGTAATTTTCCTACATTTTGTACTTAATGATTATGGATTGAAGAATGTGTAGTTATTTTTTTTTCCTAAAAAAGGCTCGTACACTGCATCTTTTGAGAACAAAATAGCAGTAGGATCATATTCAGAAGATTTGGCTCATCTAAAACAAATAAATAAAATGAGTTTGCAATTTAATCTTTAATTAGCTAATTTACAAAAACTGAAATTACAAACTTATTATTGTGTAACTAGATAACTAATTTCGTTAATGCGTAACGAATTTCATATATCAAAGCGTCACTAAATAGAAAGAAATAGAAGGAATCAATCTCAAATTGCTGAACATAATCTAATTTTAAAAGGCTAGAGCCGTGTATTGAGGAAATCAAATGTTAATTAGGAAACTCACCGCACGGCTGCTCCACGGCAAAACCCACGGCTGGGCATGATGTGAAAATTTTTCTAAACGTTTTTGGTACCTTTTCACTCAAACTTATCACCTTTTGGTGTCAAAGATATGGCGGATACATCCATACTAAAATAAAAGAGTGAAACACCACCATAACTATAAAACAAGTCTTTAAGGAATCCAACCATTTTTTTTTTATTATATTGATCAACTCTATAAAAGAGAAATAAGAATTTGTTGTCCTGTTTCTCAAACTCTTGTCGCATACTTGGAGTAAATGGCCTAAACCCTGCAGCAAATACACTGTACAGTGAGGGCTATTAAGGCTTAAGGATAATGAACAATTCACGCCTCAAGGGTGTAAAATATATTCTCTTCTCCTACTTTGTATAGTGAAGGCTATTAAGACCATAAGGATAGTGAACAATTCCCTTTCTTATTTTTTTCCCTCAATCACCAACTGAATAGTAAGATGAATTGTCTGTCTTTTTTGGCTATTACACAGTATGAAGTGATTGTTTATTAGTTATAATCTTTAATGTGTGTACTGTTGAAGTTACTTACTCAATGAATTAAATATGTGGAAACTGATGAACAAATAAACAGAAATTTGATTGGACAACAAAGACCATTCACTTGTAAATTGTAAAAATAATTATTTATGTCAAAAGGATATATACTTTGTACGATGACTAGATTAAGTACTTTAGGTATTCAAGGGATAACAGCGAAGATGATATAAAATTTTATCACTATTTTCATTTGGAATTCTAAGAAGTTCAACATACATAAATATTTATTATCACATGTAAGTATATGAAGCAATTGCTGTCAAATTAAGTTTTTGGGTATATAACACTAAACCCCTTGTGATTTGACAAACCAACACACCATCACCTCGTGGCTTTAAGATCTAAACTTTATTACTTATGCTTTGATTTTTTTTTTTTAAAAAATGATGGAAAACATGGGAATTGATGCATTTTTTGAGAAGCGCTCTTATAATTTTTGAATCTCTAAAATATTTTCTAATATTTCTTGCTCATATATGTAGGAGGTAGCTATGACTTTTTTGCATATTCGTATTACGATTCACTATTTCTATCCATCTTTAAAAAAGTCTAAATTACAAGAAATAAGTATAGATGTTTAAAACATATGGAACAATTTGTAAGTTAGCGAAATCACAAGGGGTTCTTTGTAATTTACCCTAGTTTTTTTGGGATAAATTTTCAGAAATATAGGGCTAAATTCATGGATGGAGGTGATGAAAACCGAATACTCGTCCTAAGATAAGAACAAGTACTTTTAACCAATGGACTATATCAATAACAAAAAAAGGATGTTGTTGACCAGCTATATCAAGAATAGGGGTAGGCAAAAAAATTGAAAATTTGAAAAATCATAAAAACCGGTTCATTTCAAATAAAAAATAAAAGAAATCAAATTGAATTCTAAATGCGGTTAAGTTAACTGAATCTCATTTATAAAAGCAGTTAAGTTAACTGAATCTCATTTATAAAAGCAGTTTTAGTTCCGAGTATCGACTTCTAAAAATTGCAATTAACTGAAATTGCTCTACATATGTGTTTTAGAGGTGAATATTCATAAGTATTATAGAGAAGTTGAATACTATTAAGTCATTTATTCTCAAGTCTAAAATAATTCAAAAATCTAAATATTGTACTTGATTTTTTTTCATTTACTTTTTTAATTTGTATGTTGTACTTTGGTTTTGTGCCTTAAATATCATACGTTTTTTTGTTACTAATTAAAGAATTACCAACATACAATTCCAATAACCCGCGATATCCGAACCTTTTTAATTGGGTGATTGACTAAATGGTTAATTGGCTAATGAAAGTTGGATGCAATTAGCAAATGAGACAAATTGGTACAATTGATTCCTATAAAAAAAATTGGGAGTATGAACTAGTTAATGAGTCCATGCCCCCTTAGCATTTACATTTGATATAAATTTAACTCCCTTTAGCTCACCCAATCTACTTGCAGATCTTTATTTATTTAATACACTTGATTTATTACAATATCTCATTGAACATTTTAATATTAAAAAACTACACTTTTGGTTGAATTTGATTTCATTACCCTTAATCAGTAGGTATAATTTTAAAAATTTATTATTCTTAAATAGGAGTGAGTGTGAACCAATTAATTATTATATGCACCCAATATCCTAATCGAACCGGTTGTACCTGTCCACCTAATTTGCTAACTGTAATTGTCTCTCATTAGCTAATTCACCATTTAGGTGGATACTTGGTTAAAGAGGGTTGGGTCCTACGATTAAGTTGATTTTACGCACAAAATGTCGCTCGAAAGTTGAAAGGACTGGTGGTCATTGCACACACGAGAAAATTTTAATTTAATTATTCGAACATAGTTTACATTTTATACTAAATTCTTCCTTTCCACCAAGTAAAACTTTTATCTAATTGCCAAATAAAAAACAAAAGGTAAAAAATTGTTCACATTTTAATGTTCCACTGTATTATTATCTATATTCCTTGATTAACACTAGTTGTCTAATTCCAATTGATTAGTCTCTCCGCGTTTACCATGCCCTATAGGCATCATCATTAGGGTATTACGAGGTCTAGGATTAACTATGGCCCTATAGGCATCATCATTACATCATCCAAGGGGCCAACACCAACACTTCATCATCTTCCACTTTGACCAAAACCTCAGACAGTCATCTCACTTCGGCCAGCCCAGTCAGACTTCGGCCTCCATATCACTTTAGTACTTCAGCTTGACTTCAGATGGCCACCTCGGTAATCTACCTTAGTTGGCCAAGTACCTAAGAAGTAAGAGGTTGCCGAACTACTTTATAGGACAACTATATCCTACTAAAGTAGCTGATATGGTGACTGCCTATGAGACCAAACTGTATCTAGGGAGATTTTGTCAGAATAAGAGACAAATTAGGTACCAGACTAGACTACTATTCATTATCCTCTCTTCTCTCTCTCTTCCTGAGTACAAAAACTTCTCATAAATCTATCATTTAAAAAAGAGCACAGGTACACTTACAAAACTACCAAACTACTAAGATACTTCGATATGCAGCTAACTTAAGCATTGGAGATACACCGGAAGATAGCCCCACTTCCTTCTTTCTTGTATGTAGGTGCAGTATTCACATCAGGCCGGTCCACTTTCACAAGCTGTGCTGAACTGCTTCTATTACGACATACAGAGTACTTCCTGCAGCAATTTGCAAATTGACTTGTTCAACCTACAAATTCACTTTTAACATGTAGTGCAGCACATACTGTTACAACGTAGATCAAAGTGTCATTAATGAGACCCTGACCAGCAAGCCTGTTGCCGCTCCGCACCACGTTAAATTATCACTTCCTCTTAAAATTCGGACAGGTATAAAAAGACTACACATTGGTGTTATTATTTACTGGCACTGACCAATTCTAAATCAGGTTTAAGTCTTGAAAATACCAATTCTGAATCAGATTTAAGTCTTTCAAAAGATATTGGTACATACTACAGCAATCCTCTTATCTGGGGAAACAAGTGGTCCTCCCTCCATAAATTAAAACCAAAGGTTGCCGTGCAAGAAAACAATGTTATATTTATTTGTCGAATATATGTTGTTGAAAACCTATGTGTTTGACTAAATAATATGAAGATCTCCTTTTGTACGAAAGTTCTTCCAACAACTTCGTCGACTTTAATATATAATGATAAGAAATGCTAGACCAGGACAAAACAACATGCGTGTTGGGTGTTACATGCTTTATATTAGGGTATTACGAGAAATATCATGTAGTATTGATTTCGATCACATAATACTTTATATTTTCAATATATCACATGACTTTGTGATTTTATAAAATGTGTAAAATAGACGAAATATTCTACATTAAGCGTGTGTAATCACTCAATATCATAGAATATTCCATACCAGTAACAGAGTATAAGAATTAAATATGGAATATTTCGTGATGGAAGATTGATTCCTTCTTTTTTCAAAAATAAAAAATAAAATGATTGATTCCGTCTATTTTTCATATTTCATAAAATTGCATTGAAGTTATGTAGTCATATTAAAAAAGATAGGGAGAATTATGTGGTAGAAACTGATACCACGAGGTATTTCATAATTTATCCTTTATATGCATCTAAATCATCTTGGGTGTGTTAATCCCAGATTACATGACCCATAATATATAATTTTTTTACCTGCAACAGCATTATATTACTGCATAGAGACACAAATGGAAATTGAACTCCTTCAATGATGGTATCGATCCGAGTACTTTTCATTTCTACTGAAATCTAGGACCACCTGCTCCTGTTTTCAGCCTATTATCGTCTCAGTGCAATTAATGTTGTTTAATGGTCATTTTAAGAGGATTATTTTATGGCAATATAAGGTAATTGGTAGGGGTGGGCATGGACCGGTTAACCGGTCCATTCACCTAATATTCTAACTAGAACCGCTTATAGCAGTTCGCCTAATTTGCTAACCATATCCGACCCTCATTAGCCAGTTAACAGCTCAGCGGTTACCAGATTAAAGAGGGTCGGGTACCGCAGGTAACCGGAATCGTATGGTATTAAGTTAATTTAACAAAATAGATTAAAAAATATTACAACACAAATACTTTTTAAACTAAAAAAACTACTTATACAATTTCAAACTCTTGCATCCGCTCTTTTTAAAATTAAAAAAAGTTAGAAATCAAAATTTTTCACAATACGAGTAAAAAATATTTGCATTATTTCCATATTACGTATCTAAGTTGTATGAAAGTATTTTTTTTATTTACTATCAAGAATATATATGATAATCGGAGTATAAAAACAAAAAATTAAATACAAATAAAAAAATTAAATTGGAAGAAAGTCTAATATGATATTTAAGTTTTTTGAGTTAACTTAAACTTGAAAATGAAATGATTTAATACTTCTTATTTTTCTATAATATTCATAAATATTAACCTCTAATACATAGATGTAGACCGGTTCGGTTAACCGTAGTTTTTAAAAATTGATACTCGGAACCGGAATCACTTTTGTAAATGAGGTTCGGTTAACCTAACCGCTTTTAGAATTCGATTCAGTTACCCTCATTTTTCGGTTTGGAATAGACCGGGTATTGCGGTTTTTCGGTTTTTCAGTTATTTTTGCCCACCCTTAGTAATTGGTCATTTTCGAAAACATCTTTTCGCAAAAAATTATTGTTATTTTCTTTATTAGCTAGAATGCATGACCATCTTGAAATACCTTTGAGTTCAAGAGTATTTGATAAGAAACCTTGACTATATTTGCTCACAATGACAATTGAGAATTTTGCACTGCAGTTTTCAGTTTTCGCAGATAGTGCAATTTTTTTGATTTTGTAAAAAAGCAGTTTTTTATTAGTAATATCAAATGATGCAAACTCAAACACACCTACAATAAGAGGGACTTATATTAAAATGGGAAATGTCGTCATTTAAGGATTGATGAAGCTATGTTTGGGTACACAAATAGGCGCTTGTGAAAGAAATGGAATGTGAATAACTTTGCGGAATTCCTTTGTTGAATGGATTTTCAAATGATCATAGGAACAGAATAAGAACTGGAATATATTTTATATATATATATATATATATATATATATTTCAAGCATTAACTTTTGACAATCATTATTTGATCTTTCCACGTTTTATACATATTTTCATTTTAATGTTTTTGTTATGTGACGTGATGACGCATTCTCGTAGCATTCTCTTCGAATAAGAATACTACAGATTTTAAAAGTTTTCACTTAATTTATTTGTTTGTTTTATATAGAGGCTTAACATATGATCCCACGCAAAATCCCAGAGTCCGAGAATGTAGCTTAGGGCCTCAATAAAAATAACTCAAATGCCAAAGTAAGGCCTTTAAGTCACTGATTTTCAGAATTTCCTTAATCTCCCATGTAAAAAATTCTACAAGTTTTAGTGTGCGAATTCTGTTTCCTTTACCTCCCAACAGTATGCGCGAGGATTATTTCTATGTACACAATCTAAGAAAGTTCCATTTTATTGGTATTAAAGGAAGCTGGGATTATGAATTGGTTTGATGTGTGGCCAATGAATGTCACGAGTTTGGCGAGAGAATATTGCACGAGTTCTAAACTATGACCTTCTAAAGGAGTAGGTCACAATTATTGGCACGAGAGTTACACCGGTCCTAAAATTTTACACTCGTGAAAGTTCAACATCAATAAAATGAATAATAGTAGCGTCAAAGACGTCAAGATACTTAATGTTATAGACGTTGTTGTCTTTGAATTAATACTAACCTAACATAATTTCAAAAGAGTCTTATATTATTCTAAACTTACTAAAAAGTACTTCTCTAAATTAATACTAATTTAATTAATTTGAAAAAACTCTATATTATCCTAACTTACTAAAAAAAATCTACAATAGTTCTTGATAAATAAAAAATTAACCGTAATTTTCCTTAACAAACAAAAAGCTAGAGTTGTCACTATTTTCTTAATCTAATTAAAACCCTAAATCCTAAAAATATAAACCCTACACCCTAAATCCTTAATCTTAAACTTTAATTCAGAAGGAAATATAAAATCTAGTATTAAAAATGTCAACAAAACTTATTTTTTCCTGTGATCTATGCTGCAATAAAAAAACTAAATACAAACAGATAGATACGTGAAAAACTAATAGTATAAGTTACAGGTTAGATAAAGATAAGAGTTTGTAGTTGACAATAACTCTTGTATGGTCAAGATTTATCTGTAACTAGAAATCTGGTTACTTTGACGATGTTATTTTCTCAATAAAATTAGAACCCAAATTCTTGGTAACTTTATAGATGATAAAACATGAGGTGGGGCTGGACCAAATAAATGGTTCAGCAGCTTGCAATTTTTGTCAAGAAATTATATTTTACCTTACAGCTATAAACCACTAAGATTTCTAGACGGAAATAATAATAATAATAATAATAATAATAATAATAATAATAATAATAATAATAATAATACATCAAATCCCCAAAAGCTGCAAGGCTTTGCATCTAAATGCAACAGCAAACGATGAGAGATGGAAGGAAAGGATTCAACCACTCATCTTTTAAGAGCCTTAAACACAAATCTATTTTCATACGTTTCTCTTCCTTCGTCTCTTGGAAAATAGTATTCCTCACACCATCCTCCCAATTCTAGGAATATACTCTGGTGACATAAAATTAGATGATGCACTAAGAAATAGTTAGATGGCATGTGATTTGCATCCAGGATCGAAATCGAACTCAGAATCGAAATCATCGGGTTTAGAATGAAGTCACCAATTCCAATACATGCGTTTAGTTTAGTACCCAGAATGGGTACCATTACTATATTTGTTGTTTGGTTTACAGAGAATTGAAATCATATCAATGTCAACCGAACGAGATATGCGAACGCAATAGCTATGAAGCAGACATCCGGTTGGCATGCAGACGGTGGTATAGACGAGACATGCGAAAGTACCAGTTGATTTTAAAGAGCACACGGATGCTGGTGCGAACGTTCGCATTAATGTCCGGTTGATTTCAAAGAGCAAGCAGATGCTGGTGCGAACATCCGCATCGACGTCCGATCATCCTCTATTTTGTTTCTCTTGTTCTCTTCTCTAATGTTCCATGTTTTTTTATAATTTGGGGTTCAAGAAGGAAGTGATGAATACTAGTGGGACATATGAACCTTGAAAAAATCATCCATTTTGTTTCCAATTTTTACTAGTCCTTGAAAAAAATCATCCATTTTTTCCCCTCAAAATTAGTTCCACACCTGAATTTGTTTCCAAATACCTGAATTCTCATAATCTCTACACATTACGTTCTTCCCCCCTCCAAATTACAGGTATATGCATTAAGTCCAAAGTTGAAACTCTTTTCTTGTAGTTAAGCCTACTACACCTAAATCTTTTCATGGCAAGAAAGAGATGATGAGGTGAAGGGAGGGAGAGCCGAGAGGGAGAAGAGTGAGAGGGAGGGAGCCGAGAGGAAGAAGAGTGAGAGGAGGGAGAAGAGTGAGAGGGAGGAGCCGATGGATAGAGAGGGAAGCGGGAGGGATAGAGGGAAGCAAGAGGGAGAGAGGGAATGAAATTTGGGTTTTGAACAAAACCCTCCAAATTGGTTGGGTTTTGTCTAATCCCAAATTTTTAGATGTCATTTCTAAAACCCAAATCCCATACCTCTAATCCAAACACCTATTGTGGGGTTTATTCCCATTCTCAAATCCTAGCCAAACACCACCTAAGCTTTCTCATAAAAGTAGAAGGTTTATTGATTAACATTATCACTTCTTGAAGAAATTTTGGTTTCGTCATTCAATTCCGCCTCATAAAAGCATTTTCATGATACCCTGTGGTAGCATAGAATGCCCTATAACATGGGACATATGACAGTAATGAATAATTGAGGGTGGAATGATTTTAAAAGTTGTCAAGTGTTTAAATAAGTCGAAATTATTATTAGTTTATTCTTTTATTTGAGAAAAGGAGGACGAGAATTTGAAAGTCTTGGAACATGAAACTTACGTAGAGGGAGTTAAGAACTGCTAAATTAATCGGCCTCCTAATGCAAGCTACCTACGGCAATAAAATCCATAATAAGTTCCTAGTTTTACCATGAAAACAATGATGGAGCCACAAAAATTGTACTCCCTCCATCCATTTTGATAGGCTTACAGGTTTTTTCACATAGTTTAAGAAAAGTTAGTTAACTTTATTGAAAGAATGAATTAATCTATGATGTTCTTAAAATACCCTTATATTCATCATTAAACATTTACATTAAATACAAATAGAAAATTGCACCATAAGTCAAATTAATTCCATTTGATATGTGAATGCACAAGTTTACTATGCACTCTCACTTATAACAAAGTATTAAATAGGGGCATTTTAGAGAAGTTAAAAATTAATTACATTATTCAATTGGAAAGTGAACTATAATTTGGGACGGATAAAAAAGGAAAACAAGCCTATTAAAATGAGACGGAGGGAGTACTTCATTTAAGTTATGAATTTTCTATTACACTTTATGGTGCTACGTCCACATTACACCACCTAAGTAACACATATCCCTATCTTAGGAAATATAGTTAATGAGTGTACTCACCCAAGTGATATAACGTGAGTGTAATACTATAAAATGTAACAAATAACTCTAAGTCTCGATTTAGTTGGAGCATGCCTTCTTTCATAACTGACAATTAAAAGCTGAAGGGCCACACCCCACATTTATGCAAGTTAACTGGTGCTTTTTACGTCAATGTTTGAGGCATAACACACTGAGTTACATAAATCCAGAATAACATTTTCGTCAATCTAATTGCCTCTCCAACTTACAGCGTAGTTGATGTAATCAGCTATATTTTCTTTTATTCCTGTATAATATTTTATCTATGAATTCACAACCATCTAATTTGTCTAAAAACTATGGTCTAAAATGGCTTTTATCTTTAAAATTATTCTCCTAAGGACATAATATTCATGACATCTTCTACAAAGCAGGATAGGATTTGGGTAAAAAGTTAGCTTGGTGATAGAGCAAAGCTAATACTCTCGAATCTGTTCAGATTCTAGTCATTTCTTGAAGATAGATACTACTAACAATCTTATCTGAAAAGGATACATAATTTGCAGCTAATGTTAAGAGCTTTTGGAGCAACAATCTGACCCCGACGAATTCTTCTCCCACGGCCAGCCTTGAATCCGAAACTGGAGTTAATTATCATATACAATTTATAGTCTAGCAAGTTAATCAATAAAGACAAAATTAATAGTTTGACCATATCCATGATAGATAATTCTAATATAAACCACCATCTAATTACTCAGTAAAAAATGTTCTTGTAACGTGAAGTTAAGTGCTGAGCTGTAAATTTTCTCAAGAAAAATTAGTAAAATGTTTTTATAACCATTCTTATTTTTGTTATAATTTACTGCTATATTAAGAAAACTTATCATTTTTTGCCGTGTCCCTTAACCTTGCGTCGCTATGGCCCATTCCATACTTTTATCACTCTAAATAATTGTACCATATGTGTATGGAAACAAATTTATTATAGAAGATAACAGACATGTAAACCAATGATGATGCGAGAGCCCAACTCGCAACTTGCAAGCATCCCATTCAAGTTAAATGTATTACAGATGGTTGAATCAATAGATGATGTATCCTCCGTGCAGAAACTGTGCAACATAGAACGTAACGAGAAAAATTGAAGGAGTGGGTTTTAAGTTGCCAGCGAACGCTTCAACGACATTATTTTTCGGCCAGCAACAAAAACATATGTATTATCAGAGGGAGATTAATGAGGATTAGAACGATATTTTTGAATTTCTTAATTGAAATTAGTTCTTCTGAGAAGATATGAGCAAAAGAGGATGAGGAGGAGGTTAAAATTGTTAGATAATTAGGCCAAAATTGGACTGATCTAAAAGTTAATGGTTCAATGTGTCCAAAATTGAAATTAAAGATGTAAAAATGAAATCGATCACAAATAGGGAGGGCAAAGTGTACAGCGCCTCATTCGCCTCCCAAAATCCACCTTCCTCCTCCCTTTCTTCTTTTTTTTTTCCCAACAAGAAAGTTCAAGAAATGGTGCGAGTTCAAGGAAAGTTGCAAAAGTCGGTCAACATTGTTTTTTTGTACCGAAAAGTCTATTTGACGACGTCCTTGGTGAGCCAAATATGCCTCACGATCGAGAGGATAATATGTGGTTACAAGCAATGGTAAAATTAGAAGCAGATGAATTGATGAACTATTGATAAATACAACAATTAATGCGGCCCATAGTGGACAAATATTACAAGAAAACAGCGGGTTGTTAAGAATCGTTAAGTGAATCTAGCGAGCTATCAATTAAGTGTATACCCAACTATCAATTATGTGAGTGTCTAGTTATGGAGCACAAAAAAGAAACTGATTTTTAGTACTTGGGAACGCTTCTCAATCACAAAAATGACGTGCAATACATGTAAGAATATGGTAAACCGCAGCTTTGCTCGTATAAAGAACCTTGAACATTAAAACTTCAGAAGATGATTATACACCAAGTAGATCAGTGAAAGAAGCTTCAATGTTACCAAGGCCGGCTGGACAGTAACATTGGGCCTCAGAAGTAATTGTTGCGAGTGTAGAGTTTCTGCAAGGCAAAGAAGTTTTTTGTGGATCAAATTTTACCCAGAAGAGGTGAAAGACTTAGCAGAGGATTCAATCCCTATAAATATTAATGCTTAAGTTAGTAAATGTATTCTCGAGATCAAGAAGTAATGGAAGGAATGTTCATCAAAAGTGTAATAAAAGTTACCTCAATAATGAGAAACCAAAAGTACATACGTGGGATAAGACATGTAGCTTATCGGGAAAGATGCATGATGTCAGAATCATTAATAAAGATGTGTCAGCATTAATGACAATATAATAGAAATAGAATATATGTCAGATTCTTTTAAAGTGCTTTAGCCTAAGTGCCATGCAAGAAAGAGATATATTATGTCAAATAGTCCGAACAGAAGTATGAGGTCCTACAAAAGTGACGTGGCCAAGCTGATGTATAGCTTGGCTAAGTAGGTTCCTACATATCCCCAGTTCGGATTAAGTTCGAATGAATTTAGTCCGAATTGAAATGAAGTCGATCCAAGCTAATCTCCTCAGAAGCAGTTACTTTTTAGAGGTTAAAAATGGTAATTTAATATTTTAAATTTTGAATTTTGGACAAGCCGTTAAAAGGATGTGATCCCCGCTTCTTTTTCCCACGATACTGTCGCGCCCCGAAATGACGCACACGATGGGACAGTTGACTGTTGTGTCTCGAAAAGACGATCTAGTCCGGTGACCCATTTCGAAAAGGTAGACTTTTGGAAAAACCGTACGTGTGTGATGCAAATCGGATTTTAATAAAAAAAAGTATATTTTAAGGAAAATGGTATTTTAAAAGAAAACAATGCCAGGACTAAAAGTGCGACAATTTTGGTCAACTGATTTTTGAAAAAGGGTTTTATTTTAAAAAAATGGAGTCGCCACTTGGTACTAAATTAGGGTGTACCAAGTCACCCGAAAAAAATTGTTTAAACAAAACAAAAGTAAAATTTTAGAAAAATCATTTAAAACCCTTTTCCGACTCCGATCTACGAAAAACGAGAGAACAAAAGTTTCGGGAGTCACATTTGAAGAAAGGGAAGACAAAGGCTTGCGCTTAAGGCACCCTTTCTACCTAGCCGAGATTAGTTGCAAGGTTTAATCAAAATTTCCTAAATTAACCCTAAGTTCTATCACATTTAGATGTATCTAAATGAATGCAAATTCTAAAATCTAAATGTGGGTATCGAGAGGGTCGGAATGTTCCGTCGAGGCTTAGTAGGGATTATCGTATTAATTGCGAAACCCGAGTCGAAACCTCGAGAGAGTCACGAGTGTAGATGCAAAATGAAATGCAAAAAGAAAAGAAAATAATAGTATATAGTAAGTGAAGAAATAAAGTGGGTATGCAACATAACGGGTACGGGGGATCTCATGATTGATATTTTTCTACTCACGGAGGGGGGAACGACATGTACGCCACCGTTTCTCACGTGAGTAGACGACTATTTCTAGTTGGATCATATAAATGTCCTAAAAGTCTAAGTTAAATGCAACCTAAATGTCATGCATTTAAAGATGCGTCAAAATAAATAAATAATATTAATAATAATAATAAAAATCATGCAAAATGGAAGGAAAACTAAAAATGTGCGAAGTGAGATGTAAAATGTACACGAGTGTACCTAACACTAAAATGCCTTAAGGGTCTAGCGTTGGATTAACCCTTTCTAGGGATTCCCACTAGCGTTGGACTAGTGAGGAAATGATAAAGCCACAACTAGCGTTGGATTAGTGTGGTGACGGATAGAAGCACATAACACATAGGCATAATATCTAGATGCAAAATCCTAATGAAAGCGATAAAACAAATAAACATATAAGCACGCAAAAGCAAATAAATCCTAACTATTACACCGAGGTTTAATTTACAATTTAAAAAGAGGGAGATTAAAAATGCCCTATCTATTACACTTTTTATCTAATTGCACAATTTTTGCTAAAATATGAGAAAAATAATCTAACTATTACATTGACTAGCTAAATACAAAATATTATATTTTTTCAAAATAATAAAAAATTCAAAATTAAATATGTAAATACGCAAAAAATATGTAAAATAAGAAATAAACAAATAATAATAAAGATAATGCATAAAATCACATTGGAGCATATTGGAGCACATAAAAGAAATTAATAAGGAATAGGGATACATCTTTGAAGACCCGGTACCAATACTTAAGAAAATGAACACACAAGTCAAGGTATCGCAATATGAGTAAGTAAAATGTAAAATATGTAAATATTAGCAAATTGGAAAGGAAAAAGAAAAGAAAGAAAAAAAATGTAAAGCCTAGCAATTAAAGGGACTAAAAATAAATTTTATAGAGCTTGGGGGCAAAATTGAGAATTCTAGCAAATATAGGGCCAAATTGCTAGGGCTAAGGACCTAATTGAAATACAATAAAATCTAGGGAGGGCCAATCTATAATAAACAGGGACTTAATTACATAAAACAAAAGAATTCGGGGGCATAATAATATTAATCATAAATAAGGTCTCAATACAATTGCTACTTTTATATTTAAAGCCTGAAAGGAACATACCTAAACTTAATTGACAAATTAGATGAAAAACTAAACCAAATAGAAATCAATAACACAACACGATTTGAAACTAAACACAAAATTATAAAATAAAAAAAAACAAATCATCTCCCAAAATCTATCTCCCTCAAAAATTTTCCTTTTCTAACTTATACTAGGCTTTTTTCTTGCCTCTCTCTCTCTCTCTCTCTCTCGTTCTGTACTTCCTTGTTCTCCCTCTGTTTTATTACTTCTTCCATCTTCTCTTCTTTCTGCCAGCTTCTTTCTCCCTGCTCTCTCTATTTTCACACCGTCTCTATTCTCTCTCTCTCAATCGGCCCTTCAGTCGTTCTCCTTCCTCTATTTCTCTCACTTTCTCTCTGATTTCTTTCTTGCCCTTTGTTCTTCTCCTCTCTCTATTTTCCTTTTCAATTTCTCGGTCAGTCTCTCTTTCTTTCCTTCTCTCACTCTCTTTTTCTCTTTTTTGTCATTCAAAATCTCAATTCCCCAAACCAATAATCAAATCAAAACATCCTTACACCCATTAGGAATTAGCTATACAAAATGAAAGAGGGGATTCTGCGGTGGCGTGATGGTAAGCAGCGGTGGAGTTGGCCTTGATGCTACTGGTGGCGACTGTTTGGTGTGAGCAGTGGAGATGGTTGCGTGCGATGGCTGGTCACCTGGCTGCGGTGGAAGTTAGTAGGTGATGGATTGAGTCGTGGTGGTCATTTATCTGATTGTTTGTGGCTAGTATTGATTGGTGATTGAGGTGTGGTAATTGGTTGATACTGATGGTTGGCGGTGGTTATGGGCTGTGAGCTGGAAAAATGGCTATCTTGGGGCTGTTGATGGTGATGGAGGGGTAGGTGGCACAGGTGCAGGTGGATTGTGCTGTTTTTGTGAACTTTCTGCAGGTTTGTAGACATGGTCCGGTGGTGGTGTTAGTGGTTTGGTGGATTGGCAGTGAAACGAGTGTTGTGGCTCTGGTGGGCAGAGGAGGGCAATTGTTGGTGGTCTGATGGCTGTAATAGAGGCTACTGACGGTGGTAAGACAGTGGGAGGAGGAGAGGATTGTAGGGGGATTGGGTCTGTCTGATGAAGCTGTGGGTGGTCTGATATTTCGCTGGTGATTTAATTGGTTGTTGGTGGCTGTTTGTTTGCCTGTTGTGGGCTGATATGGTGTTACTGCCTGGATTGTATGAACTGTGTGTGATTGTCTAAATCTATGTGTGAATTGAGGTGTGTGAATCTGTGAAACTATATGTGTGTGTGTGTGTTTTTGAACTGCGCGTGAATGTGTGTGAATTTGTGCGTGCCAATAGAGTGTGTGTGTTTGTGTATATGCATGAACTGTATGTGAATTTGTATATGTAAATGGTGTGTGTCTGTGTGTTTGTGAATCTGACTACATGAGTGTGTGAATATTTGTGTGACTGTGTGCTTGTATGATTGTGAATGTGTTTGAATGACTGTGTTTGTGTTTGTGAGTGTTTGAATGACTATTTGTGCGTGTTTTATTGTGTGTGTGTATGATTGTGTGTAATGTGTGTGCCTGTGTGTTGTTTGTGCGTTTGTGTTAATGTGTTTGGGAACATGTATTAGTGTGTGTTTTAATGTGTGGCTGTGAGAGAGTGAGTATGTGTAGTGTGTGTGAGAGAGAGTGAGTAGTATGTGTAGTGTGTAGTGTGTGTAGTGTGAGAGAGAGTGTGAGTGTGTGTAATTTGAGAAAGTGTGTATTTTTGGTGTTTTACGTGTAAGTTTGAAGATGTACTGACGTGTGTTCTAAGTGTAAATTTGAAAAAACACTAGTGTATGTTCTAAGTGTTATAAGTGAAAATTTGAAGATATACTAAGACCTAGTGAGTGTTCTTGGTGAAAACATAAACATGAATGTAGAAAAAAAGTGTGTATTTTTTGTGTTCTTGGTGTAATAGAAAAACTAAAAAAAAAACTAAAAAACTTCCTCTAGACTTTTTTTTTCTCTCTCTTTCTTAAATCCCCAAGTGGGGGTATTTATAGTACTCAAAAGACTTATCTTCTAAGAAATGACTAAAAGACCAAAACGCCTTGATTACTAAAATTACAACTTTATCCTTCTTAAAAATCTATTTTCTCTCACAAAAATGGAAAATTTAAGAAAAATGTAAGTAACAAATTTGTTAATAAAAATTCACCCCAAAAAAAGTTAGAAAAACTTAGAAACATGCTTGAAACCTAAAAAAAATTTTGGGACCCAAAAATTAGTGAAAAATGAGTTTAGAATGTGAAATGACAATTTTGCCCTTAGATAACAAAAATATACAAAAAATAACTATTGACCTCGAAAAATTATGAAAAATTAAAAATAAGCTTAAAGCTCTAGGAAATGCATCTATGACTCAAAAATTGACGAAAAATGAATTTAAATTATAAAATGACGATTTTGCCCTTGAATGCAGTATTTACAGAAAAATAGCAACGTCTTCGAAAAAATCAAGAAAATTTAGAAACATGCTTAAAGAATTAGAAAAATAAATTTGGGACATGAAATAAGCTAAAATGGTGTTCGCGAGACGAAATTATCATTTTGCCCTTATGCTGGTAAAATATAAAAAGAATATCAATTAAATCTGAAAAATCACAGAAAATTAAAAAATATGTATGAAAGTAAAAATATGAATTTAAACCCCCCCCCCCGAGACTAATGAAAAAGTATTTACAGATAAAAATTACAATTTTACTCCCAAGATTATTGAAAAAATTAAAATTTGAACCAAAAAATACAAACATGCCCCTAATGTTTGAAAAATAAATGGTGTGTCAAAATTTAGTGTCTAGAGATACAGGTGGACAGAGTAATTAATAGGAGAGAGAAAGATAAGACAGTAACTACTCGCATTTCGAGAACGTTTTAGACGTCCAGTCCCCTATATAAATAGGAGGTACTGAATTCATTTTTCACTTTTTTACTCTCCACTGTCAAAATCTAGAAGACAAAATCTGTACTCCCAAGAACAAGACGAGAAATCCGAAGAGAAATTAAATCGACCAAAACAAAAGTAAGTATGGCAATAACTGTAAATAGTCATGCCAAAGTAGTAAGAAATAGTGGTAATGAAGCCGAAACACCTCAAGCTTTGACTCAAAGCTCCGAAGCAAAAACTAGTGCTGAACCTCCACAGGAAGAAAATACCAAGGCCACTGATACTGAAGTAACAGAAGACCAAGAAGATTCTGGAGAACAAGATACCGAAGAAGGAGACAGAGGAGATTCTAAATAGAGCACGTCTTTCGCACACACTCTGAACTTCCCAGTTCCTATAGACGAGGGGACAAGATAACTAGTCAGATTGAAAAACCTACCTGAAAATTCTTCGGAGATGTTCCCAATCATGCTCCATCTCTAACAATGGAACGGGCTCAGGATATAAAAACCAGATACACTTTTCACACTCATTATGACACAAGATGGCCTGCGGAAGATGACCAGGCTCATGAAACAGGAGATGGACGCGTAGCTGTATATACTAATCAGTTTGAAGCTGAGCTTAGAATATCATCTTCAAGATTTTTGGGACATTCTTCGGTACTAGGGAACAAGGATAACCCAGTTGGCTCCAAATGTCATTATATCGGTAGTAACTTTTGAGCTATTATGTAATCATTTAGAAATTCCGACCTCGGTGGATCTCTTTAGACGTTTCTTTCTGATAAAGAAACATGTTTTGGATAGAGGGTGGTTTTACTTCAGCTCACGCAAAGGATCTCCTCAGATAACTAAAGGCTCCCCTTCTTCCATTAAGGCCTGGAAGAATAGATTCTTCTTCATTTTCGACGACTATTTCTCGATGGGTTTTTGGTGGCAAGAGTCAGACAAAACTCCAAATTTTTCCTTTGGAACACTTCATGAGCTAGAGTTCCAAGAGATTGCCTGAGGCAATTATTCCATAAATTGCTGAAGTTTTCTTGAGGTAGTACTGGTTGAAGAGGGTTTGAGACGATCTATGGTCTATCAAGGCAACACCAAATATTCATCTCAGCTTAGGAGATTAGGTATAACTTTACTTTCGTCTGTTTAATAACTAAATACTAAGTAATATTTCAATTTTCTATTTTGCAGTGGTCAGCTTTATCGATATACTGTCCAGCGGAGGTTTGATTCAAAAGAAGAGAAAAGGAAGCCAATAGGAGGAAGAAGCTAGGCTCTCCAAGAAACAAAAAGTTGCATCCAGTTCGGGAACAAGTTCAGTTCCCAACTCGACCGTGCCACTAAGTCAAGCCGAAGTCCAAGTTCTTTTAGCAACCACCACATCAACTCAAACAACAACGATAATGGATTACTTTGGCCCCGGTTTTGGCTTGAGGAACTAGTAGAGGAGCGAGCCATGCTCCAAGAGGCCAAGGAGGAAATGACCACCACAAGAAGGCAAACAACTAGGGCTGCTCGAGGCACAAAAAGAATCAATGCTCGGCCTTCCCATAATTCTAGGTCATAAGGAGTCCACCTTGGGTAAGGATACCCCAGGTGCAGTCTTCATCCCTCAATGGGACTTAACCATTAAGGACAGGGCCATAGAGAGTAGAGTGGCCAAAGAACTACTAAAAAAAAAACAATCTGCCTAAAGACATCAACGCAGTCCAGTCCATGGAA
The DNA here is from genome assembly GCA_024721245.1 of Mitragyna speciosa. Taxonomy (NCBI): domain Eukaryota; kingdom Viridiplantae; phylum Streptophyta; class Magnoliopsida; order Gentianales; family Rubiaceae; genus Mitragyna; species Mitragyna speciosa. The sequence continues at coordinate 10,067,296 of CM045571.1, forward strand.
TTCAGCCAGCTATCTGAGGCAACAGCTATTGCCATGGCCGCGGTAAGCATCAAAATTATTTCAAGTTTTCTTTATAAGAATAACTTGTAGACTTTAACACAATTAACACTTGTGCAAGTCCATGCTACAGTTGCCAAACTCCTCACAAGAACCGAAGAGATGGAGAAAATTTGAGAAATCGAAGTAGAAGAACTTAAAAGGCAATTAGATGAGACAAAAGAAGCTCACAACGTGCTCCAGATGAGCTTCACTAAGGCTAAAGATGCTCCGGTGAAGGCCATGAATGCCTGAGATGAAACCTTGGCGACCAAAGAGGCTAGGATGAAGTCTTTAGAGAGCACCTACACTGAGGAGCTGAATCGGTTGGCCGAAAAAAGGAGTAGGAGATAAGGGCGGCCTAGGAAAAGGCAATCAAGGACTTCCAGGAGTTCAAAGAATATGCTCAGGCCATCCAAGCAGCAGAAGAAGAAGGAGAGAAGAAGTTCAAGGCTTCAGAAAGGTTCACCCAAGACTTGCTGCTGATGAGCACTCCAACGTACATAATGGGGGTCACCAACGCCACAGAAGACATGGCTTTCTTACTACCCGATCACCAGATAGACATCATCAAAGAACACAAAAACTATTATCCTGGGATCGGCAAGTTGGTGGAACTATTGGCAGAGGAGTTTAAAATGGCCGAGAACTTAGGGAAAATCAAGAAGCAATTCAAAGTGAGAAAGCAGAGGCTTCTCCCTCTCTAAGTCTTTGAGAAAAAGTGAAGCAATCTTCGGATGCTCCAATTGAGCCAGCAACCAAGCCTGAAGTTCCAGCAACTGAGCCTGAGGTGCCTCCTGCTCCCGAACTAGCAGTTGAAGAAGCTCCTCGATCAAAAGAGGCAATTGAAGAAGCCACTATTGAAGAAGACCTTATAAACATAGATTAGGATTTTCTTTTTTTTCTAAAAATTTCTAAGTATTTGTTGAACAACTTTGTGATTTATGTTTTACCTAAACAATGTTCCATCTGTTTTGTACTTTAATATATTCTCAATATTATTTTCTTTTCATTCATTTTCCTCATATTTGACTTCATTTTCTTTGCTTTGTTTATTTTGCACTTGACACAAAACTTCAAAGACAGAAGAGTTACACTTAACAAAGGAAAATAACAAGAATTGAAATAAAAATACATTTATTACATTAAACATGATACAACTTCAAATTCTCAGAATGCCATGTCCGAGGTACAGGAGTCCTTATCTTGGTATGCTAATTTACAATAGTCATTTTCGCTGGCCTCAATTACCCAATAAGGTCCTTCTCATTTTGAGCTTAATTTTTCTAGCGGCTCAGCTAGGCTTACCGAATTTTTTCTAAGAAACAAATCACCTGGTTTGAAATACAAATCTTTGACTCAAGCATTGTAATACCGTGCTATTGTATTTTTGTACTTGGTCATCCTAATGACGGCTGATGCTCGCTTCTCCTCAAGTAAGTTCAAGTCTAATAGCCGAGCTTGATTATTGTCTTCGGCAACATATATTTCAACTCGAGGACTGGAAACTAAGTGCTCGACAAGAATAACTATTTTGGCTCTATAATTTAGAGAAAACAGAGTTTCTTGGGTTGATGTTCGAGGAGTTGTTCGATATGCCTAAAGCACATGAGATAAATAATCAAACCCAATTGGAGTCGGCCTTATGCAATCAAGTTTTAAGTCCCCAAAAAAGAGTACGATTAAATTTTCTACTTGTCTATTAGCCTGAGGATGGCCAACCAAAGTGAAATGCTGTCGAATATTTTAGTATTTACATTAGTTTTTAAAAGGGTTTTCAGCAAATTGTTGGTAATTATCAGAGATAATGATCCTAGGCAGTCCGAATCGACAAACAATATTTTTTTAGAAGAATTTCAGAACTGCAGTTCTCGAAATAGTAGTTAACGATTCGGTTTCAACCCATTTAGTAAAGTAATCAATGGCCACAATAACATACTGATAGTTTCCTGGAGCCCGAGGGACGGGCCCCAAAATATCTATTCCCCACTATTCAAAAGGCTAAGGTGAAAAGATGGGGACCATTTGGTTCATCGGCCTATGACCTTCGGAAGTGTTGAACTGGCAAGATGGGCAGGCTCTAATGATATCCGAAGAGTCTTTATTTATAGTAGGCCAAAAGTACTCGAGAAGAAGAGCTATTTGTGCTAAAGCCCGATGTCCAATGTAGGCTCCACAAAGAGTCTTGTGTATGTCAAAGAGAATTTGAATACCTTTTTCGGAGGCAATACACTTCAGCCAGGGTACCGAATAAGATATCTTATAAAGTTGGCCATTCATCAGTGAATACTGAGATGCTATTCTTTGCACCTTTCTTACATATTCCTTATCTTTCGGAAAAGAACCCCAGTTAAGGAAATCAATAAGAGGACCCATTCATGTATCTGAAACATTTATTTCACACACAGTCTCTTTCAGATAACTAGGCTAAGAAATTACTTCAACAAAGGCAGTTGTATTAAACTCGGCAAAAGATATGGAAGCCAATTTTGACAAGGCGTCAACCTGGTTGTTCTGAGAATCGGAAATTCTAGATATGGCAAATGCTTCAAAACATCCAATTAACTGTTTGACTTTAGCCAAATATTTGAGTATATTTTGTTCCTTAGCTCCATAATTTCCCAAAACTTGATTCACAACAAGTTGTGAGTCACTGTGAACTTGAATCTGACTGATTCCCAACCGAAGAGCAATGTTTTATCCAACAATTAAGGCTTCATACGTGGCCTCATTATTAGAAGCTAAAAAATCAAAACGAAGAAATAATAACATTCTGACCTTTTGGGCTTTCTAATAATAGTCCAGCACCACTGCCTTCTTTCCAAAAGATCCATCCACAAACAAAATCCTAGGTTTGTCTCTTAGCTGAGGTGTCGGCGCCTTTGAGTACTAACCCAAGAGTAAATTCAACAATAAAATCAATTAAAGCTTGAGTTTTGAAGAATTTACGGGGTTCATAAGAAAGATCATATTCTCCGAGCTCGATAGCTCATTTTATTAGTCTTTTCGAGACTTCTGGTTTAGTCATGATTTGTCAAAGTAGTTGGTCTATTCGGATACAGATCGGGTGAGCCAAGAAATAGGCTTCAATCGCCGAGCTGCATGCATTAAACAAAGAATAAGTTTCTCAACTAAAATATATCGAGTCTTCGGTGCATTCAAAGCGTGGCTAACATAATAAATGGGATATTGAATCCTAGCCTCCACTTTGACAAGTCTCCCCTGTAATTGGAGAAACCAAGGTTGGCAATGAATGCAAGTGTTCCTTTAGCTGATCAAATGCCCGTTCACATTTTGGGGTCCACTCAAATTGGTCGGTCACCATAAAAAATAGTAGATTGTGTTGAGTAGACTTAGACAAAAATCTATTCAAAGTTGCCAAACGTCTAGTAAACCTTGGAACATCTTTGACCAAAGCAAGTGGGGCCATATCTTGAATGGCTTTGACCTTATCAGGATTGACATCTATTTCCTGAGAAGAAATCATATAGCCGAGGAACTTTCCCAACTTAACAACAAAGACATACTTCTCTAGGTTAAGGATAATTTGAGAGTCTAGAAGAACTCAAAATACTTCCCTTAAATTATTCATAAAGACATCAACAGTTCGGCTCTTAACAAGCAAATCATCTACACACACTTCTATCACTCTGTCAATCTATTGATAAAAAATCTTATCTACCAACCGCTGATCAGTAGCCTCCATATTTTTAAATCCAAAAGGCACAATGACATAACAATCAACTCCACGGTCAGTAATAAAGACAATTTTGTTTTGGTCCTCTTCGGTCATACCGATCTGATAGTACCCTTTAAAGGCATCCAAAAAACAAAAAAATTCATTACCGGTAACTGAATTGACCAAGGAATCAATCCGTGACAAATGACAACAATCCTTCGGGCAAGCTTTATTCAAGTCTGCTTAATCAACACGTATTCTCCAACCACGACTAGTTTTCTTGACCATTACTGGGTTGGCCAGCCAAGTTGGACATTGAATTTCTCGTATTATTTTGGCAACCAATAGTTTGTCAACTTCTTCAAAAATGGCCTGACCACACTCAGGACCGAAGTGTCTTTTCTTTTGCTATACAGGTTTGATTCGAGGATCTACATTTAGTTTGTGGATCATCAGTTCGAGTGAAATCTCCACAACATCGGTAGCTGTCTAAGCAAATATTTTATTAAATTCTTTCAACAATGCTATTAAGGCGTCTTTGGTTTTTGAAGGTAGACCTCGGCTTATCTTGACAGCATGTTTTGGATTCTCTTCATCCAACACAATAGTCTCCATGTCATCACTGGTATCAAACTAAGATGACTTCTTCAATGGAGAAGTTTCTATAACATCAAGAATCAGTACATGATCCGCCAAAGGAATACAATTATTCAAGTTCGACTTCGAAGCATTACTGGTGCCCGAGCCCGCCGGAGAGGCTGTTCGTAGGGTGGCTGAATAATATTCTCTGGTAGTTCGGACATCACTTGTAACTTCGGCAATACCTCCCAGAGTCAAAAATTTCATGCTCAGATGATAAGTGAAAAAACAGCTCTAAAGGCGTTAAGAGTAGGACACCCGAGCAACATATTGTATGGAGTATTTGCTTTGATCACAATAAAATTAACTTGGATAATCTTGAATTTGGGTATTTGTCAATAGTAGTAGATAAAGTGATCATGCCTTCAGGGTGCACAACCTGACCACCGAACCCTACTGGAAGGGTCCGAACTGGTATGAGTTGGCTAGCTTTCAAGCTCATCTACTGGAAGATTTGATAATACATGATATTTATAGAACTACCAGCATCAACATAAACCTTTTTAACCAGATAGTTATTAGTAACCACTTTGATTACTAGAGCTTTGTTAGTCCCCGAAGCAGTAGGTACAAGATCATCAGGCCCATATGATAGCGTCTATGAAAGACGGGAGCTTAACTCAACAGAATCTGAAGCATATTGTCGATATGTCCTTTTACGAGAGTTTTGGCTGTCTCCTGCATTGGAGCCCCCAGGAATAGTATTAATGACTCCGACCACTACCAGGATTAGTGGACCTGTGTCTTTCATTCTTTTGATCATTAAAATGTTCTTGTCGATCCCTCCAATCTCCATCACATCTGTCTCATCGATCTCCCTGCCGATGTGGTCGACGGTTTTCTCAGCGATCTTCCCGAGGTGCCTGGATATTATCTTCAACGAACCATCTCAAATACTCTTGTTGGATTAAAATTTTAATTTCTCTTTTGAGGTCATTATAGTCCTCAGTCTCATGCTTGATATCTCTATGATAAGCACAGTAGAGATTTGGATTTTTTCGTCCTTTTTTGCCAACTATCCGAGGTGATGGCCTACCCAAATTTTGTTGTTTCATCACAGTCAGCAGTTCTATTTGGCTGGTGTTCAGAGGGGTTAGTGTAGTATTCGAAGAAGCAGACCTCCCTTTACTGATTTTGTCGAACACACTGCATTTATCTTTACTCCTTCGACCCGAAGAGGTATCAATGTCTCGTGACTTAATTCCTCGGCTTTTTGCCTCAGATTTGGACGATTGTAGCTCACATTCATCCTATTAGCCTCTTCACCTTGATTCCCTATCTTACCCTCCCTAAGAGCTCGTTTAGGGTCTCAGGGTACTTCTCATGTAACTGGGTTGTAAACCTCCCAGGTAACAATTCATGAATAAAAGTAGCAATGATAACCTGATCATTTGGATCAAGAACTTGGAGAGATTTATTGGTAAAACGGGTTAAGTAATCCCAAAGTGGCTTATCAGCTTGCTGTCGAAGATGCATTAAGGAGACTGATTTCTTACTAAGGGGTTTAGAGGAAACGAAGTGAGCCACAAATTTAGTGATCAGTTCATCCAGGCTCTGAATATTGTTCGAAGAAAGGGACCAAAACCATTTTATTGCGTTTTCGATAAAATAACAAGGAAAAGCCTTGCACATCACCGCAGGAGAAACTTGATAAAGAATAAAAGCCGAATGTGAAGGCGTGAACATGGTCTTCGAGATAACCACATCCATCATAAAATAGGATGATAGGCAACTTGAAATTATTCAGAAGGGGATTATCATTAACTTCGAACATAAAAGGAGAAGTTCGATTAACGCTAGATGAGGGAATAACAGACTTGCCCTTACGGGGACTACTCCCTAGTGGGATTTCAAGTGTTGCTTCTCTAAATGAACGATCTCCTGATTGGTCAGTACGAGACTTCTTTGATTGTCTAGAGTAAGACTTCTTGTCTATCTTGTAAAGGGGCTCTGACCAAGGCTTAGAGGGCTTAGTAAGTTCTTTGCCATTCTTCTTAAAAAATTGACCTAGTTGTTCAAAAATATCCAGATTTTCCTTAACAAACTCTGCCATTTTGGCCATGGTATCTTTGTTCATGGGGGATTTCTTTTTTTGTCCCTCAGAAAGTTCTTCAGGATCTAGATGCTCCCCAGTAGAAGTAGGGATTGTTCACAAATGATTATGGTACCTTTCTTGGCAAGAGGTTTGGGAGGCATGATTACAACACACTTGAAGTACTAGATACCAAAAATTTCGGAGTGATCAACACGTTGAAAGAACACCAAACAAGAATACTTGAATCATCATTCCCACAGACAGTGCCAATTGTAGAGCTTCAAACTTCCACTTTCCATGTGTACGTCCAGTAGATTGATCTGCAAGGCAAAGAGTCTTAAATGCAAGGAGATTCAATTCCCATAAACACTCTGATGCTTAAGTTAGTAAACGTGTTCTTGAGAGCAAGAAGTAATGGAAGGAATGTTCATCAAAGTGTAATAAAAGTTACCTCAATAATGAGAAACCAAAAGTATATATGTGGGATAAGACATGTAGCTTATCGAGAAAGATGCATGATGTTCGAATCATTAATGAAAATGTGCCAGCATTAATGACAACATAACAAAAATGGAATATATGTAGATTCCTCCAAAGTGCTTTTGCAGAAGTGCCAAGTACGAAAGAGATATATTAAGTCAAATAGTCCAAACAGAAGTATGAGGTCCTACAAAGGTGACGCGGAGCTCGGCTAAGTAGGTTCCTACAGCAAGAAAAAGAGAAGTTTTAAAATATGATTTTATTTCTTAATATTTACAAGAAATTCCATTCAAAAAAATATATTTACATGCCTATATTTATAGGCTTTTTACAAAATGAACCTAAACTGCTATTACAATGAACCTAGATTAGTCTATTACAATGAACATAGACTGATAATGATACAATGAATCTAGATTACTAAAACAATGAATTTAGACAACTGATGCAACGAATCTAGATAACTATTACAATGATGCTAATTACATTACTGTAATTATCATAATACTAGTTGATTTAATTACATTAACATCTTGATTGTTTCAATTTAATTGCATAATCTTATCAATTGTGATTTTCCACCGTCATTAATTCGTGGGGCTACATATCTTGTGAGTAACATAAGAATAAACCAGCCATCGGTGTTGTGCCCTCATGTCGACTGACTCAGAAGGAATTTTAGTAAAAAGTCTCTCTCAAACAGTAACTGCGAGGACCAGGCGGCGAGGACATATACGGTCCCTCTCAAAATGTTTTCTTGTGTATTAGTTCAAATAAATGGGACGTGGAATGTTAGTTGTAAACAAAAAATAGGACACGGGACCCGTTTTTAAAAAAAACAAAATGAAGGAGAAGAATATGGAGATGAAAATAAAAGTAAAAAGAAAAAGAGAATGCAAAAAATGGAACAGCTATAAAGTGGTTACTTCATGTTTCAATTGTCGTGATAAATAAGTGCAATGCATAAAATTTAATGGACTAATTTCACGTTGCACCCCTTAATGTACTACCAAATACCACCAATTATCACTCTACACACTTAATTTTAATTTAAGATACATGATACCTTAAGTTTTCTTAATTTCAATTTTAGATACATAGTACCTTAAGTTTTCAAATTCGTCCCATTTCGACCTTCAATTAACCACGTTGAGAAAATTGGCAAAATTTTTGCATGTACTCCCATGGCACCGCCAGTCAATAGATCGATTCTATATTCAACTCCTCGCTACTTCCTCATTTCCATTTTGCGCCCTCAAACTCTAGTATTTGGACATACTGTACCCGAATTTTTTTATTATACTGTGACAAAATTTAAATGTGCAATAGGCATAATTAGATTTATATGTGGTAGTTAGTACACCTTATTGTGCCTAATTTATAAATTTATTTTTGTAAATCTTAATTTTTATGTCTATGTATATGTATATATTAATTTGTACATCAATTTTTAATGAATGATAAGCATTTGAATTTAACATATAATAAGATATAACTATGCATAATGAACAATTAACTTGTAAACTATTAGAATTAGAACTTGGGTGTCTAGTCTTGTGCTTAACCTTCATTTAAGTTATACTATGATTAACTGATTAAATTGGTTGAAATACAATTACTATGGTATACTTTATTGAACTATTGACAAGAAATTAAATAGATTTACTTATAGGTAAATAGATAATTTACGAACAAATTTTACTGCCTTTCACTTTTGATGACAGAAGGGGGCTGATTAACATGTCGTTACAATTAAAGAATTTTTGACCATATATTAAAACCAAATCGGGGAGCTTTGAAGACTGGATCGCTACTTACCTTACAGTCCTAGATTAGTTGAAAATAATTTGAAACTAATTAACTTAAAAAACTATAGTTAGCTAAAAAATTCTAATCTGTAAAGTCCCGACAAATTAATGGAATTTTTGCGTATATGTACCATTTGTCAACAGGTCAAATTATGCTATATAACTTGAAATTACACTAGGCACCCCCCCCCCCCGGGGAGCTTTTGTTAACAATTAGACAAAAATTGGACAAATTTAAAAGTTTATGGTAAAATGCTTCCAAAATTGAAATTAAGGTACAAAATAAAAATCGGTCATAGTTTAGGGCTCCGAACACAAACCCCGCCCCCCTCCCCCCCAACCCCGCACCTTTCCCCTGGTCCCCCTCTTTTCTTCCTTTTTTTTTTTTGAATTTTTTCGACACAAAGGTCTACAAGGGGAAGGAGGAAGGGAACTTAAACCAATTCCACAATCCATTCCAAAAGGTAATTGCTGACTTAAGGGATGGATCATGGGACTTAAGTATTTAAACTCTTGACGTTCATTTTCCAATGTGGAAATTTTTCTTTTGAATTTTTTCGACACAAAGGTCTACAAGGGGAAGAGAACCCCTCTTTTCTTCTTTGTTCCATGTAAGAAAGTTCAAGAGATGCTACAACGAGTATATCCTAGCGTGATGAATCTTGAGGAAAAGTTGCAAAGGTCGGTCAACATTTTTTTTTTTTTTTGGTGGTAACGAAAATTCTATTTGATGACGTCCTTGGCAAGCCAAATATGCCTCACGATCAAGGATAATTTATGGTCACGAACAATAATAAAATAAGAATAAGTTGAATTGGTAAAGCAATAATAAATCCAACAATTAATGAGCCCAAGAAAAAAGTGGGTAGTTAAGAATCGTCAAGTGGATCTAGGTATCAATTAATATTAAAGTGTTTTTTCTTTCAACAAAAAAAAAAAAAAGAATGGTCAAGTGGATCCGAACTGGGTCGGAGCATCACAATTTGGCCTAATTTATTTTTTACAATTTAAACTTTATTTAATCGTATGGAATCATGGTATAACTGTGGTAGATGTTAATGTAATTATGCAGAAGCATAGTATAACTATTTTTTACTTGAAACGACGTTTTTTATTTTTAAAATTTGGCCTTACTTGTTTAATTTTATATTTTTATTTTTTATCTTTAAATTTGAACTGTAAAATTATAAAAAATATCACTTGTGAGGGATTATTTTTGAATGGATTGGATCCATGTGAACTCAATGGTCTAGATGGAGCCATCAAAGCTCACCAAGGCTCACTGAGCCTTGGTGGCTCTATCTAGAGTACTAATTCTACATAGACCTGGTTCATATAAATGTGTTCCACTTGTGAGTCCCTTGACCGGATATGGGTATCGATTAAGTGTGTAGTTATCACTTAACATTGGGCCTCAGAAGCAATTATGATTTTCCATAGTCATTAACTCGTGGGGCATATGTATCTGGTCAGTGATATAAGGAGAAGCAAGCCGTCAGTGTTGACCCGCCTAGTTGATAGACTCAGAATGGAATTTTAGTAAAAGGTCCCTCTCAAACACTAAATGCAAGGACCACATAACAGGGATGTGTGATAAAATCTTATATGGAACGCGTCCATAACTTCACTTATAAACTTTGTAGTATAAAATAGTGCACATAAATAATAATGCATAATGATGTAAAAAGTAATTTTAAAGTATTTATATGACTTTATTTTAGATCTCAATATTTACAAGCGGAGTTGTAGACTGGGTTCATGTAAGAATTTTTCCAAGAATGAACCGAGATATCTAATAAACATTCACTCTCAAAATGGGGTTTTTTCTTTAAAAAAAATGTCCATCCCAAATAATATTAAAGCTATTTCCTTGCATATTTGCAAATTAAATAGGAATAATTTCACATACCTTCCTGAGTTTTGTCATAATTGCAATCACTTTTCCTCTTCTTTAGATAAATACACTTGTAACCTTTATGTTTATATTTTTAATAACAAGAAAATTCATTTTGATAATCTAACTCAAAAGCACCAAGAAAATATCTTAAAATACGTTAAATTATTCTTAGAAAAATGAATCTGAAGATTTAATTATGTAATCCATGTAAATGTCAAAAGTATTAACTTTTACCCCAAATTTCCAATCCTCATGGGATTCTATTTTCTAAAATCCAATTATCTTGATATTTTAAATAAGTCTACTTTATGTATCAAGGTCTTACATACAACTATATCAATACGAAAGAGATGACCAATTTAAGGAAAAAATTTGTAAACAACTTGAAAGGCCCATTAGAGGGGCAAAAGACTTTGGGTTTTGAATCTTTTTACTTTTTTACTTATTTTTTAAAAAATAATTAAGGGTGTTTTAAGATATTTGATTGTTTTTTTGGATTGTATTATTACAAAAAAAAGTTTCTTGTTATAAAAAATATAAACATAAGAGGTGTAAGTAAAATCATTAAAAGTTTGAGGGGAGGTGCCTACAATTATGACAAATCTCAAGGAGGTATGTGAAATTATCCCAATTAAACTGGACACGGAATGTCCGTTTGTAAATAAAAAATGGGACGTGGAACACATTCAAAAAAATGAAGGAGAAGAAAATAGAAGGGAAAAAAAAAGGAAAAGCAAAAAATGGAACAGCTAAAAAGTAGTTATTTCATGTTTCAATTGTCATGATAAATAAGTGCAAAGCACAAATTTAATGGAGTAGTTTCTTTTTGCACCCTTAATTTATGACCGATTATCTCGCTACGCACTCAATTTTTATTTTAGATATATAGTAACCTAAACTTTCAAATTCATCCCATTTACACATTCAATTAACATGAGAAAATCGACAGAACTTTTGCATTTACACCCATGACACTGTCAGTCCATTGGTCCAATTCTACTTTGCACCCCTAATCAGTCATTAAGTAAGAAGTGCAAAGTAGAAGTGCAAACCCTACATCCTAAATCCTGAACCCTAAATTCTAAATCTTAAACCCTAATCTAAAAGGAAATATAAAATCTATTAATGAAAATGTCAACAAAAATTTTTTTCCTAGGGGTCTATGCTGCAATATAAAAAAAGGTGCAAATAGATAGATACTTACGTAAAAAACTGGTAATATAAATTACAAGTTGGATAAGGATAAGAAATTGTAATTAATAATGATTGTTGTACGGTCATGATGTGTCTGTAACTAAAAATTTTGTTACAATATTTAATATTTAACAATGTTATTTTCCTTTTCGAAAATATTATTGAACTCCTTCTTGAGAAGAAAGCTTGGCCAATAGGAGGATACCCCTATCAGATAATTGTGCCCTCGTTCTTAATTCCTTGTCTTACTAAATTATCTGTTTTCCTTTATATTATATATTTTGTTATAGAAATGATACCACGAGTCAACATCATATTTATTTCGTGGGCAATGACTTTGAAAAAATATATTGGGAATGTCTGTATTTATAGAAGCTCTAATTTTTGTGCTTATCCAAAGTTAAGTCTCTTTGATTAGTCTTCACTTCATGATTTTATCAAACTTCTAATTTTTTATTACAGAAGCATCAAATTTCTTGAAGTGCTACTAATGGATTCAAGAGGTGGTGGAACTGGAAGCGCTTTTGAATGTGATGATAATAAACAATTGTCATCATTGGAATCCGGCGACGACCGCCCCCACCATCGCCACAGGAAAAGGAATAGCAGCAGCAGCAAGGTCTCTCGTACAACTGTGATAAGAATGACTCTATTGTTCATTGTTGTTGCTGTGCTATTCGTTGTCCATCACAGCTCTGGCTATCGTAATCAATACTCCTCCATCACTTGGTATAAACCGCAGTCGAGTCTATCTCAGAGCTCTGCAAAAGCAAACCAATCTTCTTTACCTGCTTCTCGTGGAAAATTTCCAAATTCCCCAGACGAATTATTGCAAGAAAAAAGATCCGAGAAAACTAATAACATTAGTACAGCAGATTTTTCTTCTTCAAGGAACACAGCACCAAAAACCCTATCTTCATCGGTAAGTTGAAAAAAAAAAATTCCTATCTTCACCGGTAAGTTAACTCATACAAACTTGTACAAGTATGGAAAAATTATTTAAAACAGTTTGATAAAACTGAAGTCTTGAAGCAAAAATTATTGAGTTATTGTATTGATAAAGTTATATCTGTTTCATACTTAACTGAATAAAAGTGCTGAATTTTAAAATCTCATATCATGAAAATAAATATTTCATCTTAAAAAGATGAAAGAGTTTAAGGATAATGCGAATGTGTGAGAGAGAGAAATTAATGTTATAGTATTATGTGAAATAGTTTAAGGATGGTCCGCAGGTTCTATTATGTGAAATATGTTTTAGTATTGTCGGCTGCAAAAATTAATGGTAAGTTTCATTAAAAAAGGAAATAGTAAATTTGATTATGAAATGGTAAACTTTGTTTAAAGAAAAAGTAAGAAATCTTATATGGGACTACGGCCGCATCATGATGTAACGGGAATTAGGTTATGAAATATCAATTGATTTGTTTTTTTTTTTTATTATCACAAACACACAAACAAGTAATAAAGATAACCTAATATCCCTATTTTTGTAGGTGCACAGGTCGAGTATAGAAAAAATTAGGGTTGATCCCACATAAAAAATTTAGTGGCAATTACCAAAACTTTATCACTTGCTTTATAATCCAAACAATCAAAACTCAAGTAGAGAAATTAAAACTAACTCAAACAACCAAGTAGTAAATTCTTTTTGCAAAACAAAATTGGGGAAAACTTGTTAAACTATAAGATGTGTAGGATATAGATTCCACCAAAAGGTCACAAAATATGAGAGACAAGATTATAATCTTTGTTATTATTTCCATCCTTGTTTAGAAATCATATACATTTATGCTCAAAACTAGATATCTTTATACGAATTGATGACTACTAACACTTAAATTTTCTTAGGATTAATTACAGTTTGCCCCCCTGAAAGTGTGGATAACTTACACTTTGCCCCCTCGAATGTAAAAAATATAAACTTTGCACCAATATTTTTGGGTTAAAATTTTTTTTATTAACTTAATTTTGCAGAAATTGTTAAAAGTTTAAATTGTCCTTATAACTGAATGTGTATTGACAAATATACCTATAGGCACTAAAACTTACTTTTTTTCCCCTTCCATACATGTCTATCATGCTCATACATATAATTTTAAAAAAAAAATTGTACATGCTTTTTAACTAACAATATAAAATACATAAAAAATTTTAGTCATATTATACTTCACGAATAATGTTTCAATTTGTCATAAGATTTTAAAAATTGCATAATAATATTGATATACTTTTTGCAGTATATACAAAACAATAATGACTTATATCTAAATTTTTGCACATGTATATATATAAAACCAAGAAAATGATGGAATTTTTATTAATTTAATATTTTTAATATATTATGCTACATCAATAACAATTTACCTTTTTTCTCTGTGCATGAAATATTACATTACGTTTAATATAATATGCTTATTAATATCAATTTTAACTCTTTCTTTTGTACACAAGATGTTACATTATGTTTAATACATTATGTTAAATTAACATCAACTTTAACTCTTTTATTGGTGTAGGAGATATCACATTAGTTAAAATTCTATGATCTTATTGGCTTTATATATATGTATGTATAAAAATTTGGATATAAATCTTTATTGTTTTGTATATAACGCGAAAGATGTATCATTACTATTACACAAATTTTAAAATTTTGCCACAACTTGAGATAATATTCATGAAGTGTAATACAACAAAAAAATTTATATATTTTATATGGTTAGTTAAAAAGCATGTACAAGTATTTTTCAATATTAATTTTTTAAAATTATATGTATAAATGCGTATTATACGAGTATGATAGACATGCAATTGATAAAATAGGAAAATAAGTAAGTTTCAATACCTATAGGTATATTTTTTATGAGGGCAATTTTGACTTTTAATACTTTATATAAAATGAAGTTAATAAAAAAAATTTTAACCCAAAGCTGCAAAGTGTACATTTTTTGAATTCAAGGGGGCAAAGTGTAGGTTATCCCCACTTTCAAGAGGGCAAACTATAATTAACCCATTTTCTTATTTTTTTTTTTTTGGTAAAGACCATAAGTGCTTGGTTCCATTAGCCTCTTTCCATTCTTTGTCAAATAACAGCTATGATGATATATAATTGGTGATCAGTCAACTACACATTATCAAAACCAAGTAGATGAACAAATAAGAATAAAGTAACAATATGATCTTAATCAAATTATATCAATAGTTTCATTTAATTTAACATAATATAGATAAAGTTTAAGTACAAAAAGTCAAAGTAACAATCCATAGTGAAGCAAGAATGTAAAGAGATAAGGTTAGAAATACTCAATTGATGGATGAACAAGATTCCAAAACTTCTCTATTACTTCCTTCAAGTAGGATTGATACAAGAGAAATTTTCTAAGAATTTGATTACAAAAAAGTGAAATCTACTTAGAGAAAGTCCTATGACTAATATATACAAGAGAGTGTTCCTCTTACCACTTGGAAGTGTTAGACAATCCAAACATGCTTCAAAATAAATTTGAAGGGGTTTTTTTATAGGGATTTATTCTAGATCAACTTGGCCAATTGCAAAACAAAAAAAAAATTGCTCGAAAATGCATTCTTGAAATCACAAAAAGTTATTTTAACAATTTACAAAACTGTAAGTTGCTCTAAAAGTTCTTACAAAAAGTAGAGTTAACAAGTTGCAAATCGAAGTATTAAAGAGTTCTAACCGATATACGGATCTGCATGTTGGATCCATGGGTAGAGCATCCGCGAATAGCTCAATTGGGCTAGTGTTGGGCTCTTTTGATGTAGATCACCTTTTCTTTGGCCCAAGAATTTTTTTTAAATTAATCATAAGTTCATGCTTAAGAGTATTGATTATAAAAATCTTTATATTAATTACAATTAGCAATCCAATTTCTAAGATAATTTCGATCTTATTGTCTTTTACTAAGGGTAATCAAACAAATGAAGAAAGCAAGTTGGAGAAAGTATTGAACGAAGCAGCAATGGCGGACAAAACTGTTATAATAACACAGCTAAATGCAGCATGGATAGCTCCAAATTCAATATTCGATCTCTTTCTTGAAAGCTTTAGAAACGGAAATGGAACCCAAAGGCTCTTGTATCATGTAGTAGTTATAGCTGTGGACCAAAAGGCATACTCTCGCTGCTTGGAGTTGCACCCACATTGTTATGCACTTAACACTGAAGGGGTTGATTTTTCTGGGGTGGCAAATTTTATGACCACAAGTTATCTGAAGATAACGTGGAGAAAGGTGGAATTTCTGCAAACTGTTCTTCAAATGGGATACAATTTCATTTTCACGGTATTCTCTTTGACCTTAATTTTTACAACAATCTTTTCATCTCAATAGGCATTGAGCGAAAATCAAGGAAAAATTGAAAAGGCACAATTAAGCTTGCTACATACACACTTGTTGTGTGATAGGATGAATCACAATTGGGTATTGCTATCAAATTTTTTTGATCCACATTATAGTTGAAATTGCACAAATTCAAAATTTGCCACATTGGCACTATACTAAGGCTCTGTTTGGTTCATTGATGAAATGAAATGAATGACTTGATTATGAATCTTAGGATGAATCATCCTCAGGTCAATGATAACAGTTATCCAGTGTTTGGTTGATAGTAAATTTGATGGTATATATTAAGAAATATTATTATTGTGTGTTTTTCTGGGGATTGAATTATAGTTTTATTGACTAAAATACTCAAAAATTATAATATTATTTTGATTAGGTAATAGTGGTTGTGCATGGTGGCAGATGGTTGTGGTGATGCACAAAGACAAAGGGTCGTGGTGATGTTACATGATGGCAATAGTGGTGGTTCTCATTAGTGTTAGTGTACAGTTATAGACAGTAGTGTTGCATGATGGTGGTGATATTGTTGCATGGTAACTGTTGCATTGGTGCTTGATGGGGGTAGTGGTGCTGCATAGTAGTAGGTTGTGGTGGTGCACATTAACAGTGATGGTAGTAATGATGTTGTATAGCATTGATGGTAGAGTTACTTAGATGTGGTAGTGATGTGGAATGGTGATGCTAGTACAATTTGGTGGTGGTGATGATGGTGATAGTAGTACATGGTAGTGGTGGAAGTAGCGATACTTGATAGTGGAAGTTGTGGTACATGGTGGTAGTATGGGGCAAATTAGTCAATAATTTTATTATTCCGTTTAAGAGTAATCTCAGGATGACTAATACCACCTACTCCACGAGATTGTTTTATCTACTGTATAAGGGATTAATTCAGTTAAATGGCATGAATAATCCCATGCTTAAAATTCAACTAAACGTTCGACGTCATAGGATTAGTACTCTAATCCATATCATCATATAAACCAAATGCACTCTAAAAGGCTTCATCAGTACTATAGTTTAGGGGTAATGGTTATCTATTATATATATTTGAGAACAGAGTTTAAGTCCGCATCCATAGACGCTAATTTGGATAACTTTTTTTTTTTGTTTTTCAATCTTTCTTTTAAGTCTGCATTCATAGACGCTAATTTGGATAACTTTTTTTTTTTTTTTCAATCTTTCTTCTTCTACACTATAAGGGAGAGGCTTTTTTGGTCTATAATTTCTTAAAATTTCTCCCAAATACATTTATTCCTTCATTTCAAAATCCTATGTTAATTGACCTTTTTTTTTAAAACTCAATATTTTAGTGTAATGTTTAATGGAATGTTTCTCATTCATTATAATTCCATAGCTATAAAAGATCTTAATTTTTGAAAATATATATATATATATATATATATATATATAACCCTCAATTACTGTCAATCCTTGTACTCAACCCTTTTGATATTCCATTTTTATTGTTTTCTCTTCCCTGCTTTTTGCCTGCCAACTAAAAACTTTAAAACTTTGAATGGGTTTATTCACGCATGATCCATCTCTCACCATCAATCATGTTTAATGAAATTAATTAATTCTTACTTTTTTAGTTTGACATCCAAATTTATTACGAAATCTCGGATTTACTTTCACTAAAATCTCTCATACTAAGACTAGACATTTTGTCAAAATTGTTTAATTATTCATTTATGACTAAAATATTTTCCTAATTGAAAGTTTAGCATTTGGCTCCTTGAAGTTAGAATGCAAATTCAAACTCAAAATTCCTATATTTTTTTTGTATTGACTGCCACATCACATGCATGTGACTAGGTTATGTTTTTTGTATTAACTGCACGTGACTACATTATATTTGCAATTGTTAAAATTTTGTTAGTCTCCCACTTTGCCTAATATCAAAAATTTTAAGAACCATATTTGTTTTAATCAAAGCGTTAAGCGACCAATTTCATGCACAACCAAATATTGGGGACCAAAATTACAACTTTTTCCTCAAATATTATGGACATTTCAATTTCTTAC
This sequence comes from Mitragyna speciosa, assembly GCA_024721245.1. Classification (NCBI taxonomy): domain Eukaryota; kingdom Viridiplantae; phylum Streptophyta; class Magnoliopsida; order Gentianales; family Rubiaceae; genus Mitragyna; species Mitragyna speciosa. The sequence continues at coordinate 10,085,453 of CM045571.1, forward strand.
GTGATGAAACATCTATCTTCTACTAGTAATATTCTAGGCTTTTGACGGTATTCTTTTTCATTTTTGCCAACATTAACTAGAGCAAAGCCTATTCGATCTCCTCAATATTTTTACCCTTTTTTATTTTTATTTTTAGTGGTGAATTACCATCGAATCGGAAATCTCTACATTGGGAAAAGTATTTCAATGCAGCCATCTTTTGGATAGTGGTGAAGATAATAATTGGTAATTCTAATATTTTAACTATAAGTGATTATTAGTAGCAATTAAATTTTTAGGTATTTAATTGTATTATTTTCTCTTTTAAAGTTTTTTTTGTGTTTGTTTATTTTGTTAGTTGATTTTTGTTTTTTAGTTTGATAATCGGACTTCTATCTTTGTGTTGAACTTTTTTACTTTTTAAGGTTAAATTGAAGAAGTTATCAAGGTAGTGATATTCACATGGGTGCTGTTGTCTTGTGGTGACGATAAAGGAATTCTGTCATTGAAATTATTTGTCTTCAATATCAATTATGAATTTGATGATAAATATGATACAATTAGTTGTTAGACATTGTGATATTTTTTTATAAACCTCTTTAATATGCGAAAGAAAAAAAGTTAATTAGCATTTGAATTATGCTTATTAATATTATTTATATTTTTAATGAATTTATGAAAAACCTTGTGATGATGTGTATGAGTCTGTAGGTTTCAAGTATGAGTTTTAGGGAATTTTCTTATACAATTGCGAAAAAAAAGTTGAACCACGGTCCAACCGGTCCCACCGGTCGAACCTTGAACCGAACCTCCTTCGGTTCGCTAGCCAATCCAGTTCTAAAAACATTGGCTGCAATATGGTAATGGTGGTGGTGCATGACAATTATGGTGGCAGTGGTGGTGGTAGTTATAGCACACGGTGGTTGTGAAGATCATGCATAAAAGTATGCAGTAATAATAATAGTGGTGGTACACGTGATGACGATGACGACAAATTAGTTCAAAATTTCGTTATTCTAACTAAAAATCATCTCAAAATAGCTAATAACACCTCTCCTACAGGATTATTTTATCCCATGTACATGGAATTATTTTAGTTAAATGGGATAATTAATTCCAAATGTAAAAAGACATAAAATTTGTAATTTAATCTTTTGTCATTTTATGAACCAAATGCCATGTAAATAATTACGCTTGTTTTTTCTCATTCAATGTTCCATAATCTTATTTATAACCCCATTATGCATGAATATTCTAAATTTTCTTTTGCCGGTGCGGAATATTCCGTAACGGTAAGTGGAAATTAAAATATTCCAAGAATATTCCATGATGGTGCAAGGGTTCTGTCCATTTTTCACTTTTCATAAAACTACAAAGAGGTTATATGGTCATATTGAAACCATAGGGGGGTTATGTGATCAAATACGATACCACAGAGGGGTGAATAGTAATTTACCCAAGAATAATTTACAACCTGTACGTTTTTGTTCTGCTCTCTTTTAGTTTTATTTTTTATCAGGTAAAAGACTAAAATCAATATTTGGCTAATATGCTCCGTAACAGTAAGTGGATTAAATATGCCTAGTACGGAATATTCCGTTCATTTTTCACTTTTCATAAAACCACAGAGGGTTATGTGGTCATATTGAAACTATAGGGGGGTTATGTGGTCAAAGGCAATGCCAAAGGGGGGTTAATAGTAATTTACCCATTATTCTTCTATAATCTTTCTAGTCATTTTTTAATACCGTATAGGAGTATTATTTAATTGCATTTTCAAGATCTATGTAGTGGTAATTGTTCATCCCAACTTTCTATTATAAAATACCTTTTGTTTTCAAAGGAACGAAGTATCTCATGCATTACATGGCTAGCAACTAGTTTAACAAATATTGTGTTTTTTCATTTAAAAATTACAAAAAATTGTAATTTTTATCCCCATTTCACGTTATTTACTTCAATATTGTGATTTTCTTGCTAAAATTAAAGTAATAAAATATAGAAGTTGATGCTTGAATCTCAAATTTGACAGATCATTATGCTAAAGTTTAAAGGAACTAAATTGATCTGATATGTATTATTTCTTTTTTTATTTTTTTTTTGTTTGTTTTGACAGGATGTTGATATACTGTGGTTTCGAGATCCATTTTTACATTTTTATAAAGATGGAGATATTCAAGTTTCAAGCGATCACTATGGCAGTAGCTCTACTGATTTGCATAGCATATCAAATACAGGCTTCCATTATGTTAAATCAAATAAGCACACGATCCAATTTTACAAGTTTTGGTATAGATCAAAAGGCAAATTTCCAGCTAGACATGATCAAGATGTTTTTAATAAGATACGGCATAAAAGGTTCATCAATAAAATTGGACTAGAGATTAGATTTTTGGACACAGCTTTCTACGGTGGATTTTGTGAGCCAAGTAAAGATCTTGGAGTTGTTTGCACAATGCATGCCAATTGTTGTGTTGGTTTGGATAACAAGATTCATGATCTTAAGATGTCCCTTGATGATTGGAAAAAATACATGTCATTGCCAAGTGAAGAAAGCAGAGCAAAGCCACAAACATGGACAGTTCCACGAATTTGTGGAAGCAAAAAAAAGACCGGCAGCAAAATCAAGAATGATAATAATTAGTATACCCTTTTAAAATATATCTAATACAGATTTTTTTTGTTCAATAATGTTGATACATCCTTCTTCGCTTCTTCCACATTATTTGAATATTTTTAGACTAAATGTCATGCTGTGTAGTAAGGCAAAAACACTTACTATGTGTTCGTAAAAAATTTCTCAAGATCAAAAGGCACAAATTCAACGATGAAAAGGTTGCATTATGTGTTCTATGCTTCTCTTGGGGTATTTATTGCTGCCTGTAGGAAAGTTAAACCAAGCCTAAAAGGTTTTGGTTATTTATTTATTTAGTGCTATGTGTCATTATTTAATTAGTTAATATAGTTGTGTCTTTGTGGTGTGTGTGTGCATGTGATTACTACCCGTATTACTAGTACTACTTTTTAGATCTTTTGTTCTGCTGCCGTTGCTCTTAAGAAAATTTGGCAGATTTGCGTTTTCTTTGGGTTATCGTCTTTGCGGCCTCTCTTACGGTCTTTCAATAAGAAATTTTTTCTCTCAATTTCTTTTGTATTTTTTGTCTAAATTCCTGTGAATTTTTTTCATCTATTTGATTTTGCCTAATACTTTCTCGTGCCAAAGGGCCATAACTAGTTGAGTCAAGTGGGGATAGTAAATATTAAAGATGATTCCAAAAGGTGAATGGCGTTCCTCAATCGGCGCCTAGAATCCAGGAAAGACGCACACCAAAGAAAAGATGGAAAGAGGGAAATAGGACCTCACAAGCTCCATTTCCCACCAGTTTACAGCCCTGATTTAAAGGTCAAAAATTAAGAATGAGATCGAACCATGCTGGCCAAAAATGGACTCAAAATTATGTCGTTTCGCATGAAAAATTGTTACACCACGGTTTTACAAAGTTATACCATAATATTAGATAGTTACACTATGATGGTGGACAGTCACACAATTTCAACTTGCGAGAACTCGAGAGACGACAAATTGTGAGGCCCTAGATCTTGGAAAGAGTGAGCAGTTCCACATGATCCTTTAACTACACTAGTGCCTAGTTTGGGAGTGAGAATAGAAAAGAAAAGAACAAAAAAGAAAAATTAAGAAAAAAAAAGAAGAGAAGGGAAATGCCTTCTCTTTCCTTTATTTCCACCCAAAATTGGGAAGAAAGTTTTTAAAGTCAAAAAAGGAAGACTTTCTTCCCATATGCTTTATTTTTTCCCTCTATTTTTTATATGGAACAAGATTTTCAAGTTTTTTATATTATTTGTCTATATTAGTTTTAAGGTTTTAGATAGGTTATTTTCAATGGTTTTAGTGTTATTTTAAGTTATCTTATTAAGATTTTTATGATTGTTATTGTCGTCGGCGAGGAGCATGAAAAGAGAAAGAAGAAGGTCAGTTGGACGGATTGCATAATTAGGTACTGAAATTATTTATTAGAAGACTTTCTTCGTTAGAGCGTGCCCACGCCTTATATTAAGTTCTATTGCCAGTCGATCAGAAGACTTCATTCAATACAGCGTGCCCACGCCTTATGTCGAGAAGTCTTCTATCAAAAATGGGATTTGATGTTTTTCTGCAATTTTTCTTATTTTTTTGCCATTTTTCTTTCTTTTTGTCTTAGGAAACTGATGTTGCCTATGGATAGGCATATCCTAGGGTTTCTTTAGCAGCTTTTATCAATCTTTTATCAACTTCTTATCAATAAACTTGGTTTTCACCAATTTCTCTAAAAAATTCTTGAGATTTAAGGTTCCATTGAATCTTTTTGGAGTTAGATCGTGAATCTTTTTTTTTGTTCTTCAAGAATCGTTCGTGAAACAATTCCTTTTCACAAACGATTCCCAAGGAACAAAGAGAAAGATTCACGATCTAACTCTGAAAAGATTCAATGGAATCTTAAAATCTCAAGAATTCTTGAGAGAAATTGATGAAAATCAAGTTTATTGATAAGAAATTGATAAAAGATTGATAAAAGCTGCTAAAGAAACCCTAGGATATGCCTATCTATAGGCAACATCAGTTTCCTAAGACAAAAGAAAGAAAAATGGCAAAAAAATAAGAAAAATTGCAGAAAAACATCAAATCCCATTTTTGATAGAAGACTTCTTGACATAAGGCGTGGGCACGCTGTATTGAATGAAGTCTTCTGATCGACTGGCAATAGAACTTAATATAAGGCGTGGGCACGCTCGAACGAAGAAAGTCTTCAGATCAATAACTTCAGTACCTAATTATGCAATCTGTCCAACCAACCTTCTCCTTCTTCTTCTTCTTTTCATGCTCCTCGCCGATGACAATAACAATCATAAAAATTCTCCTAAGATAAATAAAAATAACACTAAAATCATAGAAAATAACCTATCTAAAATTCTAAAGATAATATATAAAAATAATAAGAAAAACTTAGAAATCTTGTTCCACATCAAACTCCCCCACTTAAAAAGAACTCCCCATTGAGTTCCTTGGAGAAATTTGACACAAGAATGACATAAAGATGTAGCTAGATCCTCCTGCGAATTTTGTAGAGACGATACTTGTGTTGAGACTTGAACGTCCAATTATGAATACAAAAACTGCATACGACCCTGGGACCTATGTAAAGATCTCGAATCCTACAACTTCTATGCCATCAATTGTCCGCATGAATTTTATTAATTTCCCTTGATATACAAGAAATTCAACTTTCGTGGTCTTCTTAAGAAATTTTCTATCACGAGTAAATTCATCAAATATAACTTTCTTACCAAGATTAAAATTCTCAACTTCTGAGATGGCAAATTGCTTCACAAGTTTATTTGGCAACAAATCTATTGAGATCGAATTAATTCGCGACTTTTTAGAGAAGATTATTTCAACCTCCATATCTTTAGATTCATCCAACCCTTCGGCCTCTTTCTTAGATTCGATCATGGACAAGCACGAAAGAGATTCAGATAAGCATAGAGGGAATGAAACTTCTTCATCTTCTGGCCTGCAAATATACTCCTTCTCATCAATCTTGTGCTCACGGATGTACTCCTCTATCTTGGGCTCCGGTTCAACTAACTCAGATTTTGTTACTTCGGTTGGTGATGTAATTTCACGGATCGGTGATAACTTTGTTTGATTCGGTTACAACTCTCATAAATCTGATAACTATGAGATGTAATTTTAGAGATTGGATCTAGTTACAACTCTCATAGATCTGATAACTACAAGAGTGTGGGGGAATGATATGGGCAATAGGTTCGTCAAGAGTGAATCTCCCAACTGTATACCTATCACAGTTGAGACGGCTACGATCTAGTCTATTTTGTCCCTTAACATCCATCTAGTCCAAATGTTGTATAATTTGATCTATACTTGCTTGCATACGCTCCATCTGAACCCGTTGTTCATTTTGCGCCTACTTCAAGCGCTCCAATTGAACCCGTTGTTTGTTTTGAGCCTGCTCCAAGCGCTCCATGGGGTTTTGAATTTGAAGCTCGTTCTTTGGGCGGTAGTTTCGTCTCCAGATTTGCTACTGGCCATTGAAATAATTTAAGAACAAGATAAGCCTGCTCTGATACCAACTGACTCGAAAGCGTGATTTAAGGAATTGTTTCACGAACGATTCTCGAAGAATAAAGAGAAAGATTCATGATTTAACTCTGAAAAGATTCAACGAAACCTTAAAATCTCAAAATTTTGAGAAAATTTGATGAAAACTAAGTTTATTGATAAGAAGTTGATGAAAGATTGATAAAAACTTCTAAAGAAACCCGAGGATATGCCTAATTATAGGCTACATCAGTTTCCTAAGACAAAAGAAAGAAAAATAGCAAAAAATAAGAAAAATTATGAAAAATCGCTAAATCCTGTTTTTGACAGAAAACTTCTTGACATAAAGTGTGGGCACACTGTATTGAAAAAAGTCTTTTGGTTGACTAGCAACAGAACTTAATATAAGGTGTGGGCACGCTCTAACGAAAAAAGTCTTCTGATCAGTAACTTTAGTATCTAATTATGCAATCCGTCCAACTAACTTTCTTCTTCCTCTTTTTATGATCCTCGATGACGACAATAACAATCATAACAATCCTATTAAGATAACTAAAAATAACACTAAAACCATTGAAAATAACCTATCTAAAACCTTAAAACTAATATAGACAAATAATATGAGAAATTTGAAAATCTTGTTCCACATCAATTTTACTCCCAAACAAAGAAAATCGATGAAGTATGCTTTCTTTTCTTTCCCCCTCTTTACTCCCAAATAAAGGAATTGGTGAAGTATCAATTCTATTCCTTTCTTTACTCTTCATTTCCTTCTTCTCAAATGAAGCATAGAATTGATTTTCATCAATTGTGATCATTTTTTATGCTTTTAAGTGTCTACAATATGTTCAATATATTAGCTCTCTAAAGAAAATTTCAGCAAATTGCATGGACTCCGAGTATGCCAATAATATTGGCATACTTGATCATTGAATATATGTGTACCTTAATTTTTATAGAGCCTTCACATAAATTGACGATATCTTTTTTTACTGTACAGTTTATACAAAATGTCCTTCTAAGTATAAAGTATTAATTTCAATTTTCATAAACATGTTCTTTGATTTTTAAGAAAGCGTGCAAAATTTGTGTTCTCCACATGTCAATATATATAAAGCATAAAATTCAGATCTCTTTTAATTTTCATATAAAATTTAGATTTCTTTTAGTTTTCAGAATTCTCTCCATTCCACCCACAAAAGCATCTGCAACGGTGAATAGACATGAGCTTTTCCACCATTCCATGTATCGAGTTGTAACATCCGCTTCTAAAAGGCTAAAAAAATGTAGAACTCTTTCCAGTTGGCCTAGTGTAATTTTTCATATATAATTTAGCTCATGCTATAGGAATAGAAAGATCTTGAACAAACCAAATGCAATAGGAAGATCTTGACCAATCCAAATTGCATTGCTAGTCTATGTGGAAAGTATTTTTTTAATGCAACCATAATTTATACAAGCAAACTCATTTGTCCTATGAAATCCTACAAATACTTGTTCCAATCCCAAAACCAACCAATATCAACCCTTCTATTTCTTTGTAAACCTAACATTTTCCTTTTTCTTCCCCTGCGGAACTTGCTTGTGTCCTGCCCGCCTTCACGAGTGCTACCATCAGCATCAGCAGTTATGTATCCACCATAACCCCTACTATCATTAACAACACCATTATAGTAGCATTCTTACCATATCCCAATGGTTATCCGATCATACCTACATCAGTTATTATGACAGAAATGAGACTTAACCTCCCACAGTCCTATTGGAAATTTAATCAACAATCATTTTGTGAAAATTTTTTTCCTTCCTACCCCTCTTCTATTTCTAATGTTCCAAAATCATTAATGTAGACACAAAATTTTAACACACCATTTATCTTTTCTAACATTAGGGAGCATTTTTTCTAATTCTGGGGTCAAATCGTGATTTCTTAAAAAAAAAGGGGGTGAAATCAGTAATTTCGCAGGGTACAACAGTAGCTGTAAATATTTTTTCATTAGTTTTGGAGTTTTAAATTTACATTTTGTACTTTTATACGTATTTTTAATTTTTTGTAATTTTTTTTAGATTTAATTAGTATTTTTTCTATATTTGGCCAACACAAGAGGCAAAATGGTCATTTTATCGCGTGAACCCCGTTTTAGCCCATTTTTTTGTTCTAAATTTATTTTTTAGACTTTTAGTAATGTTTTTACATTTTTGTAATTTTTTGGTGACAATTGCTTTTTTTTTTTTTTGTAAATATTGAGTTCAAAGGCAAAACGGTCATTTCGCACCACAAATGCATTTTCTACCATTTTTTTGTTCTAAAATTATTTTTCAGGTTGTAACGCTTATTTTACATTTTTGTAATTTTTTGGAGACAATTGCCATTTTTTTTTGTAAATACTAAGTTCCAAGACAAAACGGTCATTTCATACTTGAACGCATTTTCTACCACTTTTTTGGGTTCTAAATTCATTTTTTAGGTCGTTAAGCTTATTTTTAATTTTTAGTAACTTTTGGGAACCAATTTTGTTTTTCTTGTAAATATTGCGTTTAGGGGGCAAAACGGTAATTTTATACAAAAATTTTTATTTTTGCCCAAACGGTAATTTATTATTCTTGCACACATAACACATCTAATTTCACACACTAATTCCTACACACACATTAACACACACACAAACACACACTAAAATCTAGATCACGCACTAACACACACTTTCTTCACCTACAAAGATCAAATCACACAGTAGCACACACGAAAACACACACATATCAAAAATCCCAATTGCAATTCATCATCAAGTTAGCAAGGGAAATTTCAGCTTTCAATCACAAAAATCCATCAAGGTAATGCTAAACCTTTCTCATTAGTTTGTAACAAATTTATATAAATTAATACACATCTGTTGGTATTTTAGATTCTTCTTTTTTTTGGGTTTTGTTTTGGGTTTTGATTTTCTGGGTTTCATCTCTTTCTCCACTGTACCTTTCTCTTCTTCCACTATTAAACCACCACCTTCAACCATCATTACTCACCAAAACCTCCCATCAATCCCAGTTAGCCCATCGAGTCCCTCCCCTGTTTCCCGAAACCCCACCAATCAAACTAATTCCAAAACTGTCATCACAAACGCACCACAATCTGCAACAATCACCTGCCATTTCCAAAACCATTGTCACACAGTTGAATCCCCACTCTCAAACAGCCCTACCCACCACAGTTCGCTAACATCCAGCCATATAAATCTAGAACTGACACAAAATCATCTCTCTTACTACCAACGCCTACAACCTCAGTCATCTGAACCACCCAAATTGCCACAAACAGCCTCCAAATACCATCAATTGAGCATCTTTACCGCAACCAATTCACCATCCCTTTCCACCTTCAATCAAGCCGCTCCACAACCATTCTCCTCAGTCACCTAGGATCACCAATTTCAACCCAAAATCACCAAAGCACACAGAACCATCAAAGTCCACCGATGACCACCTCTACTACCTGCAAAAAGAACAAAAGCAACATACCACCCCTTTTAAACCCGTTCAACCACCAGAACTGTCACCCTCACTACCATCAAGACAGCCCCAATCTCTACAAACTACCACTAATTCAATCAGACAAATCCCAACGACCCAATTGCCAACCTTCAACACCAATTTCAGCCCCAACATAGCCTAATTGCTCCCTTGTAGAACATGCACAATCAATCATAGGCACACCACCATTCACAACCAACAACCCATCAGTCCATAACCTGCTAAAAAAAAACAGACCCATAACTTCCACAATTAGTCCCATCACACAACCACAGAAGCCGCTCCTCCACAGACCTTCTTTCACAAATTACCACCATTAGCATTAATCTCTCCCAGAAAACCACCGAAATCGAAACCACCAAAGCTCCACTTCATGCACTCCGTAGCCACAACCAAACAATTCCATTGCCAAAATTAGCAATTCCTTCCCCATTACCACCATCGTCTTACCTCCACAGCTATCAATCATACACATTAACACCCAAGTCCACCACCAAAACCCCTCCCCTATCACTACCATACCACACAATGCCACACTTCATCACAATCAACTTTTTTTCTCTCACCACCGAACTGTAAATCAACACCCAGATTAACACCAAACCACGCTGCCCAAATCACAGACCTTCAGTCCAAATAACCCATGCACCACAATCACAGACAAAGAGAAAAAAAGAAAGAACAAGAATAAAAGATGATGGAGACATAAGGAAAGCAGGACAAACGAAGAAGAGTGAGATAGAGCGAAAGCAGAAAGAGTGAACAGAGAGAAGAACCAGGTGAGGAAAAGAGAAAAATAGAAAAAGAATGAGGTTGGCCCAATAGGAAGAATCGAGTGGAGAGACCAGAATGAGTGAAAGAAAATAGAGAGAGAGAGAAAGGGAAGGAGAGAATAAGAAGAGGAGAAAATAGCAAATCAGAGAGAATACATGAGAAATAGAGGAGAGAAAAAAAAAAGAATATAGACGGAGCGAGGAGCAGATCAGACAAGAAAGAAACAGACAAAGAAAAAGAGGAAGACAACGGGAAAGAGAAGAAGAAGAGAGAATAGAAATAGAAGTATAGAGAGAAGGAGAGTTAGAGGGAGAAAAGAGGAAAAAAAGTGAGAAACAGAGAACCAGGCTTTACGGAAAGAGTGGATTCTGAGATAGGGGTGTCAACGGGCCGGGTCCGGGCCGGAATTGAATGTTCCGGACCCGGACCCGTTTTTGTGTTGAGGTTCCGGACCCGGACCCGGGACCCGACGGGTCTTGCATTTGGTTTCCCGGATCCGGGTTCGTTCGGGTCCGGGTCCATTCGGGTCCGGGTCCGGGTTTTGAAAATATAAAATATTTTTATATATTTTACAATTATTATTTATTAAGTATTGAGTATTAGAATTGTAAAATACGTATGTATGTATATTATAATTGTTATTTATTGAATATTATGTATTAAAAATTTAAAATACGTATATATAATTTATAATTATTATATATATATACGGGTTCGGGTCGGGTCCGGGTCGGAACATGACATTCCGGATTCGACCCGTTTTTTACTAAGAAAAAACGGGTCCGGGTCCGGTCCGGGTAAACGGAATTTTATTCCTACCCGGACCCGGAAAAAATCAACGGGTCCGGGTCGGGTCCGGGTCTAGACCCGAACCGTTGACAGCCCTATTCTGAGGGTTGAAGACGATACATTTGGGAGGGGTGGTTTAATTTTGTTCTTTGCTTAGTTTTAATTGATTTTAGTTTGTTTTGATTATTTATATTTTAATTTAATATAATTGTCAATTGACCTAATCTAGATTTCTTATTTAGTCTGGTGTTTTTTTGCATTTTGTTCTCTTGTTTGCACATTATAAGAGTGGGCATTTGCATTTTAATCCCTAGGTTTTGAACATTATTTCTATACCTCTCAAAGATTTCTGTTTTATTCACATAAACCCTCAGTGTTTATGTAAGGGCTTGCAAATAACCTATTAAATTTGAAGTGTTATTTACGTATTTATTTAATTATATAATTTTTGGGATCAAATTATAAAGTGATGATAATCCATCTAACCCCTAAATGAAGTATTGGTGCTTGTATTTATAGTACTTGTGGATTATATGCAAATAACATACTATGACAAATAAACAAGCAAGATTGGGCACTAATTAGCATTGGATTATGCATGATAGGATTGTTGAAGTCAGGTAAAGTGGGTAATGTAGTGGTTAGAGTGGACAAATTTAGTCATTAAATTGGTCACACTTGAAAACACTAAGTTTAAATAGTAATAGTACATCTAAGTTACCAAAATTTTAGTTGTTCACGTTAACACCTAATGCTAATACAATTTTAGTTATCTGATTGCTTATTTAGTTGTGTGCTAACATAATTATCAGAATTGGGTTAGGTGAATAATGTTAATATTTAGATTAATTAAACTTAGTCATTAAATTAACATGCTATGAAGCTCTAAGCCTAAGTGGGATAACACAATTTACATTAGTTATGAACAAAGCACATGTTACATACCCATAATTATTTAAGTGATATAATTGGGCATGTTGCAAAATATCTAGTCAAGATTCACAAAAAAATATATAAATAAATAAACAAAAAAAAGGAGAGGAAAAGAATTGGCTGTCAGTAGCCAGATCACCAAGACAAAATAAGTTGGTAGGAGGTGTCAAGTCTTGAGAGGATTTATGCTAAAATAAAATGGTGAAGTTGGTAGCTCTATATCAATTAGTGTTTACGGTTGAATTAGTGAAACAATGAGATAAGAAGAGAAGAGAAGTGTTGGCGTGAAGGAAGGGAAAAAAAATCAGACAGCAAGACAAAGAAAGAAAACAAATTTGTCCGGTGATGACTAGTCTAGAAATCAAGCTGGAGGTGGCAAGAACATTGAGTAAAGTGGGCAAGCTAAGAGCTTGGTCATCCTCCCCAACTTCTGATGGATAAAGGCCATTTAAAATACTAGAAATTAGCTAAGAAAGGAGTGAAAAAAAAAAAGAGAAGGGACGTCTGGAATCAGAGGGAAAATAAGGGAAATAAACTTGGTTATACAAGGCTAAGTGCTTGAGAGAAATTGAAGAGTGGAAAAGAAAGTTAAGCTTTTAAGTTTAAGTTATGTTTATTTTAAGCTCTCTTATGCAATATTAAATCTTTGAGACTTGTGTTTATTAAGTGAGATCCGAATTTAAACTTGAATTAAGCAAAAAATTAAACTAAGTACAAGAAAATCTCAAGGATTGAATGAAAACAGGTTCACAGGAGCAGTTTTGGAAAAATATTCATAACTTGGTCTAGGAGAGTTGGAACAGAATGATTCTTATTGATTTGGAAACTAGATTCATAGAGATTTAATATGGTATAAATCTTGCACTCTATTTCTTTATAGATTAATTGCAAAAATTGAGCAAATCTCGCTGGATAGACAACTCTGCTTAAACAGGATCGGTAAATGGCCAACTTTAGCCATAATTTTGAACTTGTTATAGTGGGAATTTGGGCTGGTGATCTACACAAAAGTTATACCCCTTACAATTTAGTTTTCAACCATGTAAGTCACATGTATTGATTCTTGATAGATTGCCCCAGAATTCATGTGAACTAGATTGGAAAACCAACCCTGCATGAACAGTGTTGGCGATGAACAAGATTTGGAGTCGATTTTGGAATTATTCTTGTTATAATTTGACCTAGTACTCGTCATGAAAGTGTTAGTCATTGGAATGTAGTTTCTAGACACGCAATCCTTTTCCTCATACAACTTGTCAATTGAGAGTTATGACCTCTCGAAAATGGGTACTCAATGAAACTGAAACCATGTTTTACAGGAGAAGGAACAGATTTGTGATGGCAATTTAATCGGCTTATGATTAGAATGAGAATTTGGTGTCTTCAAGAAAAATGTAATTAAATGATTCTAGTTTTTAAGGGTATAAAGATTGTGGGAATTGATTGTGTAGGGACTGAGTAAGGCTTGTTTGAACAAGCTTATATTAGGTGGTATTGAGGTCGCAGTTAGGTCCTTGACCTCCCATTTGAAGGAAAATATATACAAGTGACAGAAACAATAAAAATAAATAAATTAAAAAAAACAAAACTATTAAGTACCAATAGTTATTCATTCACTTGGACTTATCATTAATCAATGCACTTCTTATTTATAGGTGGTTCAAACCCTCAAGGAACAAACGTGAAAAAAACTTGAGGAAACCTAACGATTACTTGTGAGTATCTATTAAATTATTTTGTTTACCAATTTTAGTTTTTGCAAAAACTACGTGAATTCTTGTAGAAATTTAATAGACCTTTTCTAATATAAACACTTTGATCTCTCAGAGATTTTGTTATGTGATATAGGATTAGCATGCATTTATGTGAAATGTATGATCGCCGGTAAGTCTTTTATATATGTGTTAACTAGTCAACATTATAATTTGTTATTATATAACTTGATATTATATTTGCTACTTGTACCTGGTTTTTAAATATTGGTAGTACTTGATATAAGTCCGGTTGTGTACTTTATCTCACCGATAGTACTTGTACTTATTAAATTCAAAGTGTGCCTGTGCATGTTATACTTATGCATGATTTGGGGCCCAGCCTTGGTAGTTGGTCTTGGCTGAGCCGGCAGCGGGCCTTGTCACCAAGTTCTGACTACCTTGGTCTCTCAGCACCTTCTGGCCTACAATGAGGTTTTGTAGGTTAAGGGGGTGTACGAAAAAAGTACTTGGGTAGAACTCGAACTACCAAAATGGTGTAGTGCTAGAGGCAATAAAATTGGTGTAGGGCCGGAGGCCAATGTACTTGATTCGCAAATGGACAGTACTTGACATGACAATCCTGTATCCTTTTATGGTTATTGAGTACATGTTATATGATTTAGTTATATTCTTGTATGTTATCAATACGAATGAATTTCTATTCAACTAAACAATTTTAAAAGATGTTTCCAACGTAGTTTTAAAATGGACCTCACTGAGCTATAAGCTCACCCTTTGTCAAATTTGTTTTCCTTACAGGTACTTAACCTCGGGGAAAAGACAAGAAGAGAAAAGAGAGAGTTCTATTTTGATTAAATAGCTGCCAAATAGATGTAAGTTAGAGTATAAGTGTCACAAATGTTGCAATTATTTTAGAGAATATATGTAACATTTAGTGTCGGATTACATTTTTAGCATATGACTATTTGTACTAGAGTCCTGGAGAAAGCCAAGCAAGCATCCCGATCAGGGTTCTAGAGGGGGACCTGGTTGGGGGCGCCACAGTTTATAGATTGACACCCCAAGTTTCGTTTGTTTTCAATTAACTCCTTAATTAAGTGCAGTTATGTCCTCCACTTGTTAGAATTTATTATTTTGCCCCAATTTGCTGTAATTTGCATCTCTACTCTTTAGACTTGTGTAAATTTTTAATTTTGCCCCCTTGATTAGTTAGAATTTTTATTTTTACCCCTTGAACTCTATAGAATTTTGTTCTTAGCCCTTTAGTTTAATAGAGTTTACATTTTTACCCTCCCAATTTGTTAGTACTTCATATTTTATTCTTTATCTCTTTAAATAGTGGTACTTCTGACATGTTGTTCATTTTGATTAGTATGAACACTGGATCTTCAAAGAGAGGTATCCCTATTTCTCGTTAATTTCTCTTTATGTGCTACAATGTGCTCCTATGCGATTTTTTTATGTATTTTCTTTGTGAGTTTCTTATTTTACATACTTTTTGCGTGTTTACTTACTTTATGTTATTTAGTTTCAAATTTTATTATTTGAAAAAAAATGTAATGGAATATATCACAATTTTTTTTTACTTTGGCCTATTTTGTATTTAACTAGTCAATGTAATAGTTAAGTTACGTTTCTTATATTTTTAGTAAAATTTGTGTATTTAGATAGCAAGTGTAATAGATAGGTCATTTTTACTTTTTCTCCCTTAAATTGAAAGCTAAATCTCCCGATGTAATAGTTAGGGTTTGTGTGCTTTTTGCGTGCTTTCGTACTTACTTGTTTTATCGCTTTCCGTCGGCTAGATATTATGTTTACGTGTTATATGCTCCTATATGCTCTTATATATCTTTATATGTTTATTTGCTTTTGATTCATGCTTTATTACTTTGATTCATGTTTTATTAGTTTATCATTTTTTCGTCACCACACTAGTCTAATGTTAGTTGTGGTTTTGCCGCTTTCTCGCTAGTCCAATGCTAGTGGGAATCCCTAAAAAAGGCTAGTCCAATACTAGACTCTTAAGTCATTTTAGTAATAGTTTCACTCATCGTGTGCATTTCATCTCATTCCACACATTTCTTCTTTTTAGGATTTTTTTTTTATGTTTTGTGTGATTTTTGTATATATTTTATTATCCATTATCCATTTTTGACAAATATTCAGTGCATGACATTTATGTTGCATTTCACTTAGAAACTAGGTCATTTGTGTGCTCCGATTAGAAATAGTCGCCTACTTACGTGAGAAGCAGTGGCGTAATAGGCCGTTCCCCTTCCGTGAGTAAGGACCAGTCAATCACGATTTCTTAGTCCTCCGTATCCGTTATGCTGCATTTTCACTTTCTTCGATCACTTATATCCATACTGTTATTTTTCTTTTATTTTTGCACTCTATTTTGCATTCACACTCATGAATCTCTCAATGTCTCATTTTGGCCTTCGTAATTAATGCGATATTCTCGATCAAGTCTTGACGGGACATTTTAACCCTCTCAACGCCACATTAGGATTAGAATTTACATTCATTTGGACACATCCAAACGCGATAGAATTTAGGATTATTTTAGAAAAATTTGATTAAACCTCACAACTAGTCTCGGCTAGGTAGAAAGGGTGCCTCAAGTGCGAGCCTTTGCCTTCCCTTTCTTCAAATGTGACTCCCGAACCTTTTTCTCCTTTTTTTTCATAGACCGGAGTTGAAAAAGTGTTTTCAAATAGTTTTTCTAAAGTTTTTTTTTTTGTTTTCTTAAATGATTTTTGCGGGTGACTTGGTACTCCCTAACTCGATACCAAGTGGCGACTCCATTTTTTTACAAAACCCTTTTTCAAAATTATTTGGACGAAACTATCGCATTTTTAGTTCTGGCCTTGTTTTTGTTTTTCAAAATACCATTTTTTCTAAAAATAACACTTTTTCACTAAAAATTCACTTTTTTTGCTCACACACGCACGGTTTTTCCAAAACTTTATTTTTGAAAAGGGTCACTGGACCACTTTTTCGAGCCACAACAATCACCAATCGACCCCGCGCGCAGTGTATTTTTTGGGGCCCGACAATTAACATCATCTTCAGCATTGCGAGTAAAACCAATATTAATATTAGAATTGAAAATTTTAATCCTCATTGACTAGAAATAATGAGCATAAGAAGGCAAGTCCATAGTAGATTTACAAAGTCACCAAGCTTTTGCAATCCAATGCAAAAGGTGACCAACAAAAATGGTTTATTGCTTTCAGTGCATGGATTTCTAATTGGTTTATGAGGGCCTTTATGGACATCTCCTTATCAGATTTGGGGCCTCACAATGCCATTTCCCACAAGTTGATGACAATGATTTAATGTGACAAAATGAATGGCTAAGGTGTGTGTCATGTAGACATAATTTGAACTGAAAAACGCCAAAAACAAGTTTTTTTTTTATTTTTTTGGGGGAGTGGGGAGGGGGGGGAAGGGGGGGATTTATTATACCTGAATATTGATAGTTACAGCAGAATGCTAAGTAGTTATACAGCCCCAAATATACTGTGGCAGGAATAAGTTTATTTCGGAAGGGGTGGAAGTTGATTCGAGGAATATGCTGTCACAAGCATAATCGGAAGTGGCTTCATTTACCTCATCTCTTACTCATGTTCCTAGCTATGATGTGGGAATTAAAGGTCAACAGGTCTCGCAAACTTATTGCCATAAGAGCTTGAACGCTTTCAGTACTGCTACATCGAGACCGGATGTTCAGAACACTCATCAGGCTATTGTGGATGGAAGCTTTGATCTTAGATCCTCTGCTGCATCTATTGGATGGGTAATTTTTAATGTAGATGGTGTAGAGATACTTAAGAGGAGCTTCAAAGGTTGCTGCAGGCTCTGCTTTACATCTGAGGCTTTGGCTTGCTTACATGCAGTAAGGGCAGCGGGAGTAATTGGCTTAAACAAGTTGGAGGTTTTAACAGATTGCCTGCCACTCATCTTTCAATTGAGTAGTCCAGATAAAGTTTTTGTACATCCACAGGGGAGTTCATTACTCTTAGGTTCAAACTCCACTTGCGACAGTAACTTCAAAAAATACAGAACGGCATTATAGTGCTTTCTTTGATTTAATGGTGATTCAGTTCCATTAAGCCCAGGTCTTGAAACTTAGCCAAAAAAAAAAAAAAAAGATGGTTTTGGTATCACTTTCCCCTATATATCTTATTAGATTTGTCTAATGTTTTATCTTCATTCCAGGAAGTTCTTTTTAGGAAAGTCTTTAGAGATGTTGTGGCTGAGGCCCATAATTTGGCTGTTAAAGCCAGATGTAATTTTCCTACATTTTGTACTGAATGATTATGGAATGAAGAATGTGTTGTTATTTAAAAAAAAAAAAAAAGCAGGTACACTGCACTTTTTGAGAACAAAATAGTAGTAGGATCATATTCAGAAGGTTTGCATTATCTAAAACAAATAAATAAAATAAGTTCGTAACGGATGTATAGCTGTTTTTTATATTTAACTTTTAAGTAATTGGGCTATAATTTTTTTAAGGAAATTAACTAAAGTTGAGCCCTTTGGATTGTCCTTTTTGCAATTTAATCTTTAATTAGCTCATCTACAGAAAATGAAATTCCAATGTAAATAGTAATAACTAAGTTTGTTAATGCGTAAAGAATTTCATATATCAAAGCGTCAGTAAATAGAAAGATATAGAGGGAATCAATCTCAAATTTCTTAATATAATCTCATTTTAAAAGGCTAGAGCCGTGTATTCAGGTCCCCGCGGACGACAGGTCCACGGCACATCCTACGGACATAATGTTTCTAAGGGCATAATGTTCAAATTTTTCTAAGTACATAATGTTTAAATTTTTCTAAATGTTTTTGTCATCTTTTCACTCAAACTTATCACCTTTTAGTGTCATAAGGTATGGCAGGTCGGGTCAGATCTTTAGTACTAGTTTTTCTAGTACCTTTCACCAGGGACTGTTACATTATATTCACAATTATCACACTTAAGATAAATCAAATAACTATCATAGTATGAATGTGGCCCTGATGAATGGCACCAGGGTGATGGTATTGAAAAAACTGGCACTGAAGATCTGAATTGCAGATGTGTTTGTACGGAATTAAAAGTGAAAATACCACCATAACTATAAAACAGCATGTCTTTTAAGGAATATAACTTTATTATTATTATTATTGATCAATACTATAAAAGAATCGTGAACAATTTACGTCTCAAGAGCGTTAAATATTTTTTCTTCCCCTACTAAGTTTTCTACAAAATTCATTCCCGTTGACAATCCATTTTGCACCAGCAATTCCAACTATAAAGCAAACACGCTAACCTGCGGTAGTTTCCAACTTGAGATGCAGTTACCAATTATTCATGCATCGATAACCAAATAGTCTATGGATCAAAGTAAAATGATCAAAATATTTTTAAAATAACGTACAAGTTGTGTCAGCATAAGTAAAATTAGAAAAACGAAAGGGATATTTGCCAAATTAGTCCCTCACATTATCACAAAAAAATTTTTTAGTCCCTAACATTTAAAATCAGCAAAATTAGTCCCTAACATATCAAAAGGGTATTCCGATTGGTCCCAGTGCTTAGTTTCCAGAGGAAAATTTGCCAAATTGGTCCCTGATGTTGCCGAAAAAATAAGCAAAAATGATCACTGGGACCAATTTAAATACACTTTTGATATATTAGCAATTGATTTGGTTGATTTTAAATGTTAAGAACTAAAAAAGTTTTTTGTGCTAATGTGAGAGACCAATTTGGCAAATATCCCAAAACGAAATGACAACAACAATTAGAAGTAAAAAGTACCATTCTATTCACGTAAAGCAGTCATGGTTCAATGTCGCGGTCGCGGTCGCGGTCGCGGCTCGTACCGTTCCACATCGGACTCGGCATATCGGTCGCGGTTTCGGCGAGACACAAATTTTGAATCAATTTCTATTCCAAAAACTATAAATAATCATTCAAAATATAAAGAAAAGTATACTAAACAAAAATAGCAAAAAAAAAAGTAAATAAAATCTCTAAAATGTACCATTTTTGTCGATATAAAAAATCAATCTATATCTTAAAAAAGGAATCATATTAGACAAAATGCAAAGACTTGGAAAAAGGTCTAATATTATTTTGAATGTTTATACCTCTCAATACCAAGTAGAATGACGATGCGGTTCAAAATGACTTTCATTTTCTCCCGATGGATGGTAAAACAAACGTGGATTTGGGACTTGACCTTGAGTAGGTAACATATAAGAGCCATCTTGTGCATTTGTTGATTGTGAGGATTGACTTGGTATTCCATGATCATGATATGTGAGAAGTGATTGATTGCCAGTAAATTTCGGAGCATAATGATAATAGCTGAATCCTCGATAATCAGTATTACCACTAGTACGATCATAGCCAAAGCTATTAGAGTCAAAAGAGGAATTGTCATAATGTCTATCAATTGCTTGTTCATAATATCTGCCACCATGACTACTAGTAGAGCTGCCAACTTGTCCAGTTCCATCAAATAAACCATATTGACTATAATAGCCCCTGTCGTAGTCAAACCCAAGTTGACTAGTGCTCCGATTTGAACTAGAATCATACTTATGCTCCAGATCTATACTCAAATTTTGCATATGCTCTTCAACTCCTCTATGTCTTTGTGAGCCTGAAGAATAAGAGAAAGTATCTTGACTTGAAAACTCAGTTAATTTG
Organism: Mitragyna speciosa; assembly: GCA_024721245.1. Classification (NCBI taxonomy): domain Eukaryota; kingdom Viridiplantae; phylum Streptophyta; class Magnoliopsida; order Gentianales; family Rubiaceae; genus Mitragyna; species Mitragyna speciosa. The sequence continues at coordinate 10,105,998 of CM045571.1, forward strand.
TTGAGATATTCTCGTTGTGCTTCTATACCTAGACGATAGCCGTGATCAGTGTCTTGAGTGGCATACTAATTATCTTGACCTCGACCCCACGACGCATCTCCTGTTTGCTGGCTCTCTTGATCGCGACTTCTACTATGTCTCAAATAATTATCTGCTCCATTTCCATCGCTGCCGGCATCACCATTATCATTGTCACTATCACTTTTATCAGATGAAGATGAAATAGCAATATGTTTACTCGTTCGTCCCATCTTACTCTTATCCTTATCCTTATGTTTCTGAGATGACGATTGAATCATATTGTTCTTGTTCCTCTTGGTAATAAATTGAGACAATGTATTATCAAAATCATCATTACTATCACGTCTATGGCTCTCTTGACTTCTTTCTGATTCGTGTTGGCGAATGCCCTCATCTAACCACTCAAGATTATCTTCAGATAAGGTAGGCTGATCACTTTCTCTTATCCATTCATCCAATATATCATCTTGATGAAAAATGTGATTCAAATCAATTGGACTATAAAAATCATCAGTGTCCCTTTGATGCATCAGATTTTTCACCTTTAATCGCATATTATAATGCACAAAGACCAATTTATGCAATTTTTTAATTGCTAGACGATTGCGAAGTTTTGTATGAATCAATGACCAAGTACTCCAATTTCTTTCGCAACCAGAGGACGTGCAGGTTTGACTTAATATTTTCACTGCGATCTTTTGCAGATGTGGAGCATCTTCACCATAATTCAGCCACCATTCAGCTAAACAAATAAAATAATAATTAATTAGGATAATAATAATAATTTTAATAACATAAAAAATATTAATTTCATTCATATAACTTAAATGTTTAGTTAATTATATATGGAGTTAAGCTCGAACCTGGTAAGGATTTAGATAGTGCTCTTACTGCAACAGAACTTCCAAATCCTCCTCTTTTCTTTCTAAAAATTTTGATCTATAAAAATAACATTTGCATATATGTTGAAATTCTAGAATTTAGTAATGTATATAATCACTAATACATATAAATAGCATAATGATAAATATACCTCATTTATGGCATCAACTTGTGCATCCAAATTTGATTCCAACTTTGCAATGACTCTTTTCAATCCTTTACGAATCTCGTCAAAATTATACTCACATGTTCTAGAGTATTGCAGAGTCGGGTTTAAAAAATATGCTAGATAAAATAAAATAAAAAATTAAATAAATAAGTGAATAAATATATAATACATATTTAAATTACGTGTATTATTTTAAATTACCTGCTGCATGTAAATCACAATGTAACTGGTCGTACCACCTGTTGTCAATCACATCCCAAATACTGCTCCAATATTTCACCGACTTTTTTATGGCCATTTTTGCTCTATCCATGGCTTCATAAATAATTGGTAAGGTCGGTTTATTGTCTTGATCAACAGTCTTTAAAACTTTGACCAAAGGCTCCATTATTGCACAGACATATCTGACTTTGTTCCAAAACCTTTCACATAGTATCAATTCACCTACTTTAGCAGCTTCTGCTCTTCGTTTAGTAGTATTATTAAAATCTATCCATTCATCTGAGGTGCACATTCTTTTCAATTCTGTACAATGCCGAAGAAGACTTTCCAAAGAAATGAATTCAGTAGCGAATCTTGTGATGCTGGGGCGTAACAATTCCCTTTTGCTTGTATATGTCTTCATCAAATTCACTACTTTATCACTATTGTATATGAAACTAGTGATCTTCTTTGCCTGTGCAACGGTTTTTTTCACCTCATCCATCTTACCAATATCCTCCAACATCAAGTCAATACAATGAGCAGCACAAGGCGACCAATATAGATGTTTCCTTTTTTGCATTAATAATTGTCCAGCAGCTTTCATGCTAGATTCATTATCTGTCACAATCTGTACAATATTTTCTTCTCCAATGGACTCTACTACTTCATCCATTAATTTAAAAATATATTCTGCATTTTTTCTCATATTTGTGCAATCAACTAACTTGTTAAATAACATATACCTATCACAGTATACCATGAAATTTATTATTGGGTGTTTAGTACGAGTACTCCAACCATCACACATAATTGTACACCCAAAAGTTGAAAATTTATCATAGACATCCTTCAAATATTTATGAAGTTCATCATATTCTTCATCTAAATATTCATTTCCAATTTGATAAGCTGAAGGGCCTTTAATTCCAGGACCAGCTTTGGCAATTTCATCAATCATGGATTGATAGTATGGATTATCAGCTGCATGGAATGGTACAGCATTAAAATGAAAAAATTTTGAAATTGCCTTATCGACTCTCTTTATGTTTTCCCCCGCAAACATTGATTTAACTGATTTCTGTCTCGAAGAAAACATATGCGAGTCAACTCCTCTGCATATCATTTCATCTGCCTGTCTGACACTAAAATTACGAGACAGGCCTCTTTTACTTCCAACAGTTGCTTGCTCCGAAGTACCAACACCCATATATTCTGCAATAAAAAATATTTAAAAAATTAATAAATAAATAATAATTTTAATGTATTTTAATTAATTGATATGACACTTATCATAATATTTTAATTTACAAACAATACCTGGCATAGATATGGATGGTCGACTTCCAGACACTGAATGCCTTCGCTGTTCTTCAACAAATTCTAAGTATCGGCTCTCTCTCATTGCTTGCCTCATCTGTTTTTTTTCTAATTCATCAATCTCATATAAGTTTTCTTCATCCTCGTCGCCATACATATTCTCCTCTTGCAAAGAGCTCAATATTTCTGCTTTTTTCTTTTTTAGACTAGCTCTTTGAGCCTTACCAGCTTTTAAATGCATTTTTATTACATTTGTAACTTCTCTTGGAGCTTTTGGACAAGTTTCAACTTGTCCTGTAATATGGCCGACATGCTCTTTTAATCTTGTAATACCGCCATGCACTATTTTTCCACAATAGTTACATCTCACAACTTTTTTATTTCCACCTACAGGTGTACCATGTTCCCAACCAATATCCTTACTTGCCATTTAACCTGTTACATACAGCATCGTAAAATGGTTAGTATTAGTAATGTATCAAAAAGTACTACAAGTAATGAGTTAGTATTTAATAAAAGAAAATAATTATTTAAATTATGTTAATAACTTACAAATCTTATTTACATATTAACATGTTTGCATACTAAATTTAGATTAGTTTTAAATTTAGGGATAATTTTTCCTATGAAACTTGATCCTTATCATTACCGTTGTCATTTTATGCAAAGTCATTAAATATTGATGAATTAGCACCGTTGTCATTGAATTATCCAGCAAGTACCAATTGAATAAAACATGCATTACTGGATAATTGAAAGATAAATTATGTGTATTGGGCCAATTGCTTAAGTGGATAATATAAAAGCATAGTTACGGTAATTATGTCTTCACAAAATAATATATTATTATTTATTTTATAAACTCAAGAAATTAACAATGAAAAGTAACAGAGAATATGTCTAAAATAATATATGTGTGTGTGTGTATCTTAGCATAAGTAATTAATTATTTGTCTTAGTAATAAACTAGTAAAATATGTATTCTTAATGCATTTGGAATTTAGTCTTAGCTTGTTAATCACTCAAACTAAATTTATTTTCCAAAAAACAATAACATACCATAATAAAATAAAACAATATATCACTTAATATACAAACACAAATTTATTTTTAAAAAAACAATAATATACGACAACAAAATAAAACAACATATCGCTTAATATATAAATATAAATTTATTTTCAAAAAAATAATAACATACCACAACAAAATAAAATCACATATCACTTAATATACAAACACAAATTAATTTTCAAAAAAATAATAACATACCACAACAAAATAAAATCACATATCACTTAATATACAAACACAAATTAATTTTCAAAAAAATAATAACGTACCACAACAAAATAAAATCACATATCACTTAATATACAAACACAAATTAATTTTCAAAAAAATAATAACGTGCCACAACAAAATAAAACCACGTATCACTTTATATACAAACATAAATTTATTTTCAAAAAAATAATAACATACCACAACAAAATAAAACCACATATCACTTAATATACAAACACAAATTTATTTTTAAAAAAACAATAATATACGACAACAAAATAAAACAACATATCGCTTAATATATAAATATAAATTTATTTTCAAAAAAATAATAACATACCACAACAAAATAAAATCACATATCACTTAATATACAAACACAAATTAATTTTCAAAAAAATAATAACATACCACAACAAAATAAAATCACATATCACTTAATATACAAACACAAATTAATTTTCAAAAAAATAATAACATACCACAACAAAATAAAACCACGTATCACTTTATATACAAACATAAATTTATTTTCAAAAAAATAATAATATACCACAACAAAATAAAACCACATATCACTTAATATACAAACATAAATTTATTTTCAAAAAAAAAAAATATACGACAACAAAATAAAACAACATATCGCTTAATATATAAATATAAATTTATTTTCAAAAAAATAATAACATACCACAACAAAATAAAATCACATATCACTTAATATACAAACACAAATTAATTTTCAAAAAAATAATAACATACCACAACAAAATAAAACCACGTATCACTTAATATACAAACACAAATTTATTTTCAAAAAAATAATAACATACCACAACAAAATAAAACCACGTATCACTTTATATACAAACATAAATTTATTTTCAAAAAAATAATAAACCACATATCACTTAATATACAAACATAAATTTATTTAAAAAAAACAATAACATACCACAACAAAATAAAACAATATATCACTTAATATACAAACATAAAAGAATCATAAATTACATTTTAAATAAATCATTAAGTTTAGGGAATAATAGCTATTATGATAAACAAAAAAAAAACAAACTTATTATAGTCTTTTTTATAGACATAAATAGGGAGGAAATTTCATTACTTTATTTTTGAAAATAAGCAGACATCCAAAACATAACTTCATCACTCTCTTTAAGCATCCGTATGATTTCAATCAAGTAGACTGAAAAAATTGCATAGTCAAGTCACATCAAATTGTTAAGAACCATCTATTTAATCACATGAATTTCTAGAATGTACCCAACAAAATAAAAAAACATGTCACTTAATGTACAAAATAAAAGAATCATAAATTACATTTTAAATAAATCATTAAGTTTAGGGAATAATAGCTATTATGATAAACAAAAAAAAAAAAAAAGAAGAACAAACTTACCCAAAAAATATTGTCGCAGATGAATTGAAGAAGACGAACAAACAAAGAAGATGAACAAGCAATTTGATATCTGACAATGAGAAAACTGACTAAAGAAAGAAAACGAAAAGATTGTGTGTGAGAATATGATAAAGAATGAATACATTATATACGGCTTTCTTCACAACTTTTGCCGAAATTTACGCTTTTTGTTGAATCCATTATTGCATGTGCGTTCATTTCATGTCAGTGCATTATTGCACTGATTCCTTTTTTTTTTTTTTCGCACTCCAGTCCCTTATTGCACTGATTCCCTTTTTTTTTTTTTGCACTCCAGTCCTTAGGGACTGGAGTGCAATTTTGAAAACGCTACCAATTAAAACTTGCGTTGAAAAAAAAAAAAAAAAAAGCAATCTGCGCGCAATGCGCGCAGATTGTCAAATTAAAAACAAAAAACCTCTGCGCGCATTGCGCGCAGTGGTTTCAATTAAAAAAAAATTTTCTGCGTCGTCTTCTTCCTCCTCACCCCATGACCGAAGCTGCTGGCCAATTTGCTGGACAAATCCACACCACAACAACTCACCACCACCACAGCCGGCTTCAACATCACCACCACAGCACCTCACCTCACCCTCAACCACCACCTCATCAGCCAAATGGTAGCCATAAAAACCGAAATCACAGCCCCCAAATTCAGCCATAAACCACCGGAAAATACCACAAAAGTCACACCTAAACGGCCGGAAAATTGCTCCAAACGATTGCAAAATAGCTGGACCAAGACCACTGGTAAGATCTCCAATTTATTCCATCCGAATCGATCCGGGCGATTCATTCCAAAATCGGCCGATTCGGACCGATTCGGATCCAAATCGGTCCGAGTTGGCCGAGATCGGCCGATCTCCCGGCGAGGTCGCTGACTCCGATTGAAATTGGAGCGGTATCGGAGCGCCAAGCTCCGATCCCGTTTCGACTCGGCCGAGTCGGAGACGACTCGGCCGAGTCTTCGAACCCTGAAAGCAGTAGTACAAAGTTTGACAAATAATTCAAAAAACTATTAGCACAGGCTTATCAAATTCTCTTTTCCCATATAATAGTGTAAGCTTATTAAAAAAAAAAAACTATTAGCACAGGCAATGTTCTACTAGTTACTTTATTTGACCAGTTTTTTTTTTTTTTTAATTGTAAGATGTACATTGTTCGACTTTCTGTGTTCATTTTACATATAGTTTGTAGTCACTATGATTAATTATAGGGGTTTATATTAAACCCTTGAAATTTTGAGAAAGTTTATATTTTTCACCTCGAACACGGTTAATAAGCACTTACCTAATTTGCCATTGCCATAGGCGAAAGATGTTGTGTAATAGTGGAGCATTATAACTTTAGGTTAAGCCTCAACATAAAAAGTTATTATACTTAGCATGTTTGTACTAAAAAATAATAATAATAACAATTACAACTTCACCTCACTTTATACTTGTATCAACGCTTAAACCGTATTAATTTGAGTTATAAATAGTTTTGCACAAAAATTTCGGATTATCATAGATTTTTAAAATTTGTCACTTTCATTTCTTTCTTTCCTTTTTTTTTTTCTTTCTATTTCACCAACTAAATAGTTTTTTTTTTTTTTTTTGGCCACCAACTAAATAGTTAGATGAATTGTCTGTCTTTTTTGGCTATATCACAGTATGAAGTGATCGTTTATTAGTTACAATCTTTCATGAGTGTATTGTCGAAGTTATTTACTCAGTAATATAAATATGGGACGGAAACTGATGAGCAAATAAACAGAAATTTGATTGGACATCAATGACTATTCCGTCATAAATTGTAAAAATAATTATTTATGTCAAAAGGATATAGACTTTGTAAGATGACCACATTAAGTACTTTAGGTATTGAAGGGATAAAAGCATAGATAGTATAAAATTTTATTAGTATTTTCAATTGTTAAAAATACTAGGAATTCTAAGAAGTTCAACAATAGATAAATATTTACTATCACATGTAACTATATAAAGCAATTGCTGTCAAATTAAGTTTTTGAGTACATAACACTAAACCCCCTTATGATTTGACAAACTAACACACCGTCCCCTCGTGGTTTTGAATTTACCCCTTATGCTTTGGATTTTAAGAAAAAAATGATGGAAAAAATGAGAATTAATAGATGTTTTGAGAAACACTCATATAGTTTTTGATATTTATATTGTATCAGTGGGTATTATTTTAAAAGTTGTTATCTTTAATTAGGGGTGAGTGTGAACTAGTTAACCATTCTATGCACCTAATATCCTAATCAGACTATTTACTTAATTTGCTAATTGTAACTATCTCTCATTAGTAGATTAACCGTTCATCTGATTACCGGTTAAAGAGAGTTGGGTCTTGTAAGTAAGTTGATTTTACACACAAATTGTTGCTCGAAAGCTCTGGTGGTCATTGCACACACAAGTTAATATCAATATAATTATTCCAACCTAATTTACATTTTCTACTAAATTCATCCTTTCCACCAAGTAAAACTTTCATTAATTACCCAAAAAAAAAAAGTAAAAAGTTTGTTCGCCTTTTAAAGTTCAGCCATATTATTACCTCTCTTCCTTGATCAACACTGGGTTGTCTAATTTCAGCTGATTAGTCTCTCTGCGTTTACCATGTCCTTAAATTTGTTTGCAGATTAACTTGTTCAACCCAAAAAAATTCACTTTTAACATGTAATGCAGCACATACTATTACAACTTAGATCAAATTGGTATTAGTGAGACCCTGATCCACAAGCCTGTTGCTGCTCTGCGCCAAGTTAAATTATCACTTCCTCTTAAAATTCGAACAGTGAAAAAAGCTACACACTGGTGTTATTATATACTTACACTGAACAATTCTGAATCAGGATTAAGTCTTTCAAAAAATATTGGTCCTCGCTCCATAAAATTAACATCAAAGGTTGCCGTGCAAGAAAACAATGTCGTATTTATTTGTCGAATATATGTTGCTTGAACACCTATTGCAAGGATTTGATGTGTTTGACTATATAATATGAAGATTTTGGGACAATTTAAAAGGTTACTTGTTGGTTGCTTATGTACGAACGCGCTTCCAACAACTTGTTCACTTTTGTATAATGATAAGAAATGCTAAACCAGGACAAAACAACATACGTATTCGGTGTTAATGCATGCTTTATATTAGGGTAATTACGAGATAACCTTATGTGGGCTCAAATCCTATATCCAATATTATGGTGTTCAATCGCGTTCATTCTCTTAAACCACATCGTATAATTCAGTTTTCTACAATTTAGTTAGTTTCCTACAGTATTCTTAAAATAGTTCACTTGGGACATCAGTTTGGCTAACACTAATAAATTTAAAAAGATATACATCAAACTTCTAAAAATGTATGCCGTAAATTTCTTATTGCAGTAGCATTGTTTTAGTGGAAAATATCTTTATGTGTAAGTTCCAACTCAAGTTTTAATTAAAATTTTGTATTCATATATTAAAACAACCCTTTATCGATTAAATACACTTAAAAAGATTATATAATTAAATATTCATTAAATTTTTTTAATGCTAAGAGAACAGATATTGAAACCTACGTAAGACAAATTTGATGCTTACCACTTGAAATTCCAGTTAATTTTAAAACTTCCAATCACAAAAGTATTGATGTGCAGCTATGGGAGAATGGCGGAATTCCACGCCGGACAGAAGACAAGAACAAATAGATTTTTAGACTTTTATCGTATATGTTTTTAGATTTATTAGTGTTATATTGTTAATAAACTCCTTTAAGCCTCAATCCAAGCTGATGTTCCAAGTGAGCAGTATTAAGAATTTACAGTATTGTAAGAAACTAATTAAAATAACCAAATCGTAGGAAATTGAATTATACAGCGTCGTTTAAGAGATTGGACACAGTTGGACACCATAATATTGGATAAAGGATTTGAGCCGCTCTATGTGGTATCATTTTAAATCACACAATCCCCTATCTTTCGAATATGACCACACAACCTCTCTATAATTTTACAAAATGTGAAAAACAATTGAAAAATTCTGGATTATGCGTGTGTAACCCACTTGATGTCACAGAATATTTCACATCAGAAACAAATTATAATAATCGGATATGGGATATTCATTGACAGAAGACTGATTCCATCTATTTTTCGCATTTCATAAAATTGAAAATATAGAGGGACTATGTGGGAGAAACTGTTACTACAGGCGGTATTCCATAATTCACCCTTTATATTATGCATTTAAAATCATCTTGGGTGTATTACTGCCAGATTACACCCTAATAATTTTTTATCTGCAACAGCATTATATTACTCCATCAGAAACACAAATTGAATTTTTTATCCGGGTGCTTTTGAATTCTACTGAAATCCAGGACCACTTGCTCCTATTTTCAGCCTATTATCATCTTAGTGCAATTAATGTTGTCTAAAGGTCTTTTTAAGAGGATTATTTTATGGCAATATAAGGTAATTGGTCATTTTCGAAAATATTTTTGAACTCCTGTTTGAGAAGAAAGCTTGGCCAACAGGAGGATATCCCTATCATATATTTTGTGCCCTCATTCTTAATTCTTTTCTTACTGAATTATCCGTTTTCCTTTATATTATATATTTTGTTATAGATATGACACCACGAGTCAACATGATATTTATTTCATGGGCAATGACTTTCAAATATATTGGGCATGTCTGTATTTATAGAAGCTCTAATTTTTGTGCTTATCGAAAGTTGTCTCTTTGATTAGTTTTCACTTGATGATTATATCTAACTTTTAATCTTTGACTGCAGAAGCATCAAATTTCTTGAAGTGCTACTAATGGATTCAGGAGGTGACGACCACCCCTATCATGCCCACAGGAAGAATGGCAGCAGCAGCAGGAAGCACCATGACTTCCTGATCTCTCGTACAACTGTGATTAGAATGACTCTATTGTTCATTGCTATTGCTGTGCTATTCTTTGTTCTTCACAGCTCTGGCTATCGTAATCAAAACTTCTCCATAACTTGGTATAAACCACTGTCCAGTCTGTCCCAGAGCTCTGCAAAAGCAAACCAATCTTCTTTACCTTCTTCCCGTGGAAAATTTCCTGATTCACCAGATGAATTATTGCAAGAAAATAGATCCAAGAAAGCAAATAACATGAATAGTACAGCAGATTTTTCTTCCTCAAGGAACACTGCGCAAGAAACCCCTTCTTCAGTGGTAAGTTAACTCATCTAAACTTGTACAAGTATAAAAAATATTTAGAACAGTTTGACAAAACTGAAGTCTTGAAGCCTGAATTCTGATATTTAAAATTTAAGTACAAAAACTATTAAGTTACTGAATTGATTAAATTACTAAATACACGTGCTGAATTTAAAAATCTCACATAGTGAAAATAATTATTTCATCTTAAAAAGATGAAAGAGTTTAAGGATAATGCATATGTGTGAGAAAGAAAGAGATTAATGTTATAGTATTATGTAAAATAGTTTAAGAGTCCGCAGGATGTATTATGTGAAAAATGTTGTAGTATTTTCTACTGCAAAAATTAATGGTAAGTTTCATTAAACAAGGGAATAGTAAATTTTACTATGAAATAGTAAACTTTGTTTGAAAAGTAAAAAATCTTATATGGGACTACCGTCGTATCATGATGCAATAGCGATTAAGTTATGAAATATCAATTGATTTTTTTTCACAAACACACAAATAAGTAATAAAGATAATCTAATATCTGTATTTTTGTAGGTGCACAGGTTCGATTGTTGAAAAAATTATGGTTGATCCCACATAAAAAATTTAGTGGCAATTACTAAAACTTTATCACTTGCTTTATAATCTAAACAATTAAAACTCAAGTAGAGAAATTAAAACTAACTCAAACAAGTAAATAGTAAATTCTTTTTGAAAAACAAATATTGGAGAAAACTTGTTAAACTAAGATGTGTAGGATATAGATTTCACCAAAAGGTCAGAAAATATGACAGACAAGATTATAACCTTTGTTGTTATTTCCATCCTTGTTTTAAAAATCAATTCCATTTGTACTCAAAACTAATTATCTCTGTATGAATTGATGACTACAAACACTTAAATTTTCTTATTTTTGTGGTAAAGACCATAAGTGCTAGATTCGATCAACCATTTTTCATTTTTTGTCAAATAACAACTATGATGATATGCAATTGGTGATCAAACAAATACACATTATGAAAACTAGGTAGATGAATAAATAAGAAATAAAGTAACAATATGATCTTAATCAATTTATAATCAATAGTTTCATCTAACCCTAGAACAAGTATCTTTGTTTAACATAATAATATAGATAAAGTTTAAGTACAAAAAATCAAAGTAACGATCCATATTAAAACAAGAATATAAAGAGATAAGGTTAGAAATACTCAATAAATGGATGAACAAGATTCCAAAACTTCTCTATTACTTTCTTCATGGAGGATTTATACAAGAGAAATTCTCTTAGAATTTGATTACAAAAAAGTGAAATCTACTTAGAGAAAGTCCTATACCTAATATATACAAGTGAGTGTTCCTCTCACCACCTGGAAGTGTTAGACAATCCAATCATGCTTCAAAATAATTTTGAAGGACTTTTATTTAGAGGGATTTATTCTAGATCAACTTGGCCACTTGCAAATGAAAATTGCTCGAAAAAGCATTCTTGAAATCACAAAAAATTATTTTAACAATTTGCAAAACTATAAGTTGCTCTAAAATTCCTACAAATATAGAGTCAATAAGCTGCAAATTGAAGTATTAAGAGTTCTAACCAACATAAAGATCTACAATTGGATCTGTGGGTAGAGCATCCGTAGATAGCTCAATTGGGCCTAGTATTGGGCTTTTTGATGTAGATCCCATTTTGTTTGGCAGAAGAAGTTTTCTTTTTCTTTTTCTTTTTTTTAAATTAATCATAAGCCTCATGCTTAAGGGTACTGATTATAAAAATCTTTAAATTAATGACAATTAGCAGCCCAATTTCTAAGATAATTTCGATCTTATTGTCTTTTACTAAGGGTAATCAAACAAATGAAGAAAGCAAGTTGGAGAACGTATTGAACGAAGCAGCCATGGCAGACAAAACTGTTATAATAGCACCGCTAAATGCAGCATGGATAGCTCCAAATTCAATATTCGATCTCTTCCTTGAAAGCTTTAGAAATGGAAATGGAACGCAAAGGCTCTTGTATCATGTGTTAGTTATAGCTTTGGACCAAAAGGCATACTCTCGCTGCTTGGAGTTGCACCCGCATTGTTACGCACTTAACACAGAAGGGGTTGATTTTTCTGGTGTGGCAAATTTTATGACCGCAGATTATTTGAAGATGACCTGGAGAAAGGTGGAGTTTCTGCAAACCGTTCTTCAGATGGGATACAATTTCATTTTCACGGTATTCTCTTTTACCTTAATTTTTATGACAATCTTCTCTCATCTTAATAGGCATTAAGAGGAAATTAATGAAATATTGAAAAGCACAAATACTACATATTCACTTCTTGTGTGATAGGATGAATCACAATTGGGTTCGCTTTCGAAATTTTTTTGATCCATATTATGGTTGAAATTGCACAAATTCAAAATTTGCCACATTGGTACTATATTAAGGCTCTGTTTAGTTCATGGATGGAATGAGATGGAATGACTTGATTATGAATCCTAGAATGAATCATCCTCAAATTAATAGTAATAGTTATCTAGTGTTTGGTTGATATTGGATTTGATGGGACGTATTAAAAAATAATATTATTTTATGTTTTGTTAGGGATTGAATTTTGGTTTGACTAACAAAAATATTCAAAACTTACAATATTATTTTGATTAGTTAACAGTGGTTGTGCACGGTGGCAAATGGTTGTGGTGATGCACAAAGATAAGATGTCTGTGGTTATATTACATGATAGTGATGGTGATGGTTCTCAATAGTGTTTGTGTAAAGTTATAAATAATAGTATTGCAAGATGGTAATGATGATGATGGTGGTATTGTTGCATGGTAGTCGTTGCATTGGTGCTCGATGATGGTCGTAGTGTTGCATAGTAGTAGATGGAGGTGGTGGTGGTGCAAGTAGCAGGTGGTATTGCACATTAACAATGATGGTGGTAATGATGTTGTCTAGCATTGATGGTGGGGGTACTTAGAGGTGGTAGTGATGTGGGGTGGTGATGCTAGTACAATTTGGTGGTAATGGTAGTACACAGTAGTGGTGGAAGTGATAGTACTTGGTAGTAGAAGTGGTGGTACATGGTGCTGGTATGGGGCAAATTAGTTAATAATTTTATTAGCCGATCTAAGAGTCATCCTAAGATTACTAATACCACATACTCCGTGGGATTATTTTATCCCATGTACAAGGATTAATTCAATTAAATGGGATGAATAATCCCATGCTTAAAATTCAACTAAGGTTGGATGGCATGGGATTAGTAACCCAATCCGTATCATCCTATGAACCAGAGGCACTCTAAAAGGCTTCATTGATACTATGGTTTATTGGTAATGGTCATCCATTATATATATTTGAGGATAGAGTTTAAGTCCGCGTCCGTAGATGCTAATTTGGATAAGTATTTTTCAATCTTTTTTTTGTTTATTTTTTACACTATAAGGGAGAGTTTTTTTTGTCTATAATTTCTTAAAATTCTCCCAAATAAATTTATTCCTTCATTTCAAAATCCTATATGGTTAATGATTTTTTTTTATAATAATACTCAAGATTTTGGCGTAATGTTTAACGGAATGTTTCTCGTTGATTATAATTCCATAGCTATAAACTACCTTAAGTTCTGAAACTATAATATGTATAGCCCTCGATTACACTCAATCCTTGTAAGCAATTCTTTTTTATATTCCGTTTTTATTATTTTTCTCTTCCCTACTTTTTGCTTGCCAACTAAGAACTTTAAAACTTTGGTTGGGTTTATTTATTCATGATTCATCTCTCACCAAATTTGAAAAACTTTCCTAAATTTTTTATTCTTTAACTTTCTCAAATTCGTCCTAAATTACATTTGTTCTTGTTAACATGTAAAAAGACTGTTATTATTTATTTCTAATCACTCCCAAAATTAAATATATTTGCCCTAATTAATCATAAAATATCTAACTCAATCTTAATCTTCTTGCGCATATAATATATCATGTACAAATTCTTTCGCACACTTGGTATCTTAGGTTTAGTCCCATTAGTATTTCAATATCTTAGGATCCTTTTGGGTTATAGATTATATGGGATGAGATGACTCATCCTCAGATTATGAGTCCCGAAATGAGTCATTCTCAGATTAATAGTACTAATTGTCTTGGTACTAAAAATGAGATATTTTAAGAAATAATTTTATTGTGTGTTTAGTTTGGAATCAAATATTTATTTTACTAATCGAATCACCCCTAGACTTACAATACTAATATGATTTGATAATAGTAGTTATGCATAGTGATAAAAGATAGTGGTGGTAAACGGAGGTAGATGATGGTGTTAAATAGTGGTAGTAGTGTTACATAGTACTGGTAGTGTTAGTGCTCGAGGTTGTTGTGCACCATTGTAGATGATGTTGTTGCATAGTAGTGATTATAGTGGTCATAGTGTTACATGGTTATGTTTGGTTTTGCATAGTAGTAGTGGTGATATTTGGTGGTGAAAGTGAACGGAGGTAGACGGTGGCACTACATAGTGATGGTGATGGTAGTGTTGATGTTTCAAGATAGTGGTAGTAGTAGTGCTCGGTAGTTGTAGGGCTATATGGTGGTCGTGTTGCAAGAAGGTAAGTGATGATATTGCCTAGTGATAATGGTGGTAGTAGTGGTGATGATGTTGCTTGGTAGTAGTAGTAATGGTGGTAATGCATATGGTTGTTAGGAGTGGTGCTCGATACTTGTAATGCATGGTATTGGTAGTGGTACAATTTGATAATGGTGCTAATGCAAGGCTATAGTAGTAGCTACAGTGTCTAGTAGTAATTGTGACACACAGTGGTGGCTGTGGTGCAATATAATAATGGTGGTGGTGTACGACAATTGTGGTGACAGTGGTGGTGGTAGTTATAGTGCAAGGTGGTGGTGAGGATCATGCACAGAGGTTTGCAGTAATGATAATAGTAGTGATGCACGTCAATGGTAGGGACAAAATAGTTTAAAATTTTGTTATTCTAACTAAAAATTATCTCAAAATAGCTAATAACACCTTTTCTATGGGATTATTTTATTCCATGTGCATGAAATTATTTTAGTTAAATGGAATAATTAATTTTATATGTAAAAAGTAACCAAACATAAGATAACATAAAATTAGTAATTCATTCTCGTGTCATTCCATGAACTAGACGCCTATAAAAATTTACGTTTTTTTCTCATTCATTACTTCATAATCTTATGTATAACCCCATTATGCATGAATTGAAATTTGTTTATATTCTCTTTTTGCAGTAGCTAATTTGCTTCTCATGTTTAAGTTCTTCTTCCGCTTTGAGATTTAGATTTTTCTCACATTTTATACAATTCCTCGCATCAGGTGGACCAATTTTTTGACGTGAGATATACTTTACCATTATTGTTCTCTACATTTTTAATTTATTTGATGTGAGAGATACTGCACCATTATTGTTCTCTACATTTTTAATTTCTTTCTTTGTAGGTGGGGAAAGATAGTGGTTATCGAAAAGCTTTAGTTTTCAAACATTTAGATACACATAAAATGACATTTAGATACAAGTAACATGACATACGATGTTTACAACCGGTAATATTGTTGTTATTGCTTTGCCTTCTTTACCTTTTTTGTGATTTTATATGTTTATATTTTATGACAATATCTTCATGCTAATTGTTATGTTATGAATAATATTTTCTTATTTCGTGGGTTTTCTTTTTTCCTTTCGCAATGATTAACATATACTATTGGTAAGATTTGTTTTTGTCTATATACTATTTATATTATACTATATATTACCTCACACAAGTGGATTGTGGTTGTCAATAGTGTGTTGAGTACGCCTCAAACTATTTGCTACACATAATTAGGGGTGTGGCATCCCGATTCTAAATCTACTCTTTATTTTTCTTCTCACACCAAAATGCCAAGGCCAGGATTCGAACTCCGGCCTTAATACGGACCTTCCCTGACTATTAAACTAAAGTCTAGTGGCCGATATTGCGATAGATGAATTATTTTGTGTTCAATTTTTTTCCTTCTTTTTGAACTCCAGATGACCGTTTCAAAATCCACTTCCATGGTATCAAATTCTAGCATAAGGAAATCTAAGTATTCATGTCTTATGCCATTTATGTGCTTATTTTAGAGAGGGTTAATTGCATTAAACCCCCATCAATTATTACCTTAGTTGCAGGTTGCCCCCTTTAAAGAATTTTATAGGCACTTTGCCCCCCTAAACCAATTGTAAGATAAAGAAAATATTAATTCCATCCATTTTGTTGATAAAATGACTAATTTACCCTCTATTCAAAGTTTAACAAAGAAAATTACTATATTTTGTTAAAAAGCATTTTGCATTATTTTAATTTTTCTTTTTCTTCACAATTTTGCCTACATTTATTGGTTTGGCCATAAAAGTATTATTAAATTTTCATTCTTTTATTGCATATTTCATATTATATTTATTGGAAAAACTCACGTCTCAAAACATATATATACTTGGACTACTTTTATTGAACCATCATTTGAGTATTGAGAATATTAAATGAAATTGTTTCTCACAACTAATGCATATTTATACATTTATTTTACATATTTAAGGTGTGAAAAAGCCATTTTATTTTCTTAACTTCTTTAGTTAGCTCATACTTTCACAGTAATATAGAGCACATTTTTTAATAGCTACAACTCAAGTTATGCACTAATAAAAAATTAACAAAATACAGGTAAAAAAGAGTGTTACGATACACATTGTGGACTAATAAAAACTCAGGAAGAAAAATTCTATGGTGCTCTAATAGAGAGCAAGTTCTTATAGTACAATCTAATTTTCCAAAAATATTTTCAATAAACAATACATTAATGATGCACATAGATTACTAAAATAATCTTTTAACCATTTAAATTTTAAACTATATATTATTAACACAAATTTTTTAAATCAATTATCAATAGAAAGTAGTGTGTGTGAGTTTTTCTAATAAATAAAATTTGAATTATGCAATAAAACAACAAAATTTTAATTATATATGGTCGAATTGAGAAAATAGAAGCAAAATTTAATTGAAGAAAATGAAAAACCAAAATAATACAACAATTTTTTTAGAAAAAAAATATTTAAATTCTAAATGGAGGGCATGTTAATCATTTTATCAACAAAATTAGATAGAATTAAATTTTTCTGTACTTTAAAATAGGCTTAGGAGGCAAAGTGCCTATAAAAATCTCTCAGGGGGGTGAACTGCACATGAGTAGTAATTGATGGGGATTTATTGCAATTAACACTTTTGGAGATGAAGTTTTAAAACATTTAACTCTATGTAGCAAGCTAATTTTTTTTCTTATAAACTAATCAGGTTAACTTACATCATTACTGAGGTCATCTATAACCAAATTCTTTGGTACCTATTTCTTTTGCATAAAGCTTTATTACTTACTACTTGAAAACTGTGCAAAAAGGAAAAAATTATATCTCTTCTTGCTCAATACTAATGAATTTATTCAACAGGGTGCTTAGATAGATCAGATATTGAACCCAGCTTTTAAGTTTAGTTATTGTCATCCTAATTGACATTTCTGTAAGGTCATTATTTTTCGTTCAGTAGTTTGAAATTCATTTGAAGATTTTTTTTTCTTTTCACTTTATTTACAGTTGCTATCGGTATTAGTTTATTCATACAATCCTATTATTCTTTTAGAGGTATCAAGTATTCTTTTGAAGTCAAAAGCTAAATAGAAATAAAAATTTTATTTTCAAAAATGTGATTTTCGATTAAAAGTAGAGGCTATAAAAATTTAGGGTTAATTACAGTTTGCCCCCTGAAAGTGGGGATAGCCTACACTTTGTCCTCTTGAATGCAAAAAATGTACACTTCGTATCAAAAGCTTTGGGTTAAATTTTTTTTATTAAATTCATTTTGTATAAATTAATAAAAGTCAAAATTGGCCTCATAACAAATATACCTATAGGTATTAAAACTTACTTCTTTTCCTACATTATCAATTTCATGTCAATCATATTCGTATATATGCATTTATCCATATAATTTTAAAAAATTAATATTGAAAAATACTTGTACATGCTTTAAAATATATAAATTTTTTGTTGTATTATACTTCATGAATAATATTTCATGTTGTGGCAAAATTTTAAAATTTGTCCAATAGTAATGATATATATTTTTCACATTAACAATAAAGATTTATATCCAAATTTTTATACATGCATATATATAAAACCAATAAGATAATAAAATTTTAATTAATGTGATATTTCATACACCAGTAAAAGAGTTAACATTGATATTAATGTAACATAATGTATTAAACATAATATAATATCTTATATAAAAAAAGAGTTAAAATTGATATTAATAAGCATATTATATTAAACACAATGTAATATTTCATGCACAAAGAAAAAGCTAAATTGATATTGACGTAGCATAATATATTAAAAACATTAAATTAATAAGAATTCTATCATTTTATTGGTTTTATATATATACATGTGCAAAAACTTCGATATAAGTCATTATTTTTTTGTATATAATGCAAAAAATATATCATTATTATTATGCAATTTAAAAATCTTATGACAAATTGAAATATTATTCATGAATTTTAATAAGAAAAAATTTTTATGTATTTTATATGGTTAGTTAAAAAGCATATAAAATTATTTTTTAAAATTATATGTATGAGCATGATAGACATGTATGGAAGGAAAACAAAAAAAAGAAGTAAGTTTTAGTGCTTATAAGTATATTTGTCAATACACATGCAGTTATAAGAGTAATTTAGACTTTTAATAATTTATGCAAAATTAAGTTAATAAAAAAATTTTTAACCCAAAAATATTGGTGCAAAGTGTATATTTTTTACATTCAATAGGACAAAATGTAGGTGACCCCCACTTTCAGGGGGGCAAACTGTAATTAATCCAAAAACTTATATGCATCTCAGCAAGATACCGATTGTATCCATTCATAAGACGGTTGTAAGAATTTTAATATTTTCCTATAATGGCTACATAATTAGTCTTTTCCTACACATCTTAGCCAAATATTGATTTTAGTCTTTTACCTGATAAAAAATAAAACTAAAAGCGAGCCGCACAAAAAAGTACAGGTTGTAAATTATTTTTCTATAAATCTTGATTTTAATACCAAAAAGTAGTATTATTTAACTGCATTTTCAAGTTCTATGTAGCGTAATTGTTCATCCCAAATTTCTATTATGAAGTAATTTTTTTTTCAAGGGAAGGAAGTATCCCGTGCATTACATGGGTAGCTACTAGTTTAAACAAATATTGTGTTTTTCATTTAAGATTTACAAAAAATTGCTATTTTTATCCCCTTTTGACGTTATTAACTTCAATGTTGTGATTTTCTTGTTAAAGTTAAAGTCATAAAATATGGAAGTTGATGCTTGAATCTCGAATTTGATAGATCATTGTGCTAAAGTTTAAATAATGAACTAAATTGATTTGATATGTATATATTTTTTTTTTGTTGTTGTTTTGTTTTTACAGGATGTTGATATATTGTGGTTTCGAGATCCATTTTCACATTTTTATAAAGATGTAGATATTCAAGTTTCAAGTGATCACTATCTCGGTAGCTCTACTGATTTGAATAACATAGCAAATACGGGCTTCCATTATGTTAGATCAAATGAGCACACTATACAATTTTACGAGTTCTGGTACGGATCAAAAGACAAATTTCTAGGTACACATGATCAAGATGTTTTTAATCAGTTACTGCATGATCGGCTCATCAATGAAATTGGACTAAAGATTAGATATTTGGACACAGCTTTCTACGGTGGATATTGTGAGCCAAGTAAAGATCTTAATGTTGTTTGCACAATGCATGCCAATTGTTGTATTGGTTTAGATAACAAGATTCATGATCTTAAGATGTCCCTTGATGATTGGAAGAAATACATGTCATTGCCAAGTGAAGAAAGAAGGGAAAAGCCGCAAACATGGACAGTTCCACGAATTTGTGGATAGCCAAAAAACAAGACTGGCAGCAAAATCAAGAATGATAATTATTAGTGTCCCACTTTTAAAGCATATTTAATATAGATTTTCTTTGGTTAATAATGTTGATACATCCTTCTTGGCTTCTTGCACATTATTTGAATATCTTTTGACTAAATGTCATGCTGTATATATAGTAAGGCAAAAACACTTAGTAGGTGTTTGTAAAAGAAATTTCTCAAGATTGTAAGGCACAAATTCAACAATTAAAAGGTTGCATTATGCGTTCTATGGTTCTCTTGGGGTATTTATTGCTGCCTATCGGTCAAAAAGCAAGCAATGACTAAGAAGCCCATAATTGTTTTGAACCCATCATTGCAGGAGAGAAAAGTATTAAATGCACTACGTGTATCGTCACATGATGCACTACAATCAACAATTTATTATCACGTGATGATAGTAAACCATACCTTATAATATTTGGTGATATGTGATTGGCTATAATGCATCACGTGATATGTTAGATGACATATATAGTGTACCTAATACTTACTCCTACCGAGGGGCCATAACCAGTTGAGTCAAGTTGGGGATATTACAGATCAAAGATGATTCCAAAAGGTGAGTGGAGTTCCCCGATCGGCACCCAGAATCTAGGAAAGGTGCAAGCCAAAGAAAAGATAGAAAGCATGAGGAGTTCCCCACGATTGTATAATTACACTAGAATTGACTTTCATTTATGATGAAATTAAATTGTGATCATTTATAATACTTTTAGGGGTCTTCAATATGTTCAATACATTATCTCTCTAAAGAAAATTTTAGCAAATAGCTTGGACTATACTTGATCTTTGAATATACGTGTACCTTAATTTTTGTAGACCTTTCACACAAATTTACGGTATCTTTTTTGACAGTATAGTTTATAAAAAAATAGCCTTCTAAGTATAATGTATGTCATTTCAATTTTCATAAACATGTTCTTTTATTTTTAAGAATGAGTGCAGAATTCGTGTTTATAAAGTATCAATGTATATAAAGCACGAATTTCAGATTTCTTTAATT
This sequence comes from Mitragyna speciosa, assembly GCA_024721245.1. Classification (NCBI taxonomy): domain Eukaryota; kingdom Viridiplantae; phylum Streptophyta; class Magnoliopsida; order Gentianales; family Rubiaceae; genus Mitragyna; species Mitragyna speciosa. The sequence continues at coordinate 10,127,525 of CM045571.1, forward strand.
TTCTTAGAGCTCATTCCATTCCATCCACAAAAACATCTGCAACGGTGAGTAGACATGAACTTTTTCACCATTCCATGTATCGAGTTGTAACATTCGCTTCTAAAAGGCAAAAAGAAATATAGAACTCTTTAACTTCTAGTTGGCCTCATATATAATTTTGCTCATGCTCCAATACTAGGAAGATCCTGACCAATCCAAATTGCATTGCTAGTCTATGCGGAAGGTACTTTTTAATGCAATCATAATTTATACAAGCAAACTAATTTGCCCTATGAAATCCTATAAATACTTGTTCCAATCCCAAAACCAACCAATATCAACCCTTTCATTTTTTCGTAAATCTGACAATTTCCTTTTCCTTCCTCTGCAGAACTTGCCGGCTTCTTGCTTGCCTTCACCAATGCTACCACCAGCATCAGTAATTATGTCTCCACCATAACCCTCACTAACATTAACAACATCATTATAGTAGCATTTTTAACATATCCCAATGGTTTATACATACTAACCTCCTATCGGATCACACCTATCTCGGTTATTATGAGGGAAATGAGACTCAACCTTCCCACAGTCACATTGGAAAATTAATCAACAATCATTTTTTTGGATTTTTTTTCCTTTTTCTACCCCTCTTCTTCTTCTAGGTTCCAACATCAGTAGCATCAGCTTCAACATTGCGAGTAAAACCTATATTAATATTAGAACCAAAATTTTTCATCCTTATTGACTGGAAATAATAAGTACAAGAAGGCATATCAATAATAGATTTATAAAGTCACCCAACCTTTTGCAACCCAGTGCAAAGGTCGCCAATAAAAATGGTTGGATGCTTCATCTATAGCTAATTAACTTGACATATCTTAAGTCCTTCATCTTCTATTTGTTCTATGGTAAAGATAGGCCAATAATCATCCTTTATCCCCTCCTAATTTGATCATGCAATTCTCACGTGCATTCCATGTGCTATCCTTTTTGCTTTTAATTATTGAAGTCAATTCGGACTTTTATAATTTCATGCCAAAAGTTATATTGTGAGAGCATTTAGCATAAGCTTTAAATCTTATTTGTCTTGCTTCTATGCATGATTATGCCCCAAAAATTGAGCATAGGACAAAGAGACAATCAACACAACTTTCATAAAATTCCAAGAATATGTTTATCAAAGTGCAATTAAATAATAAAAATCTATTTCTTTAGTGATTCAAATGCAACTATAAAAACAGTAAATCAAACATAATAATTAATCAATTGAAAATTTTGGAGTAGTCCAAGTAAATTGCTACATTTGAAAAAAAAGTTCACTGTATATAACAAGAAACAAGATTAAGAAGAATCTACCAAGTAACATAAGTTTACAGTGATTACTCTTAGCAACTGAAGTGGAGTAACTAAACGCTATACGGGGCTAAATGCTATATCAACTTAGCGATAAAAGCCATTCCAAGAGTTCATATGAGTCGCCTCTAGAATTCGATACAATTAAATGAACAGTTCGGATTATGGTAAAGATTGGGCAAAGCATAAGGTGAGATTGGGCCATTAGTATTGGGCCGCGACTACGCAAAGAAGTGTCTGTATAGGGCAAAGTGCTACGCCAACTTAAGGGCGAGAACCACCTCTAGAGCTCATTTGAGCAACCTTTAGAATCCAATACAACATAATGGACAATTTGGATTATGGTACAAATTGGGCTTTGCAAGAACACGAAATCCTAATAAGGAGGGGTGAATGTAATATCTACTCCCACGTCGAAAAAGTGAAGTAATATGAACCAACGTATAGGCTGAGTTTAAGCACTCAAATCCAACTTAGGATATTCATTTTGGACTAGTGAGAACGGACCAAAATAGTAAGATTTGATTGCTGAGATTCTGATCGCGATTTGACATTATAGGCTCAGGATGTGGCAGAATGATATTAGAGCATACCTCGTATGGTTTTTGCACGAGATAATATTGGGTCAATGATATTGGGCAGCAACTACGCAATAAGGTGGAGGAACTAAGTGCTATTTCTACCTAAGGGCAGGGAGCCACCTCTAAAGCTCTTATAAGCCACTTCTAGAATTTAATACAACTGAGCTGGACAATTTGCATTATAGTATGGATTGGGCTTTTCAAGGACGTTAAACCTAACAAAAAGGAAAGAATATAATATCATATCCCATATTAAAAATGTCAAGTAACATGAACAAGCGTATAATTTAAGTTTAGGCACTCATTTTGGATTCAGGAGAACGCAGCCCAAATAGTTAGTACTGTTGATGAGACTTTGGTTGGGGGCGTGACACCGATCGTGTAAGAATTTGCCAATGGCCTAGCGCAGTGCAGAAGTTTATACAACTCTTTCTTTGGCCATAGGAAGCAAACAAGCGAACAAGCAAACAAACAAAAGACCATTTTGCGGCTGCTTCTGGAGTGAGTATTGCGTGCACCACGCGCGCCACGTAGCGTGCCACGTGGTGTACTAGAACCAATCACACATCGCCAAATAATACAAGGTATGGCCCACTATTACCACATGGCTATAAATTATTGGTTCTAGTACACCACGTGACAATGCACGTGCTGTAATGTATACTTTTCCGCTGCTTCTGGTCCTTCGGTTTGTCCTTTACACAGTCAAAACAGCCTTCTCTTTCTTCCTTCCCCTGACCGAACTGAACCATATCTCTGTCCAAATATCTCTTTCTACATGTGGATCGCAACTGCAGCAGCAGCAGCAGCAACAGCTTCCTCATCAATCTACCTCAGTAACTACCCTCTCTTTTATCTCACTTATGTGCGAGATGGCCTTATATATATATGTGTGTGTGTGTGTGTTGCTTTTTTCTTTCTCTCTCCTCCTTGTAAATTTCTTTTTCACTTATTGTTCATTTTCATTTTCTCCAAAATATTTGGTTTCTAATTAACTGTGAATTTTTGAGGGAAACTCAATTTAGACTTAATATTTGATGGGTTTTTCTCCCTTATTTTTATGTTCGTACCTTAGCTAATTTTGTTAAAGAATAATAAAAGTAGACTATTCAGGTGTTTTGAAGAGAACCCTTTTGTGTATGAATCCTTTTAAACTTATTTGGATGTCATTTAAATTTTAATTTTGTTTTGGCATTGTAGTTAATTTTTTTTAATTTTCTTATATTGGTTTTGGTTAATATAATCTTTTTTTGTTGCTCAAATCGTTTATATTTGCTCACATGTTGTCAGCCTTTTTCCTTAGGGTAAGGTTGGTTTGGATTGTAAAACTGCTGTTGAGTGTTTGCAAGGTCAATTCTGGGGTGATGTTATAAAAAGAATTATCCATTTTTAGCTATATTATGACTTACTAACTGATTTAATTTGTAAACTAACGAAACTTGAAGTCTAATCATAAAATTGACTAAATCAAACAGTCATTCGAGTTAATAGGAGCAAGAAGGCCTTATTCCACAGCTTTTTACAAATCCCTTTGTCAGATAACAGCGGTTTTCTAAAACAATAAATTGTCACGTATAAGTCTAAAACTTGATTGGAAATGCAACTTGTGGTTTCAGGAGAAACTAGCACGAAATATTTAACAAGTTACCCCGTCATCTGCTGGGTTGTGAATTTGAGGATGATACTAGTACTTTTTAAGAGAGTGCAACTTTTGGCAATTCTGTAAAGGGGTGAGAGAAGGTTTATAAAGGGGGCCCATTTATAGAGTGACTGATGTTATGGAAGAAACACTGAGCTTGTTACAGTCATTATTGTCAACTTTGAAGCGGGACAGGGCAACGGTTGAGTGATTAGGGCGGTCTGTTGAGTATTGTGATACAGAAAATTGAATACTTGAATTTTGCATATCCTTAGACTATGGTGGCTTCTTTGTTGTTTGTCATGTCAAGAGTTATCAGGATACCCCATGGGTAAGATTGGAGTTAATATGAAGACTAGCCAGGGATATAGTATAGAGTTAAACAGGCTACCCTATTGGTAAGATTGGAGTTATTTTACAAAGACTTGCCAAGGTTACATATAGTTAATATTTTACTTTTGTTTTTGTGAAAATTCTGAATGTAGCAACAGTTAATATGGAATGATTCTACAGATGCAACACAGCCAAAAGTTGCAACTTTAAAAGTTGAATTATAAGAAATAAATTTTAGGGAAATGGTAACAAGAATTTCTTTGCAAAAACTTGAAATGCTCTGGTTGGTTGACTAGAAATGATTGTTGGAGGGAATCACATTTTTAATAATCATTTTCATTGGATCCAGAGTTACGAGATCCCAATATAACATGGGATGTTTAGAAGAAAGGTTTATAATAAATTTATGATTACACTGTAGGCAGAATGTTGTTGATTAAACTAGCAAAATCACTTTTCAGAAGACAAGATAACATTTTCTGTGTTATGTTGTTATCACAACGGGATGAATTTGGAAGCCTAAGAATGCCTCAATTTATGGCAATTGAGAGAAGAGAAGGACCCCTGCGCCCCGGGGGAGGGGGTGTGTAACAGTGTGGCAACGTGTAACTTTTGAGAAGCTTCATAACTTGTTGCATCTTTCTGTTGCAATCACTAAGGTTTGTAGCGGCTGAAGATCTGGACATGCTAAGGTTTAAAGGTCATCAGGATGCAGAAAATGTACAGAAAAATTGTTTTGTCAGGAATGTCTCGTTCTGGAATGTTCGATTAGAATAAAAGTATAAATCAGGAATGTCTTGTTGACATGCAAGCAAAAATTTCTAGTTTGGAGACAAAAAACATTGGTAACATCAGGAATGTCTTGTTGACATGCAAGCAAAAATTCCTAGTTTGGATACAAAAGGCATTGGTTCTTACATAGGGTTTTCTCCGAACTTGTACACTTTTAGACGTATATATGCACATAAACACATTTCTCTCTCTGTATATACATAGCACGTGCTATTTTAGGTATTTTACCTGCTAGTTTATGTATATATCTATCCAGTGATAGGCCTATGTGTGTGTACATATATCCATGCTGATTGGTTAACAATCATAAAAGATTGATTTTGATGTCGGGCATGGGATGATGTTTCAGTAATAGGGATGTTTCTTTTTTGTTGGATTCCCAAGGATCAAGTCTAGGAGGTACACTACCACCTGGAAAATAGGATTCAAATTGTAGAACTTTGTCAATAAATTTCTAGTTTGGAGGAATCTCTTACCACGAGATAAATTAAAATTTAACAAACACTAGAATAGAGGAAAGTATTCAGAGGCAGATGACTTTGTTGAACTATCAACTCCTGGCATTCCTCTGTCCCAATCTTTTATAGGCTGTTAAAAAAACTTCGTGGAAGAATGTTGATGTCTCCTGAGTGACTGGGGAATGCTAACAACACTAGTTAATTGCTGAACAGGCAGGATCATTTGGTTGCTAATCCAAAACTTCAAGTGAATTTTATTTTTTGGGGAGTTAAACAACTTATATATAACATTAACATTTTCCTGATGGATGCATAAAGCTTTTGAGATAACATGTAGAAGTAATTGTTGTTTGCAAAAGTGCTTATTCTGTTTGTAGAATATTATTTTTACTCGTATATTTTTTCAAATGGCATTATGTGGTTAAGAAGCCTACCCTTATCATAGCTCATAAAACCTAACTATTTACACCACATTTTATGGGGTTATTGGCAACTCATAGTCCTGTTCTTTTTCCATGAACTTATCAATCCATGTTCTGGGATACATAGCATTTCATTAATAAACAAGCTGTGAAACCTATTCCAAAAGTTGGCATGGGGATGGGTAAGAAAAGATAAGCCAAATAGGATAAAGAATTTAAAATTTATTGATTGCATGAAGATGCCTATATTAAAACTTAAAGCAGCGAAATCATGTTGATCAAACTTCTGAAGTCCTGCTAAGGAGAAGTTGATATACAGCAGAAGTAAAACACAAAGCCTTTCTATGGTTTGCTACTCCCTTATCTAGGTGGTGTTCTGGATGAAAAAGTTAAAAAAAAAATATTAAGATCTTCATATCTTGTCTAAAGGTTTCTTTATCGGGGTCCTTGTAATCCATCTGCTCAATATCTGTTCTGTTATTCATTTTTTTTCCTTCCCTTTCGTCTGGGGCTATGAAGACATGTTACTTAGCTGTTACCATGTCGATATATAAATTCTGATAGCTAAAATGATTTACATGGATTAAACCTGCTTTGAACATGACTGGAGTACTACTTTTACTTTAACAAGACACTGCATACAATTTTTTTTTTTCGAATTTTAAATTTTTATGTCTTTTAAACTACAAGGGAACAGTTAATTTCATATCCTTGGCAAGTTTTCCTTAGGTAGGGTTACAATGTGAATGCATTTCTGTGTTGTTGGTGCACCTATTCATATATGAAAAATATTGTGTGAACTAGAAATGCACCAATTCTTTTGATACCATGATTGATCTTTTGCATTCATGAGTACTTGGAAGTTCCTTCACTCATTTTTTTCCCCAAACATTTTGCTTGGTTGTGTTTCAGGTCCTTTCAGTTGCCATTATTGTAGCTTCCGAAGGAATTGGTTGCTCAACATCGTATAGAATAACCAGCAGTTGGATGAAAACACCATCCGACGTTCAAAGAATTTTTTATCATCCAGGCTTAAGGTGTATATCGTGAGAATAACTTGCTTACACATTGTCAGATTCAATAGAGTTTATCTGGTTTAAAGCTCCATAATTTTGCCACTACTGATTTAGACTTTGTTGATTAGTACAGAGGGATGATGACTTACTGCAATCTTTTATTGTATTATGCATTCATTTATTTTTTGTATGCCACCACCAGCAACATTAGAGCTTTAGACATTAACAGAAATGTTGCATTTGTCTTAGTGGTATCTCGAGAAGTGATTTGATTGCCTAAAAACATCAGTTGAACTGTGTTTGATTAGAAGGCATTCTGTTGTTGATTCATAATGGAAAGAAATTTCTCTGGCCTGGCTCTTTTTATCTTCTCTATCTTTCCTTCTCTTGCTGTAGGTTCTCCATTACTGATGCTTTTTCCCTCTGTTAAGTGTTAAATCCTTTGGTCAACGTAAATCCTTCACCTGCCTTGAGAGAGAGAGAGAGAGAGAGAAGGGGTGGGGGGTGGTGGGGCAGGGATTTCATTACAAGTTTGGAAGCAGGGAATATGAATCATGTCATAATAGGTTTATTTGTATAATCCTCTTATTTTGCCATCCCTATTAATTTGTTTTTCAGTTTCAGGTGTGAAAATCCTCTCTTTGGAGTCACACAATTGCACTGGTTGCCTAATGGACATCACCATTGTCTTTCAAGGGTTTCAGTTGCTGCTGATTACTCAGATTCACTTCCTGAGTCCTCCAGTTGTGTTGGCAACAATGCTTATCATCCGCTTGAAGAACTAAGAGAATCTAAAAGACTTCGGGTCACTAAGCTTACAGATGCTGAAATTGCAAGGACAACTGTTGAGGTTTTTTAATCTTTAAGCCTTTAGTTTTACGAGATCTTGCACTAGTCTTGAGTTGTCAATATGGAGAAAGAACTTACAATGTTATAGTGTGCTTGGTTTGCCTTTGCAAGGAGCTGGAACTATATGATTTTATCTTTGAAAAGGACATGAAGTCTAACTTTGGTTTTTGTTTTAGGCTAACAACAGAGCTCTGTTGTTATTGCCTGGCATTGTACACTGTGAACCGCATGAACAAGTCTCGTGGGACCGAATTTCAGTATGTTATTGATGAATATGGAGGTTTGGCTTCTCCCTCTTATAGTATCCACCAGAACTTTTTGCTCATTGCCCAGGTCTTAGATATTCTAACTTTTATGACACTTGTAAATGCAGATATATTTGTTGAGATATATGATGAAGAGAATATATTGCAAGATCGTGAAGCAAGTAACCCTGTGGTGAGGATTTTTCTCTTTGCTGGATAGCTTTTGTCCCGTTTATTGTGCGCTGTACCTTAGCTGTCTTGATCCATGTTAAAATTCAATGTTCAAACAAATTTTATTGGCAAATTGTCTTCTGTGATTCTGTAGTATCTTGGTTCTCCTTTTATTGTTAGTTTGGATTTGCTTCAACGTGCTCATATCTTAGTGATAGAATATCTCTTCATTCTGCATCTTTTTGAAGTTTAAAGATCTCAGATTATGAAACTGTGTCTTCCGAGGGATGTACCATGCTGATGCTTGTCCATAATCCATTTTTGAAAAATGAACTTTGAATGAGATAGAAACGCGAAATAATATCCACTTCATGCTGTACAATAGCATTTTGCTGGTGGATGTTTTGTATCTAGTCATCATCAGTAGTCCTTGAAATGAACTTAATTGCATATCTTGTCTAGTTCAAGGTTTAGACATTGATAACTGGATTGTTTTGTTGGACGTGAAATATAAGCTCTTTTTTCTTATCAATCTTCTTTCATACATTAGTGATGGGGCCCAAGCTAATGATAGGATCAATAAATAGTTAAATCAATATCTTAGGATTGAGGGATCGCAAAAATTATTTTAATGAGCAGAAAATGCAGAAATCAAGATCAAGTAAAGTCTGTCCAAAATTCAATGAGTAACTGCTGAAAACTCAAAATAAAGGAGAACAAATTGGGGAACTTTACCTAGGCACCTTTAGGCATCACACTCTAGACTAGACTACATACGTGACTGTCAAAAAGCTGACAATGTTTGCAGGAAAATTTTAGTAAGCTGACTCTGATATCTATTGTAGGAGAAACTGTCAAGAAGCTGACAATGTTAGCATTTTTATAAAGCTGACTCTGATATCTTTTGTAGGAGACACCCTTATTTATAGACTCGTAATACAAATCCTATTGTGATTAGGATTCATCTCTTATTCCATATAGGAACAGCACTTCTTTCCTAACAGCTATTAATAAACCGGAAACAATTTCTTATTTGACTAAGACAAAAATTGTAAAATAAGCAAAAATAGAAAAGTCCTGCAAAACAGCTAAATTACCAAAATACCCCTAGCTACTATAATTTAGAAAATGCTTAAACACTTAAAAATAAGATTCCTATTTATTAGAATAGAGTTTGGGAAATGGTGTATATTGACAAAATCATGCTATATTACAAAGGCACAAGAAGCCTCTATTTAAAGCTTGCAGATGACTAGCAGTTTCAATGAACCTAAAGATAACATATGGTGAATCTAGACATAATGAACCAAGACACAATTTACGATTAATCTAGACATAATATCTACGCTAATAAAGGAAAGATTCCATGATCAATCCCCAAAACTAATTAGATTTTGATTTTAGAATCCTTATAATAGAATAGGAGACTTAGCTAAGTTAGCTTAATGCTATCCACTATATACGATTTCCACACCTCCTCAAACTGGTGAATAAATGTTATCCATTCCCAGCTTGAGTATACTATTCTGAGACACTAAGTTGCTCAATCCTTTGGTAAGTACATGAGCTAGTTGACCATGTGTAGAAGACATAGGGCATACAAATCAATCCACTCTCCAGCTTTTTCTTAATAAAGTGTCGATCAATTTCAATGTGCTTTGTTTGGTCATGTTGTACAAGATTGTGAGCCATGCTGATTACAGGTTTGTTGTCACAACAGAGTCTCATTGGACAATCCCACTTAGTCTGCAAATCTTCAAGAATAATCTTCAGCCTAAGTGGTTCGCACACACCTTGAGCCATAGATCTAAATTTTGCTTGTGCACTAGATCGAGCTACCACCTTTTGTTTTTTACTCTTCCATGTCACATCTGCCAAGAAAAGTGCAATATCCCTGTGGTTTATTTTCTAATAATCTTCATTAATATATGCCTCTAGAATTAAATTTCCATTCCTTCTATACAAGATACCTTTCCCTGGTGTTCCTTGAGGTACTCTAACACTTGATAAGTTGCTTGCAGGCAAACTTTTGGGTTGTACATGAATTCACTAATCAGATTCACTGCATATGCTATATTTGGTCCTGTGTGTGACAAATAATAAGTCTCCCTATGGGCTGCTGATACATTTCTTGGTCCATCATGTCATCCTCTTCTACTTTACCAGGTTTAAAGTTCGATCTATGGGAGTGTTAGCTAGTCTGCATGCTGTTTTGTCAATTTCTCTGAGGAGATTTGTGATGTACTTCTACTGGGAAGTAAAAATGCCCTGTTTCAAATGAGCCACTTTAATTCCAAGAAAATATTTCATCATTCCTAATGCTTTGATTTCAAGTTCTTCAGCTGAACATTGGCCCAACAACTGTTTCTTCTTAACATCATTCCTAGTCACTATAATGCTGTCGACATCCACCAAGAGAACCATAACTTTGCCCTGAAAAGATATGTTATGTGGACTCTGTACACATCCCTGCCGTATATGGGCATGGATATGGCATATATTAACTGAAATTTTCACTTTTTCCAGCTAGTACCTGTGTCAGACTCTTCATTCATACCCATGTTGTCATTCTCCCGTACTTGAGTCCATGCAACATAGGCTGAAAAGAAATGCTTAACAAACAAAGTGTGGGCCTCTGGCCTTGTTCGTAACCCAAGTTCATCATAGCTCTTGCAAATCTCCCAAACTAGGCTCATTGTGGTTGCTTGAAGCCATACAAGACCTTTTTCAATTTGCACATGGTATGAGCATCTAAATTTTTCCATTAACATTTTGGAACTTCCATAAATGCTTCTTCCTCTAGGTATCCATGTGGAAATGCGTTATTGGCATCAAATTGTTGTAAGTCTTTGCCGTAGTTGGCTGCCAATGACAATGGAGATATGACTGTGCTCATCTTTTGCAATAGGAGCAAAAGTTTGAAGGAATTGAATTCCAGGGGCTTGAGTATACCATTTTGCAACTAACTGTGCTTTGTATCTCTCTATCAACCCTTCTAGCTTATACTTCACAAGTATATATCCATTTACACCCCATGGGTTTCTTTCTCACCGGCAACTTTACCAACTCCCAGGTTTTGTTTTTCTTCAGTGCCTTGATCACCACATTCATAGCTTGTTTCCATTTTTCATTAGACAATAATGCCTCAGATACAGTGGTAGCGATGGTAACGGTATTTAAATTTATGAGAAAGGCTTTATGAGATGGGGAGAATTTTTTGAGAGACAAAAATTGTGCAAGAAGATTTTGCGGTCTTTTGTGCATTCTCTAGCTCTGATACCAATTGGCCCCTTGAAGTATAATGTTGACAAATATCCTGAAGCAAAGGTCTTCCGAGCAAAGGATTAACTATCTTAAACCGTTTCCCTTTTTCCCTTTCTGGTACTATGGCGGTACTTATGGTTTCTTAGCAAAACCTTCTGATTGGAAGAACAATTTTAACAGGAGTCTAAGTCTAATGAACCAGGATTTTGAAGAACTGAACTGAATATTATAAATATCCAGAAATTTTTACAAACTGTCGTTCTTCGACTCTAAACACACTTCTTTTACAGACTCAATGAGAACTTTCTGAAAACTAGATGAAAACTAGATGATAAACTAGATGATAAACTAGATGAAAAACTAGATGATAAACTCGATGAAAAACTCGATGATCCTCAATACTAGAAGAAGACCTCTTTTATAGATGAAGAGGAATCTTCTTTTACAAACATCATTATGAAAAGCTGACAAGTAAAAGTAAATTACTGGAGTAAAGGCAAAAACCCGTGCATAAAGCAAAAGTAAAAGTAAAAGTAAAAGCAAACAACTTTTAACTTATTCTATCAGACAGCATCATTCAGATTCAGGGGTATCCGATGGAGTATCCGAGGGCGTGCTTCCTGGATCAGTAATATTCATATCAATTATCCAATCAGCATAATCTCTTCTGTTTCTGGCCTTATTTCTTTTTCTTCTTTTTTCAGTCCTTATCCGAGAAGTTGAGGTAGAAGGAATGTTTATACTTGTTTCTTCAGAATAAGGATCTTGTGAGTCAATCATCATGCTGCTTTCCATTAATTCTTTATATTCTTTCTGTGCATTTTGGACAGCAGTCCAATGAGGATGAGTATTAATGAAATTCCATTTTCCATAAGGACCTGGCCATATTTCATCAGGAATTTTGCCATTAAGTTGAAACAAATACTTTTGAGCTTCGGCATATCTTGTCCTCATCATCCTGTATGGTTGCAGGGAAAGAATTATAAATTAAGCATGATGGTAGTGCTATGAAGAACTCCATTTTGTTCATGAACTGGCCTGTGCAAATGAATCAACAAGTAACCAGAATATGATGAGAAAATATTTTCCCACCATTCTTTTGGCTTGAACCACTGCAAGAATTCTTTCAAATGAATATTTAATCCTGTGAAATTTTTGAACAACGGACAAAAGAACTCAAACATAATGTGATACTGATTGCAGAGATACCACATCACCCAAAGTAAGGGTTCAGGAAAATCAGAGTGTTGTCCAATAAAAATCTGAGAGAAAGGGTATTCAGGATTAATTCCAAAAGGGTTCAAAAGTGATCCTCCATAGTGTCGAACAAATCAAGTTCATGTTTCATACGATTTCTTTCTAGGTTCTCTGTTTCCCATGGAGAAGGAATTTCCCATATTTCTGGAGGGATAGTCTGTCACTGGATAAAACATCATTGCTGTTGCCATTGGTTTTCCTGGAAAAGAAATCAGCAATAATATTTGTTTTTCCCTTGATATTTTTGACATCATAAGAGAACTGAGAAAACCAGTTAGACCATCTAAGAAGTTGGGAATTGGGAATTTTTTTCTGCTTGAATTGGATCATCCGAGGAAAACTACTCATGTCCATCTCTACCATAAAATGACAAGGTCTGAGATAGAAATCAAACTTATCAATTCCTTTCTTGACAGCAAGGATTTCTTTGAAAGAAGAATGATAATGAATTTCAGATTCTTTGAATCGGCCACTAGCAAAACCACAACATTTTCTTTGGTTATTAGGAAGTTGTTCAAGAAGAACAGCACCCCAATATTTGTCACTGGCATCTGTTTGAAGAATGAGATTTTCAGAAGTAGGAATATGAAGTGTTGGCAAAGATTGAAGAAGAACTTTTCAGTTTTTTCAGAGATTCTGTCTGAGAAGTTCCCCAAGGGGGAGGTTTTTTCCTGAGCAATTTTTCAAGAGGATGGGTATATCGGGATACATTAGGGATGAAGTCCCTAACATAATTGACTATACCAAGAAACTGTTGGATCTGTTTGACAGATAGATTTTCAGAAGGAAAATCTTTGATAGAATCTCCAATGTGTTGCTCAGGGGTACAAGTACCATTTTCAATTTTCATTCCTAAAAATGAAATTTTTTCTTGACACAAAAACATTTTTTTCTCGGAAAGCATTATTCCGAATTTTTCAACAATTTTGGAAAACTCTGTTAACACCTGTACATGACTCTCAAAACTTTCAGAAAATAAGAGAATATCATCAATATATACTAAAGCAGAATGCAAAATGGGTTCAAAAATTCTAATCATCGCCTTTTGAAATAATGAAGGAGCGGGTTTTAACCCAAAGGGCATAACCTTCCACTGGTAGTGATGATCAGGAATACAAAAACCAGTTTTAAAACGATCTTCTTTAGAAATTCCTAATTGCCAAAATCCAGATTTTAAATCAAATTTAGAAAAACATTTAGCTTTGGCAATTTGTGAGAAAAGAGAGGATCGATTAGGAATAGGAAATTTATCATCAGCCAGGAAAACATTTAAGGGCTGATAATTAATAACCAATCTTAATCTTCCTCTGACCTGTTCAGATCTCTTGTTTACATAAAAAGCTTGGCAAGCCCATGAGGAATCAGAGGGTTCAATCAGATCAAACTTTAGGAGCTCAGAACACTCCTTTTGTGCAAAAGTTTGTGCTCAGGATTCATGCCAGAATGACTGGCTTTAGTAGGATTGATATCCTCATTCTTTTTGAAGGGTAATTTACAAAGAAATCTTGGTTTTTCCAGAGAGGATGAGCACATTTTTGGGAGAATGCAACATGATTTTCAGCACAACTTTTTTCAATCAATTGGGTCTTTATCTGGAGAATGATTTCCTCATTAGCAATGGGCTGTTTCAGATAAAGGTTTTTGAGATCTTGATAAGGCTTGAAAAAGGATTTGGATTGGATTCCTTTTGGTTTAAGCAAATATTGGTTTTTCTCATAAATGTCAAAACCAATAACTAAATCCTTTCCTTGAACATTGCCACCAAGTAAATGGGTATGAATTTTACAGTCTGGTAATAACTGTATGATCACTCTATTTTTTGTGGCATGTGTTGTTTCAAAAATCTCACCATCGGCTGCTCTGAATTGATGTAACTCTGGTTTCCAGAATTCTTTGGGAAGAATGGTTTGTTTCAGAATTGACATTGCAGCACCAGTATCAAAGAAAGCTATCACAGGGATAGGTTTATCATACTTGGTAGGAATGATATGTACCAAAGTTTGTGGGCATGTTTTAGCAGGTTCACTAATATGAAAGAAATCTGAAACATCTGAATCAGAGACCTGCAAAGCCAAAATAGTATTATCAGTAGGCTCGTCTTCTTCAGAAAATACTTCTTCAAGTTCATTTAAAATAGGAATGTTTAACTTCTGTTGAACTTCAGAAATTAAATGTACTCCCTTTGTATTCTGTGGACAAGAAGAGGAGTAATGGCCTTTTTTCTTGCAAAGAAAACACTTGACATCTTTTCTTGGAGTTCCTGGAGAATTCCTTTTTCTTTTTGAAATATTTCCACTTTTTCTTTCTTCTTCTCAGGAAACTGGCATCCTGCACTGTGACTTTCTTGAATTTCTTTCTTGTAGACTTTTTCTTACAGTCAAAACATTTTCCTTTGATCTCCAAATCTGGCCTCTTGCATGCTTCATCGATGCATCTGTTTCCTTTCAAGTATTCTCGAACTACTTCTCTTTTGTTGCAAATATCATTAAGAGCCATGAATACACATTGTCTGATTTGTCCAGGAGACAAAGGTTATGATGGAACCATACTTGTTCTGGATTTGACTCTCTGCAGCAATAGACAAAGTTTTAGGAAGAGAAGTTCAGAAAAGCTTGTTTCAAACTAATATCAGCTTTTAAAGCATAAAATAATTTTGTCATTTTTTGTATGTGCTTGCTGATATCTTTTCTGTCATAAGATTTGCATTGCATCCTAAAAAATTCTTTTTGTTTTTGATCCTAGGTTAAGATCATAATTTCCAATAAAAACTTGATGCAATAGTTTTATGGTTTCTAGGAATTCTTGTTTAGTCAGAAAATCAGTTTTCTCCTGTTCTGTCAAGGAATTCCACCAATCCTTGAGGGTTCCTGCAAAATGAGCCGTAAACTCAGTTAGTATTTCAAAATGAGAATCCACCTTTAAAGCTTTAATAGTCATCCATGCATGAAATTCTTGAAAACGGGTTTCCCATTTATGAGAAGGAATATTATCAATAGTAAAAATTTGGGTACTCCCTTTCCCATATTCAGAACTTCTGACAAAAGGTAGATCATCTTCCTGCATATAATCATTCAGGGTGCTCAACTTTCACTTCTGTATCTCCTCCTGCCATGTTCATTTCGGGAATAGACTCTTCTTCAGACTCAGCTTCTGTTGAACTGGATTCCTTACTGGATTCCTGACTTAGTTGTCCTGAAGATATGTCTTCTTCTTGGCTTTGTGGAGATTCAGTTTCTGAATCAATTGTTTCAGGGGCTTCTATTGTAGAAACCAATGGAATGTTGGATTTTACTTGTTCCTGCAAAAAAGAAGAAATAGGATCAAAAGTTAATAAATCTTCTTTCTCTTCTTGTTCTTTTTGCTTTTCTTTTTGTTTAGCCAATTTTTGCTCCTTTTCCCATTTTCTTCGAGCAATTAAGCTGATCTCTGAGCCATCGACTACTGTTATGATAAGGTATTTCTTCTTCAGTAGAAGATGTGTATCTGGATGAAGAAGTCGGGGGTTGAATATCAAAGAGTGATGAAGGATTTGGCTTTGTTGGTTTCTTAGAATCATATGATCCTAATTTTCCTGTTTCCTTCAGACTTTTGATTTGAGTCTTAAGGTATTGGATATCCTTTTCCTTTCTTTCCTGATAGGTTGAAATTGAGACTCCAATACTTGGAATTTGTCTTTGGACTTCTTCCAACCTCCTTTTCCAGAACTTTTATCATTTTCATCACTTCCTTAGTTCTGAGATAAAGTAGCTTCTGTCAAGGTATCCAATTTTGAAGAGACAAGTCTTAACATCTTCTTGGATACAAGTCAAAACTTTGTTCTGGCATAGAGCATTCTCAGTTTGCCAATTAAGGACCTCTTCAGTTTTGTTTTGGACAGAGTTGCCAGAGGGAAGAACAGTTGGATGAGCATTTCGAATCTTTGCAGAATGCTTTGAATGATCTTTTACAAATGTTTCTTGAACAGAGGGGAACTCTGTTGGTTGAAACATACACACTGCAGGGACTGGTTGAAGAGTTGGGATAGGTTGATGTATTGGGTCAGGAAATTCTTTTCGGATGATTTTCAAACATTTTTGGTAATAAGGATGGAGAGGCTTTTCTGAAACCTTTGGTGTAGGTACTATCCATTCATCAGGAATCTGATAACCGTCAAACTTGCTTCTTGATGTAGCAAAATTTTCCTCTTTGTCTGGAAATAGTTCAGACATATGGTTACATCCTGGCCTCTTCTTCGGATCCTTTTTTCCCAAGCATTTCCTGCAAAAACAAACATCCCAATAAATATGACCTGAATAAGGATCTTGAAAATGATGGACAGGTTGTCCATTTTCTTTGAAATGCAAAATAAGATCAATTAAAGATTCATCTGGCTTAGTCCATGGTTTTGGATCATCCATAGGAATTTCTATCATGGAGAATTTGTGGATAATCTTGAGTTTTTGCCTTCAAGGAAATCAAATGTGAGTGATCAAAAGAAACAGATACTGATCCATCAGACTGGGACACCATTTTAGAGTTAGAGGACTCTAATGGTCTTTGTTCTGCTTGATGGAGCTTCTCATAATCAGTTATCCAAGCATCTGGGAGTAACTGAACTAATTCGTTTCTTGTGATCTGGCGTGGCACATGTGTACAAGTTGCTGAATGTTGTTCATCAACCTTGATTAACAAGGCATCTTCTCCTCCAGGGAGAGTTAGATCCAAGGCATGATTCTGTACCCTGTATGTCATTTGGTAATGCAACGTTGCAGCCATTGCATCTGGAATCTGTTCTGCTCCATGAATCTGGACCTGGAACTTTTAGTGCTTCCAAAAGATGGGGATCATTTAAAGACATATTAAAATTAGGAAATAAAGTAACAAAAACTGTACCAGCATTTAAAGTAGTTTCTACAGGTAGCTATACATGCATGCTGATATTTGATAAATCTACTATCTAATAAAGCTAATCTAGCAACAACAGGCAATCCTTTCCTACCATGAAATGAAAGAGATATTCTTACAGCTCCAAAATGAATGTGAGTGTATCCTTGCTTGTTTCCATTGGGATGGAAACTGAGGCGGTATTTGAAGTGTAATAAACTGCTCTTTTCCATTAGCAGGAATCTGACACTGATCAAGCTTAGAAGCTTGAACATATTCTTTAACTCCTTTAGCCCTGTGCTTGATTAAAGATTTTATAGAACCTAAAAGTAGAATTATGAAGTTTAGAAAAAGAGGAATATGGATTGAGTAGGGGTAATGATGTGGGATTTACCTGATCTGGATCTACAGATATTTCATATAGATAATCTAATCTATCAGAAATACTAGCAGAACTTGATCTGGCTGAAGAACTCATAGTAAATGGATAAAAGGAACTGGCTGTTCACTCCAAGGAAATTTAACAGCAGGGGAATAATACCAAACTAGGCGTCTATAATAAATTCCAAATTCTTCACAGAAATTATAAAAACAGAAAATATCTTGCCTACAAACACGGGATAATATAACTGCTTGCAATTCACGAGGAAGTTCAGAAAATTCAAAACGATCAGTGGAAAAAGACATATATAATATCAGAAGAACTTACAAACTCCTTGGCTCTGATACCAATTGGCCCCTTGAAGTATAATGTTGACAAATATCCTGAAGCAAAGGTCTTCCGAGCAAAGGATTAACTATCTTAAACCGTTTCCCTTTTTCCCTTTCTGGTACTTATGGCGGTACTTATGGTTTCTTAGCAAAACCTTTTGATTGGAAGAACAATTTTAACAGGAGTCTAAGTCTTAATTATAGCTTTATTATCCACATGAAACTCTGTTTTGTTTTGCTAATGCAGAGTTAGAAATTGTTACCTCATTTGAAGGACTCGGATTGGACTCCTGGACATGCATAGGTTCAGGGATAGCCAACATTGCGCACTCTAATGAGATCCGAGGAATTATCAGAACATGCTTGACTAATTCTTAAAGAAATGCACTCCATACATAAAATGAAAAATTTAAGGAGATATGGGATCTTCTTGTCTAATGCTCTACAAGGCAAATAATCCAGTAAGTCATAGTCCATTATGAAGAACAGCGAGCCTAGTAGAGGAATAAAACTCATGATAATGTTAATGAGTTCACAAGGCGATCAAAGTAAATTATTAAAACTCCACTCAGTCTTATCATAGACCTTCTCAACATCACGATTGATTGCACCGAGCACCATTTTTACATTTGAAGTTCCTAAGCTTGAACATCAGCTCCTGCTCCAGAACATCATTATCAGTTCCCTTTCTCACAGAAATGAAACTAGATTGGTGAGGAAAAACCCATTTGCTCAGAAAAGTCCTAATGCGAATTTCATGCCTCAAGCCCAATTTAATTTGGCTTACATTGACTAAAGCTAGCTCTGGACTTTCAGATCATCTATGATAAATTTTGAGCTCTTCAAACATATTCATGTACTCAACTACCATCATCTCACCTTGCCTTAAAGCAATAAGATCCTCGAAGAGATCAGATTGGTAGTATCGAGGCAAGTACTTCCTCTTTAAATGTGACTTCTGTCAGAAGATTCAATTGTCAATCAATCGCCCTGATCTAGCTATCAATCAATCCCCTTGATTTAGCTATCAATCAATCCCCTTGATTTAGCTGTCAATCAATCACCTTAATTTAGTTAACTTATTTGTTAATATAATTAATGTATTTTATGTGCTTTCCTAGTTAGATAGTTAATTAAATATGTTAATGTATATCTGTAGTCTATCAATTAGTCAATTAGCATAATTAGGGATTTTCTTATTGTAAAACTAGTCTAGATTCATTGTAACAGTTGTCTAGATTCGTCTTGTACTAAGCCTATAAATATAGGCCTAATTTCACAATAAGAACAACACAAGTTCAATTTCTCAAAATTCTCTGTGTTTAACAACTTCATCTATTACCAAGTCACTTCTAATTGTCCAGCAAGTTGAAGATCATACTCAACTTCTGTCCACCAAATTTGAGGTTGTCTGATAAGTTTCATGATAGTAAATTTAACTTTTCTCTCATCAGTCATGTCATACCAATCAAAATATTGTTCCAAAGTAGCAAGCAGATCACAAAAAAAATTTTAGGATCAATTTTTCCATCAAAATCTGGATGTCTACTCTGTCTCCTTTTTTATGTCATCTCCTGCCATAGCATAAGGATCTTGACTCCCTTACTTTCCTGATTGTACAATTTTGTTAGCCATCTCCAAAAGAGAAGCTTGTGGCCTTTCAAGCAACTGATTTGGTCTATTTGCTACCTTAGCAAATTGCTTACTGGCAGTTTCTTTATGTCCAAGGGTACCGTCTGGTTCTTTTCTGTCGGTTTTCAATTCAAAACTCGATAACCAAGAACCTTGCTTTAATACCAAAATTGATGCAGCACAGGCTTATGGTAGCATCAATAGATAAATGAATTTGTTTAGCACTGAGGGATACAGAAATTGCAAATTAATGAGCAGAAATGCAGAAACCAAGATCAAATAAAATCTATCCAGAAATTAAAGGGTAATTGCTGAAATTTCAAAATAAAGAAGAATGGGGAACTCTAGGGACCACTCTTAGGCCAAGATCAAGTAAAATCTGGCTAGAAAATAAACAGTAATTGCTGAAATCTCAAAATAAATGATAGGGAACTCTAGGGATAACTTCCTAGGC